>CM062516.1:20466426-21066426 GCA_031439585.1 Pterocarpus macrocarpus | reverse complement strand
GTTATCATTCTTTATCAAATAATTACAAAGTTTCAATCTTTAAGAAAGTATGTGCCTCTAAAATTATGCTTTTGTCTTAAATATTTAATCTATATAAGATAACGATACGAGATACTAGCTTTAGGACTAAAAGCAGTCTTGTTCTTTCTGAAAATTGACACTTTTAATTATTCTAAGACCATCAAGGTCTCAACTTTATGATTTAAAGTTGTCTTACAGTCTAAAAGATTCCTACTTTATGAAATAATGATACAAGACATTAACTTTAGAATTAAAAGGTCTTGTTCTTTATAAAAGTTAACACTTTTATGACTCAAAAGTGACATTCTTGCTTAAAGCTTAAAACTTTACTCAATATTTTCATCTCAAGGTTCAACCTTTACATGACTAAAGTGTAAATTTATAACTTTATGACTTAAAGTTACCTTCTTGATTAAAGTTTAAAACTTTGTGAAAGGACTTGTATTCAAGAGTTTATCTTTAAGATATGAAGTGACAAGTTATCATTTTTATAACCTAAAAAGGATTCATATTCCAGAAAGCTTAGTCTTTTACATATATTCTTGTCTTCAAAACAAGACCAAAAAAAAAAAAAAAAACTTTATAAGAGCACAAAACTTGCGTCACTTTTAAGGTTGCAAGTAACAAACGTTTTGAAATTTCATGCATCAAGAATGTGTTTAGTCTTGTCAAATCAAGCGAAAATGATAAAGATGACAACTTTTCCAATCATAAGCACCGTCATAAGAAGATAAGCAACTTTCAACCCAAACCCCACCAAGAACATCAAGACCTCGTGCATCAAGAAAGGAAAATAGAAACTTTGAAGCACTTAAAGAAAGGAGCTTTTTAAAAAATCAAAAACAACTCATAAACAAGAACATCAACATATTTTACCAAAAATAGAAACTTTTACTCATGAAGAGCATGAAAGATTTTCTCAAGCTTTCACTTGAAGATTTTGGTCATGAGAGGAACCAAGCTTCAAGCTTTCTTGAGTAAACAAAAGAGAAGAGTAGAGATTGCTACTTAGTGGTAAAAATGGCGTCCTTGAGGAAGGAGAAGAAAATGAAGAAGACTCCTTGGTGGATGATGGTGACGGTTTGGCTTGGAAAGAATGAGAGCTCTTGACTTCTCTTCAAAATGAGTCTTGTAGTGTTTAGATCTCTTCTCCAAAAACCAAAATATGTGGACTTTGAAGGGCTAAGTGAGAGTTTTGTTATGATGGTGTTGGAGAAAGAAAGAAAAAGATGAAGAAGAAGAATGAAGAGAGAAGTGAGAGGATGAGCGTCTTAGAGAGAGAATGAGAAGTGTGAAAATGAAAATGGATGTGTGTGTGTTTGGCCGTAACTTTTAGTGGGTGGGGGAGAAGATATTTTCTTAATTTTGAGCTAATTAAGGTTTAGGGAGACAAATTGGATGATGGGGGAACAAAACATGTACAATATCTTACAAAAAGCAAACTTGTCTTATGCTTTTGTGCTTTTATGACACCACCTTTGCTTTATTGTCTAGTTGACTAAATTTGAATTTAATCATGTGATTAAGTGCTCTTGCAACTTAATTAACATGATTAAGGAAGGATTAGTGATTAATACACAAGAACACGATTAAGAAAATAAGCTTGTAATTAAACTCAATTATCCTTAATTAATCTCAATTAAGCTAATTAAGGGTAATTAGTGCTTAATTAAACTATTGAGAGTTTGACTCGCTTAATTAGAGATTTTCTAACCTTAATTAAGCATTCTCTTAACTTTTTTTTCTCATAATTACTCATAAACACTTCGTTAATAGCTTATTTAAGCCTAATATCATAATTTCTCATTAAGTACCTAATTTCTCAGGATTATTAAAGTAATTTAGTACAACAGGAAATTGAGGATATTACATTTTTCCTCACCTTTAAAAATAATTTTGCCTTCAAAATTTGTTACCTGTAAACAAGTCAAGATACTCGTTCTTCATCTCGGACTCCAGCCTCCACGTATATTCTTCCATATTTCCTCTACCCCAAGCCACCTTGACCAAGGGTACTGTCTTATTCCTCAGCCGTTTTACCCTACGATCCACGATCCGAGATAGTGGTAGATTGAAGATTAAGTCCTCTCTTAACTGCATACATTTGGGTTCAAGTAGATGACTAGGATCGGAATGGCATTTTCTCAACTAAGATACATGAAAGGCATCATGAAGGTTTGACAAATTTGAAGGTAAGGCCATTTGATAAGCAATTGACCCGATACGTTTTAGAATTTGAAAGGGGCCGAGAAAATGGGGGCTCAACTTTTTGACCTTCATGGCTCTACCTATACCAGTTGTAGGAGTGATTTTCAGGAACACATATTCTCCTTCTTGGAACTCTGGAGGCTTTCTCCTTATATTAGCATAACTCTTTTGATGGATCTAGGCCGCAAGAATTCTGTCCCTAATTCTTCTTATTTGCTCTGTGGTTTGCCTCACAAGATCAGGTCCTAATAAGCTCCACTTACTTGGTTCAAACCAACACAGGGGAGATTGACACTTTCGTCCATACAAAGCTTCATACGGTGCCATACCAATACTTGCTTGATAACTATTGTTATAGGCAAACTCAATCAAAGGTAAGTATCTATCCCAACTTCCTCGATTGTCCAACACACAGGCTCTCAACATATCCTCTAAAGTTTGGATAGTTTTCTCTGACTGTTTATCCATCTGGGGGTGATGAGTTGTACTTAGGCAAAGCCTCATCCCAAATGCCTTTTGCAAGGCTCCCCAAAATCTAGAGATAAACCTCGGGTCCCTATCCGAGATTATAGTTGAAAGTACACCATGCAACATTACTATCTCTCGGGCATACGGCTAAGCTAACCTTTCCAAAGGATGAGTAGCTCGAATAGGCAGAAAGTAAGTAGACTTGGTTAATCTGTCAACAATTACCCATATTGCATTAAAACTAGCTTGCATTTTGGGTAAACCCATCACGAAGTCCATAGAGATACTTTCCCATTTCCATTCTGGGATCTCTAATGGTTGCAACATACCAAAGGGCTTTTGGTGTTCAATATTTACCTTTTGCCAGACTAAACACTTGCTCACCAACTCGGCAATGTCCCTCTTTAATCCTAGCCACCAAAACATTTTCTTAACATCCTGATACATCTTCGTCACACCAGGGTGTATGGTGAAATGGCTCTTGTGAGCCTCCTCCAACATCCTTCTCCAGAGGTTAGCACTCGCGGGTACACAAATTCTCCCTTTGAACCTCCATAGTCCACCTGTGCCTTGAACAAAACCCTTCAACTTTCCTTATTCCATCAATGCTAGGGTTTTCAGGAAATCGTCTTCCTTACTTTGGGCTTGAGCAATTTGGCTCTTGAAATCGCTCGTCACCCTAAGCTGATTCAACTTTAAGCTATGGGGTTTACCACCACTCCGAGGTTAAGATCTCTAAAGCTCCTTACTAGCTCATCCTCCTTGACTATCATCCATGACGCATGCAAAGATTTCTGACTTAGAGCATAAGCGACCACATTGGCCTTCCCAGGATGATAGTTTAACCCAAACTCATAATCCTTCAAAAACTCCATCCATCTCCTCTGCCTCATATTTAACTCCTTTTGATCAAAGAAATACTTTAAACTCTTATGATAAAAAAACATCTCAAACCTCACACCATACAGATAATGTCTCCATATCTTCAGGGCAAATGTAACATCCGAAAGCTTTCATTAACCTTAAACCAATTTGTTCGGTTTTACTGAATAAGCAAGATTTGTTTAGTTTTATCAAATGAGTGAGATTAATTAGGAATTTATTTAGTAATTCTCTAAGGACAATTGAATACCAATTAGAAATAATAAAGTTTAGAATATTTGACTTGAAACATACGAGATTTCATTGAAACTTTAGCAAAATCATTTTACCGATTTAAAGGAAATCGGCAGGATTTCGGTAAATTAAACTGTCGGAGCCAAACCAATAGAAATTATACTGTAAAAACGCCTGAATCAAGTAGCCATGACTCAGACACTTTCTCCCCTAAATGTGGCGCTGCTTGTGTGATGAGAGAGAAAAGAAACTTGGAGCAACCCTCACCACTCAAGCACCATCCAATCATCTTCATTCCTTTCTCAACAAACACATAAATTCCATCCTTCTCCCATGAATATTTTCGGCCTCCCTACAAATAGATGCAGACCAGCCTCATTTTCCCACTTTCCTTTATCTTCTTCCACTTCTTCTCATCCCTAAGCTCAAGCTCCAACCATCAACTTCACTCCAAGATCAAGTTCCACAAAGATTTCACACCATCAAGGTAAGAATTTCAACTTTCTCCTTTTTTTCTTTGATTTCGGGCTACCTAGGGTCTCTTATTTATCCATGATTCTGATGTTGTGAGGGAGGGGGATGATGAATTAAGATTGGTTTAAGGTGTACATGTCAGTTTGAATTGAAGATTGGATGGATTGATTTAAGGAAAACATAAATTCAAGAAGAATTCAAGAAGCTGTTAGGATTTTCCCCTCGACGGTTCGTACGGTGGAGTGTACAGCTCCACCTATAACCATTTAAATTTGATGAATTTATTTTTATATGAAACTAGACATTTATTGATTTCCATACATATAAATTATAAGGTCATTGGATTAGTATTGAGTGAGTTGTGAATTTTGAACTTTGACCTAGAAATCTGGGTTTCCTGCCTAGTAGTGCGTGTTGAGAGGGATGTAACTCATCCCACACACCTTCAAATCAAATGAAATTAGTCTCGTTTTAAAGCAAACATGTAGAAGAACATCCCATAAAAAGTTGAGAATTTTATCTTCTCCCAATTGCTCCCAGTGATTCAATGAAATTGCCTTAAGTCCAAACTAGACTTATACAGGACAGTCTAAAATGATCATCTTTAGAAGCTTATATCTCAAGCTCTGCTTAGGCAAATGAGATGAAACTTGTGGGAAATGAAAGCTTGTCCTGTTATCTTTAATTTGGTATAGGTTTCGTGCAATTTCACTTAGATTTCAAATTTAGGTGAATTTTTACTCTTAAGGGTGAGTTTCTGGCTAGTGATAGAATAGGCCAAGGTAGAATTTACTTATCTTGAGCTACACATATCAAAATGAGATGGGACTAAAAGGGTTGGAAACTAGACAACCAACACTATAACATATCCAAAATGTAGACCTAAGTGAATTAAAATGGAATTTCGGTGAAATTTTTCAATTCCAGGTAGAATTGATTGAAATGTGCAGAAACCTCTTTCTATATTGCAAATGATATTGTGATTTTCTAGTTATGAATACTATACTCTATGTTGGAGTTATTGTCTGATTGAATGGTCTGGTTGCTTGGGATTATTCATGGGGAGGCGGACATGATCCGTTGTGATGCCGAAATTTCGGCAGAAGTTGCATTTGATATGAAAGGATAATGTATATATACATTGTTCAAAGTAAAGTTGATATGTAAATACTACCAATTATAAGAATGAGAAAGGTTTCCATGTAACTTGGGCTAGCCTCAGAATAAGTTAAGGGGCATAAATCAGTAGGGGAGTCGAGAAAAGTAAAGCCGGCAATCCTATACAGGAGTAAGCTCGATCCTGAAAAGTGGACTATTACCCAGGAGTTTTATGGCCAATAGATTCCCAGGGGACCAAGTATGGAAAAATATGAGCTAAAGTCAAGTGCATTGATCATTTTTGCATATCTACAATTTTGTTACCATGCTTTGAGTTGATTGCACTATTATCTGCTATATGATTAATTGCACTATTATCTGCTAGATGTGTGCTTTTGTTTACTTTACAATTGCCACTTAATTATGTCAAAATATATGTCTTGCTGTTTATTTCTTTGTTTAATTTTCCTCATCTTCTTAAGTAAAACTAAAATGTGTTTCGGGCTATGATTTCTCTAACTAATTGAGTAGAATATCTTGTTGATGTAACTTTTTCTTTTAATCAACCAAAAACTGAAACACCTGAGAATGATAATGACGTCAGATTAGCATAGATATGAATTCCTACTGAGAATTTCCATGAATTCTCACCCTACTGTTATTTTCCGCGTCATTCTCAAATCATGGCGAACGCGGCCATGGTCGTTCTATTTATTGAGTTTCCAGAGCTCCATATCCGCCTAGACCGGTTCCTAGACTCAGTGTACATATAAGGCAGTTGCTATTTCCGCCTTTATTTCTTTTTCTGTCGTGACTTTGCCGTCCCACTTATGAATCCTTCGTTTGACCTTGCTGCACCATATATCGCCATCCCCTTGTATATGGCTCATCCATTCCCACCTCCACCAGCAGCAGCAACAGCACCACCCGCGTCACCTCTTCAGCAGGTCCTCTCCATCTCTCTCTCTGAGGAAGAGGACCCATCCGAGGCTACCAGCTCATCCTCGTCATCATCTTCTGCACTAGACAGTGGCTATGCCTTGGCCGATGCCAACATGGCAAATGGGTTCCTCTCATCGGAATCTATTTAGGTGACTTCCGTAGTATAGTAGTAGATGATGTACAGAGTGGCCCTCTTTTGGCATTTTTGGGCCATAGGCTTAGCTTAGCGAGTGATGCTCATAGATATTTAGCACATGAAATGTCCCATAGGGATCAGATAGGGTTCTAGTTCATAGTGTTAGGCCAATTCATTTTGTTTTAGTGGCCTCATTATTATACCCTGTGCTTATGATGCTCCATTTTGACAAACTCATGTATATATATATATATATATATGGCATAGTTTCTGTATTTCAGTCTATTCCGCAAACTTTCTTTTGTTATAACGCGAAACTTACCATTTATTATACGTCTAAATTAAATAAACAAATAAATGGCTGATTTCCTTATGAGTCAATAACATCGAATTAATACGAAATAAATTAGACACCTACGTGTAATATCTTGCTCGGTAATATATTATGACTTAAGCATAGTATATTGTCTGGTAGGTTGTTACAGCAAACACTACAGCCACTAACTCTAGGTCATGGGTTGGGTAGTTTACTTTATGAGGCTTCAACTGCCTAGATGCATAAGCCACCATGTTCTTATTCTGCATCAAGACACAACCTAAACCTCTTTCAAAGGCATCACAATAAACCTCAAATGGTCAACTTGGGTCAGGCAATACTAATACTGGGGTTGAGATTAACTTTTCCTTTAGCTCTTGAAAGCTTTTCTCACAATCTATAGTCCACATAAACAGGGCATCCTTCCTCCTTAGCTTGGTTAAAGGCAAGGATATCTAGGAAAATCCTTTTATAAATCTACAGTAGTAACCGACTAAACCCAAGAAACTCCTTATCTCAATTATCGAGGTTGGTCTCTTCTAATTCATTATAGCTTTAATCTTACTTGGATCCACAGTGATACCTCCTTGTGTCACCACATGTCCTAAGAACTTTACTTCCTCCATCCAGAATTCACACATAGACAACTTAGCATAAAGCTTCTTTTCCCTCAAGATTCCCAACACAACCCTCAAGTAGTTGAAATTATGTAATATATGAAAATAGCTTGTAGAAATTTTTTTTTACCTAACCTTTATGCTTGAAAACTGAGTATTTAAGTGCTTACTTAGTTGCATACATGTAGACGTTGTTTCTCATATCGTGAAGTTACTAGAAAAACGTATGACAAAATTGAAATAACAAAACACAATGCCATAAGCCAATAATGTAATTGTAACATCCTCAATTTCTTGTTGTGCTAAATTACCTCAGTAACCCTGAGTAATTAGGCACTTAATGAGAAATTATGATATTAAGACTAAATTAAGGGGGTAACGAAGAGTTTATGAGTTAACTCGGACGAGAAAAGTCAAGAGAATGCTTAATCAAGATTAGATAATCTCTAATTAAGCAAGTCAGAGCCTTTATAGTCTAATTAAGCACTAATCACCTTTAATTAGCTTAGTTGAGTTTAATTAAGGTTAATCAAGCTTAATCGCAAGAATAATTTTTTTGTTAATTATGTTCTTGTGTGTTAATCACTAATCCTTGCTTAATCATCTTAATTAAGTTGCAAAAATACTTAATCACATGATTAAATTCAAATTTAGTCAACTAGACAATAAAGTAAAGAATGATGTCATTAAAGCATAAAGCATAAGACAAGGTTGCATTTTGTAAGAGATTGTATATACTTTGTTCCCCCATCATCCAATTTGTCTCCCTAAACCTTAATTAACACAAAATTAAGAAAATATCTTTTCCCCTACCTACATGAGACTTACGGCCAACAACACACAAACACACACATTCACTTTTCATTTTTCAACTTCTATTCTCTCTCTAAGTTCCTACTCCTCCAACTTCTCTCTAAAATTCTCTCATCTTCTTCTTCCATTCTCCACCTACATAACCAAACCTTCTTCACTTAGCCCTTCAAGGACCTCATCTTTGGGTCTTTGAAGAAGAGATTTAAATACTACAACCTCCATTTTCACAAGAACTCAAGAGCTTCTCCTTTCTTCTTGAAATACCGCCACCATCATCATCAAGAGGAGCCATCATCTTCTTCTTCCTCTTCTCTTTTTTTTGCACCATCTTCAAGAAAGGTAGTGATCTTCATCTTTTTATTTTGTTTACTCAAGAAAGCTTGAAGCTCGGTTCTTTTCATGACCAAGATCTTTAAGTGAAAACTTGAGAAAATCTTTCATGCTCTTCATGGGCAAAAGCTTCCCTTTTTGGAAAAATATGTTCATGTTCTTCTTCAAGTGTTCTTGATGTTTCTATTTTTGGTGAAATATGTTTATATTCTTCTTAAAGTGTTCTTAATGTTGCTACTTTTGGTAAAATATGTTCTTGTTCTTCTTCAAGTGTTCTTGATGTTTCTACTTTCCATGTTCTTCTTCAAGTGTTCTTGATGTTTCTACTTTTGGAAAAATATGTTCTTGTTCTTCTTCAAGTGTTCTTGATATTTCTACTTTTGGAAAAGTATATTCATGTTCTTATTCTTGAATGTTCTTGATGGTATCTTGCTTAAAGTTGTTCTTTTTCTTATGATGAGTTTATGATTAGAAAAGTTTCATCTTTACATGTTTTTCATGATTTGATAAGACTATGAACATCCTAAAAGCTTAAAGCTTTAAAAAGTTTGCTTCTTGATGCATAAAAAGTGGCAAAAGTTTGGTGCCTTCATAAAAGCCTTATTTTGTTTATTTTGAAGACAAGACTACATGTAAAAGTTTAAGCCTTTTTGAATTAGAAAAAACTGATGTCTTGTCACTTTATGTTTCAAAGAATGATCCTTGGAAGCAAATCCTTTCATAAAGTTTTAAACTTTAAACAAGAAGGTGATTATAAGTCATAAAGTTATAAGATTGCATACTAAGTCTTGTAAAGGTTGAACCTTGAGATGAATATATTAGTAAAGTTCCAAGCTTTAAGCAAAAATAGCATTTTTGAGTCATAAAGGTGCTAACTTTTATAAAGATCAAGACTTTATAACTTTAAAGCTAATGTCTCATATCACTAGTTGATAAAGTAGGAACCTTTTTAATTTAGAGACAACTTTAAATCATAAAGATGAGACCTTGATGGTTTTAGAATAATTAAAAGAGCCAACTTACATAAAGAACAAGACTTTTTAATTAAAAAACTAATAACTTGTATCATTATTTCATGAAGATCAAATCTTTAAGATAAAAGCTTGAAACCTTGTAACTTGGTTAAGTTAAAAACCACCCTTGGTGTTTAGTGAACATGGTGTTGTTGGGTTCATGATGTAGTTATGCGTTGTTATAACCCAAGGATTAGAGGGATCTCGAACTCCTTGAGAACAGAAGTATGATTAGGGCCTCTGAGCATACCATGAATCTAGGAATCACTAAGTGCACTATCTCAAAGAAAAGAAACAATCACATACTTTAATTAATTTGAACAAGTGTTCCATAAGACATGAACTCAAGTCAAGAATAATTTCCTATGAGAACTAAGTAACTAAAAGACCACATACATATATCTTAACTATGTGATTCTCTCATTGGTAACCACGAGAAATCATGTGATGATTCATAAGATTCTTCACAAAAATGACACAATTATAAACCCCTTTAGGGTATGAATGTATGATGCCATTCGGCATGATGAATGACAAGTTTGATTGAGCTTTGCCCCATGATTGAATGATGAGTGTGATGAGATGATGTAGATATGAAAGTTTATGATTAGCATTTTGGGGAAGTTCCGGTCTAGCCGTTATGCTGCCAGATTTCCATCAAAATTACGGACTTAGTCATATCATTGCATGTGTCTAGTCAAAGAAGTATTATGTATGTAAAGTATAATGATGAGAAAAGAATTAATAAGACATGACCCTTCAATCACTTCGGTAAGGGAAGTGAGAGACAACTATCCACAAAGACTCAAGGAACCTCTATGAGGGAGGCAAGGGTGACATGGAAGACCCTCCAACTTAGGGGTAACCAATATCGGCTTAGTCTGATTTGGTTTAGTACTGCGTGACGACGGTCACGGAATGAGCTCATGTCCAAAAGCAGTCTATTTCAAAGTAGAGTAAAGAATGTTAACCATGTGCTAAAAATGAATGTAAAGTCAAGTATAACCATGGTTAAGTCTATGATGATGCATGTCTGTGCATGTGTTTATATCGCCCATTTGCATTATGAATGTTTATTCTACACTTTAGTATGTATGTTTAGTTATGATGATGTAGTTATGATGTTAAGTTTAAAAGCAACCCGCTTCGGGGTTTAAGTTTTCAAAATTATTAAAATTGAACTTATGTCTATCCATTATTTTTACAATTAAACCCGAAGTGGCTGGGATGATGACGATGACACAGTGTTTGTCTAGTCGCGATCCTACTGAGAAATCTAGTATTTCTCACTCCTACATTTACGTGTTTTCTTCAGAGGATGTCGATGTCGGGCACAGTGGTGATCTTCATTGAGTTTCCAGTATGGCGCTGGCGCTTCGACCCGGTGCTGAACGCCTCAGTGATGTCTACGAGCGTAACAATGAGGGTCTACATCTTCCTCAATCGTCCGTTTCAAACTCCTGTGAAGAGCCCATTTTTCCGACCACATCAGCCATTTGGTGGTGTTACCTTGGATGACATCCGTCCTTATTTTCAACCGCCGAGGTATCCCACTGACAACGAGACCTATAACATCCGAAAAATTTTATCGTTTTTTACCAAGTTGTTCGATTTTTATCGAATGATTGAGATTAATTAGAATTTGATTAAGTATTTAGTTAAAGCCAATTAAGTATCATTTAGAGAGATTAGATGTAAGGAAATTAGATTAGAAATATAGGAAACCTCATAAGATTTTCCTAAAACCGATTTACCGATTTAAAAGAAATCGGTAAGATTTCGGTATTTTAAACTGTTAGAACCGAATCAATAGAAATTATACTGTGAGAACCCTGGGATGGATGGCCAAGATTCAGCCAACTTACCCTTGCAAATGATGCAATCTCAGCCCTTCATATGGGCAGCCAAGTCAAGTTGAAAGAGTGAGACACATCCACCAATTAAAAGTTAGCTTCCTTCAAAAGTTTTCATTTTTTTCTTTTTCCTACTCCCTTGTAAATCTCGGCTATATACTGCTAATTGCTTCTTCATCTTTCTTCTTCTTCATCTCATCTCATTTCATCTTCATCTCCATCAAACCTTCAAGCTTCAACAAAAGTTCTTCAATCCAAGACACAAAGCTAGCAAGATTACACTTAGGAAAGGTAGGAATTCAACTTATATTCTTACTTTCTTTAGATTGGGGCTGATTGGAACTCCTCCTTATTTCATAATTCTGATGTTATCTTGAGTAGAGATGATAAATTAAGGTTGATTTTGTATCTATGATATGATTTGGATTGAAGTTGGAATGGAAGAACTTGAAGATAGAAAGAAGCCAAGTACTGTTGGGTGAAAAACCCTACGGCATCCGTACGTTCATCTTGTACGGACCGAAAACCAGTCATCAAAACTTGATGAGTCTATTTTACATGAAACTATACATCTAGGGCTTTCCAACCATATAAAATATAGGGCCATTGGATTAGTATTGAGTGAGTTATGAATTTTTGAAGTTTAGCCTGAAATTCTGGGCCCTTTTCTGGGCAGTATAAGTTGAGAAGGGTATAACTCACCCTACAAAACTCCAAATTGAGTGCCACCAGCTCTATTTGAAAGCTAACATGTAGATGAACATTCCATATTTTAGAGCTAGATTCATTACCAATTGTTCCTAGTATATCGATGAAGTTACCTTAAGTCCAAACCAGATTAGAATAGGGCAGTCCATAAGGGTCTATTTACGGGGCTTATATCTCGAGTTATGCTTATGCAAATGAGATGTAACTTATTTCAAATTTCTGTTAGCTTTAATTTGGTATAAGTTTCATATGATTTGACCTAGGTTTCTATTTTTGACGAATGTTTACTTCTAAGGGTGCAATTCGGGCCAAGAGTAGGACAGATTGAGGTAAAATTCAAATAACTTCAGCTACATAAATCAAAATGAGATGGGATCAAAAGGGTTGGAAACTAGACACACAATACTATAACATATCCAAATTTTAAGTCTAAAAAAGTTGAATAGAAATAATGGTGAATTTTACAAAATTCGGCCAGAAAAGGGTGGAGTAAGTAGAAACCCTGTTTTACATTGGCACACCATATGATTGATATTGTTGCTATAACTTGCTGTTTTATATTGAATTGAATGCTTAATTGATTTTACTGGTAGTTTGGCACTATTCACGGGGAAGCGGATTCGATTCGTTATGCTGCCAAAATTTTGGTGACAAATTCAGATGCCTTATGAGATATTTGTATGAATACATGATGTTCAAGTAAAATAATGTTAGTTGTGCATGCAATTTATGAAGGTTATAAAGGATTCCATATTACTTGGGCCAGCCCCTGAGTAAGTTTAAGGTGAATAGATTAGTGGGAAAGTCGGGCAAAGTAAACCCGGTAATCCTGTATAGGAACGAGCTTGATCCTAAAAAGCAAACTATTACCTAGGAGTATATGGCCAAAGACTCCCAGGGAACCAAGAGTAGAAAATATAAGTTGCATAAGTTGAAAATCTCCAAAGGCTACATGTAACACCCTACCAATTTAATGTTATGCTTAAGTCATAGTATGAAATTAAGTAGATTGTGTTACCGTATTGATACTCTGATTACTAATTACTTACCATGTCACGTCTCTCTTTCTTTTCTTTCTTTTTTTTTAAATGGGCGAGACGGTGCGCTGTATATAACGAACATAATAAATTTTAATAAAACACAACAGAAGAGGTAAGAATAAGTAATACATCATCAACTGTATACATATACACATATATATATATATATATATATATATATATATATATATATATATATATATATATATATATGTATGTATAGGTCGGAAGCCAACGCTTCAGTTTATGTACAAATTCAAAATAGGATACATAAGTGAGGCCGATGTAATCAAAAGACATAAGGCCCGTGTCCATCAAAATGATCTTATGGGGTCCTCAGAGGACATTTTAAACTAACCGATATACATGCGGCTAAGTTTATGACCCAATGCTACATGCTGCCAAAATAGGGCCATGCTATACAGTAGAACTCTTAGTCGGGATCTACGGAGTCAAATAGTCGTTGGCCACACCGGGCTCGGCTGGGGTGTAGTCCATACTAGGTCCCGAGGAGGAGGACGATGAGCCGATAGCCTCCGAAGGATCGCTCTTAGAACTGAGCGGAATGTCTGGAACCATCTCAAGTGAGGTGACTCGAGTGAGGAGGCTGGCAAAGGTAGGTGCTGCAGGTGCAGGAGGAGGGTGTGCCACATGCAACGGGACCGCAAAATAGGGAGCAGCAGGATCAAAAGCCAGGTAAAAAAAGGGAACAGCAAAATTCCTATTGCTAAAAAGGTAGAGACAGAAATTGCAGGAGCCGACGATGTACAGCAAATCCACTATAGGGTCATGGTGTAGCTGCAGGTTGGGAATCTCAATAAATAGGGTGGCGGTCGAATGCATCTCCAGGGTTTGAGAATGATGCAGAAATACAAAACGAGGTGAGAATTTAAAGAAATTCTTAGTAGGGTTCACATATGGTATTTAACTAACGTCACATTCATTCTCAGTTGCCTCGGTTTTTATTTAATTATAAAAACATGGGTTCAAACTAAGCTATCCATATTTAATAAGTTTAAGAAAACGTCTGATCCGAGGCAAGGTTCAGTTTTACTTAAGACAGTATAGGAAACAGAATAAACTATTAAGTAGTGATACAGAATAATGAGCAGAATAAACAATCACACAGTAATAGATAAATGTAACAGTCAAACGGTAAACAACATATAATGACTATTCAATGCAACCATGCAAAATCTCATTCTTGAACTTGTCTTCATAAACTTTTCTATCACTTGATCCCCTAGGAGTTCTCAGCCATTTAGACTCCTGGGTAATAGTCTGCTTTTCAAGATCGAGCTCATTCCTATACAGGAATGCCGGGTTTACTTTCCCCGACCTTCCCATCGATCTTTTTCCCTTAACTTTAATCTGGGGCTGACCCAAGTATTTTGGAACTTTCATCATAATATAACCTTTAGGTTTATCATATCATCATAACATAACCTTTATGAACTTCTTGCAAATGCACATGGATTTGCATGTAAATTATAACTCATGCATAGGTTTTATTGAAATTTTGGCAGCATAACGAAATATGTCCACTTTCCCATGAATAGTGCCAATACTCAGAACATCAAATTTTCAGAAAAGTCATAACACTTTATTCATATTTCAAACATCCAATTCATGGCACAATTACTGCAATTAAAACATGGTTGTTGTCTCAATACTTGCATTCAACCCGGTTTTTGTAAATCAGGCCATAATTTCTATTTAACTCATCTGGACCTCAATTTTGGGTATGTTAAAGTGTTATGTGTCTATTTTCTAACCTCTTTGGTCCCAGCTAATTTTGATAAATATAGCTCAAGTTATCTAAGTTTTATCCTGGCCTACCCTGTGGCTAGCCAAAATTACACACCTAAACGTAAAAATCCACTAAAAATCGAAAACAAGTTCAAATTATATGAAATTCATATCATTTTAAAGGTAACAGGACAAGCTTTCATTTCCAATAAGTTCCATTTCATTTTCTTTAGTAGAACTCAAGTTATAAGACCCTAAATTTGACCTTCCTGAACTACCCTATTTTGGCCTGATTCGGACATAGGGCAACTTCTTTGAACCACTAAGATCAAATGGGATTGTATCTAACTCGAAATTTCTTTATGAATGTTCTCCTATATGTAAGCTTTCTAACAAAGTTGGTTTCATTGAATTCCAAATCGTATAGGGCAAGTTTTGCCTAAACAACTTAGTCTACTCATAATCAACCTCAAAAACCTAGGTCAAACTTCCAAAATTCATATCTCTCTCAATACTAATCCAATGGCCTTATATTTTATATGTATGGAAAGCCCTGAATGTCTAATTTTATATAAAAATATTTCATTGGATTTAACATGCTGTAGGCAGAGCCGTACACTCCACCGTACAGACTGCCGAGGGAGTTTGGTCTTCCAGCCCCTCACATCTTCCTATCCTCACCCTTTCCTACTCCTTAATCAAATTGAACACGAAAAACAGCCAACAACTAGCCAAAGATCATCATATTCATTCACTAATCACATCAAGAAGTGAGAAAATAAAACCAAAATCAGCCATCCACAGTCAGAATAATAAGAACAAAATTGAACCTCTACCTTTTTGGAGTATGATTTTGCTAGGTTTTAAAGTTTGAATTGATAGAACCTTGTTAAGCTTGAAGGAGTGATGGAGTTGGTTGAGAGGAGAAGAGAAGAAGAAGGCTGAAATCAAAGGAGAGAGTGGCACAATCAGTATGGGAATAAGAGAGAAAATTTTGATTTAAGCATTGAAGAAGTAGTTGGCTTTGTGAGTTTTGATTGGTTGAAATTTTGTGGGTAAAGTTTAGCCATTTATCCCTCTTTTGTGGCTAGATTATTCTCCATTTCACTTAAAAAGGGGAACTCGCTTCCATTCTATCTGAAATTAGAACTCGTCTCCATTCTGCTTAAAGTCGAAACTCATGTCCATTTTATTTGAACTTGGGGATCAATTCAGAGGTCGGAACTCATGCCTATCTTATTTGAAACTTGGAAATAAATTCAGAGATCGGAAATCATATCTATTTTATTTGAAACTTGGAGCTGAAGTTGGAGGTCGAAAATCATGTACAATTTATTTGAAACATGAAGTCGGAGATCGGAACTCCTGGTGGATGTTACACTACATGCATTTTTCCATTTCACATATATATGCTTTGTTTATGAATTTCTAAGTTAAGGTCATAGTTAACTGTATATTCCTTGTGTTATATTACTGTTTGCCTATAGTTACTGTTTCAACTTTGTTAGTGTGCCTGTTAAATATATTTGTATTGTTCTAATTTAAAATTTAGCCTTGTTTCGGGTTCTCTTTTCTACAATTTAAGTTAAGTTGAATATTATGTTATCATTTAAAATTAAGAAAAACCGAAACAACTAGGAATGATGGAAATGACAAATGTGTATAGAATTAGGATTCCTACTGAGAAATTTTTATTTCTCACCCTACTGTATGTTTCTGCGTCATTCTTGGATCATGGCAAATGTGGTGACTGGCATTCTCTACATTGAGTTCCCTGACCTGCATATCCACCTTGACCCACTTTTTAGACTATATATATATATCTGGTAGCTGTCAGTTTTGTTTCTACTTCTTTTTCCGTAGGGATTTTGCCGTCCCATTGACTCACCTGCTTTTTGACCCCTCCGCACTTTATATTGCCATTTCGCTCTATATGGCACATCCCTTCCCACCTCCAGCAGCAGCCGCAGCAACAGCCCCTGCAGCATCACTGGCGGCATCACCTCCGCAGGCTCCCTTCATCTCATTTTCTAAGGAGGAGGACCCTTCTGAGGTGGCGAGTTCATCATCATCATCTTCTGCACTTAGCGGCGACTATGCCCCAGCAGATGCCGGCATGGCCAATGGATTCCTTTCCTCGAAATCCATCTAGGGAGCTTACGTAGTGCAGCAGGAGGAGGTGTACAGAGTGGCCCTTTTTTGGCAATTTGGGCCATAGGTAGATGGTTAGTGGATGGGGTTAGCATATGAAATGTCTCGTGGGGTCATATAGGGTTTGTTTTATAGAGACGACCGGATTATTTTGCTTTAACGGCCTCATCTGTTATATGCCCTGTACTATTTATATATCTTTCTGGCAAACTTTGGAATAGACATCTATGTACATGTATATATATTCCGCAGGTTTATTTCTATCAAGATATAATCCCATTGTTTATTCTACAGCCAAAAGAAATAAATAGATAAATAGCTAACTCCATATGAGTTGTTAAAATTGAATCAGAAATTAAATTAAAGTAGACAACTACACGTAATAACTTATCATGTAATATATTATGACTTAAGCATAGTATCTTATCTGGTAAGGTGTTACAAGACTGACTCAGATACCCGTCTGACTCCGACCATTTCCTTGGATTCTGACCCTTAGGAGCTTCCCACCCAAGCTATCATTTGGAGACTGACCCATATGAGCCCTCCTATCTGTCTGTGATACGTCTGACGTCTGACTCATCTTTTTCTTCAGTAGTTCCTCGTCACACTCCATCCCCAGTTCGTGGCCGCAGGTTCATTTGTACTCGTGCAGTGCCTCGAGGGCATGGGCGTGCTCGAGGAGAGGGACGTGGTGATATTACTCCCGGTGAATTCAGGAATTGTTTCCTCCCACCTAACGAGTGATGTGGTGATTGCATGTAGAGCCGAGCGTAATGATAGCCCCTTTTGGTTGTAGTTATAGGGTTATCATTTTACTGTATAGCATGCTTAGGCTATAGGGATTTCTAATGTATTTTCTTTTATCATGTATCTGGTAAGTTTTATGTGTAGGACCGACAGTAGGTATCGCACCCATTATTATCTATATGTATAACTTTTAGTAATAATATTAGCGTTATATTAGCTATGAATGGCTGTGCAATGAATGTTGTGATTATCTAAGTTATTATTATTCTTGTTGCTTCTGTTTATTGTTATTCGCACAGTATGTATGAGATAGCATTGTTTATTATATGCATTCACGATACGCTCATGGCTCTTGGTTTTTAAAACAGTTTACTCGTTATTGTTAAAAAAAGAAAAATTACCCCTATTTTCAGGTAAAGTAATTTCAAAAAGGCAATGTTAGTTCCGCTAGCAAAAATAATAACTAGTAATTCCACAATATGACTTAAGCATAGACTGGAACTATTATGTTGTTACAGTAATCGTAGATAATCAAGAGTCATCATTATATTAAAAATTATCATATATGTAATAAGTCAAATTAAGTAGCATGACTTCCCACATGCTTTAATTACATGCAAACTGCATAACTAGGGCTCTCAAGAAGGTGAAAACACTATACTACTATCTCGATCCTCCTTAGCTAGGTGAAGAAACATGGCAGCTCCTCGTCTTATCTAGTCAGGTACCGTCAGAAATGCTACCATGGATGCCATCAACTATGTTTGAAGACGACACGAAAACGTAGGAGTGAGAAATACAAGATTTCTCAGTAGGATCCTGACTAGACCATTAATTTGTCATCATCGTCGTCCCAACCACTTCGAGTTTAATTATGAAAATAGTGAGCATGCATAAGTTCTATTTTTAAAGGGCTTAAAAACATAGGTTCCCGAAGCGGGTTTTATTTAATCTTCCTCATATAAACATAATATAAAGAAACTCGAAGCTACAATATAAAAGCATATACATGTGAGAGCACAGTATAAACATTCATGACCATACAAATGAGAGAATGAAGATGCATGCACATTCATATAACTTCTTAGACTAGACTAGAGTCTTGCCTTAACTTTACTTTCATATTTAGCATGTGCTTACCATTCTTTACTTTTCCTTTGAAATAGACTGCTTTTGGACATGAGCTCATTCCGCGACCATCATCATGCAATACTAAACCAAATCAGATTAAGCTAATATTGGTTACCTCTAAGTTGGAGCGTCCTCCATGTCATCCTTGCCTCCTTCAAAGAGGTTCCTTGAGTCTTTGTGGATTACTGTCTCTCACTTCCCTTAAAAAGTGATTGAAGGGTCATATCCCTTTCTTTCTTTTCATATCATTATACTTTACATGCATAATACTTCTTTGACAAGATACATGCAATGATATGACTAAGTCCATACTTTTGATGGAAATCCGACAGCATGACAGCTAGACTGGAGCTTCCTCGAAATGCCACTCATAACACGTTCAACCAACAGCCCATTATATTCGCCAATCATTCAATTGTGAGAAAATGCTCAATCAAACTTATCATGCATCATGCCTATTGACATCATACATTCATACCCTAAAGGGTTCATAGCTGTGTTATTCTTTGTAAAAAGTCTTATGAGCCATCATATGATTTCCCATAGTTACCCATGAGAGAATCACATAGTTAGAATAAATATGTATGTAGTTTTTAGTTACTTAGTCCTTATGTGAAATTATTCTTTACTTGTGCACATGTCTTATGGAACACTTGTTCAAATTAGCTAAGTTAAGCAATTGTTTCCTTTCCTTGAGATAGTGCACTTAGTGATCCCTAGGTTTATGGTATGCTCAGAGGCCCTAATCATACTTCTGTTCCCAAGGATTTCGAGATCCCTCTAGTCCTGGGGTCATGACAACGCATAACCACGCTCATGAACCCAACAATACCATGTTCACTAATCACTAAGGGTGATTTTTAACTTATTCGGGTTGCAAAGTTTCAAGTTTTTATCATTAATATAACAAGATCTTACCTTAAATGTTATAAAAGTTATTATTCTTTACAGAGTAATTATAAAGTTTCATTCTTTAAGAAAGTATGTGCCTTTAAAATTATGCTCTTGTCTTAAAGATTCATTCTTTATTAAATAATGATACAAGATATTAACTTTAGAACTAAAAAGTCTTGTTCTTTATAAAAGTTAACACTTTTAATTATTTAAGACCCTCAAAGCCTCAACTTTATGACTTAAAGTTGTCTTAAAGTCTAAAAGATTCCTACTTTATGAAATAATGATACAAGACATTAACTTTAAAGTTAGAAAGTCTTATTCTTTATGAAAGTTGACACTTTATACATTAATTTGACTCAAGATACAAACTTTATAAATTAGAAGTTGCAAGTCCACACTTTTATGTTTAAAAAGTCATATTCTTGAAGAAAGCTTAGAACTTTACTTAACATTTTCATCTCAAGGTTCAACCTTTACATGATTAAAGGGCAAATCTAGAACTTTATGACTTAAAAGTTACATTCTTGATTAAAGTTTGAAATTTTATAAAAAGTCTTGTCTTCAAGATTCAATCTTTAAAACATAAAGTGACAAGTTCTCATTTTTATGACTTAAAAAGCTTCGTGTTCCAAAAAGTTTAGACTTTTACACATATTCTTGTATTCAAGAAGAACAAAATGAAATCTTGTGAAACCCATAAAAATAACGCCACTTTTTAAGCATCAAGAAGCAAACTTTTTAAAGTTTTAAGCTTTTAGAATGTTCATAGTCTTATCAAATCATGAAAAACATGTAAAAATGAAACTTTTCTAATCATAAGATCATCATAAGAAAGGAACAAACTTGAAACAAAATACCGCCAAGAACATCATTCTTTTTCAAACAACTCACAAGAAATATCAAGATCTCATGCATCAAGAAAGAAAAATAGAAACTTAGAGGCATTCAAGAAACAAACTTTCAAATAACCAAGAACATCTTAAAAAGAAGAATATGAACACTTTTTGCTAAAAAAGGAAACTTTTACTCATGAAGAGCATGAGAGTCTTTCTCAAGGTTTCACTTGAAGACTTGGTCATGGAAGAAACCAAGCTTCAAGCTTTCTAGAGTAAAAAAAAAAAAGAGAAAAGTAGAGATCACTACCTAAGCTTGAAAATGGTGTCCTTGAAGGAGAAGAAGAAGATGAAGAAGACTCCTCCTTTGATGATGGTGGTGGCAGTTTTGGATGAACAAGGAGAGAGTTCTTGAGTTCTCTTGAAAGTGAATTTTACAGTGTTTAGATCTTGTCTCCAAAGATCAAAAGATGTGGTCTTTGAAGGGCTCAGTAAGAGTTTTGGTTATGGTGGTAGTGGAGAAAGAAAGAAGAAAATGAAGAAGAAGAAGAAGAAGAAGAGTGTATAGAGAAGTAGGAGGATTTGGAAGCAAGAGAGAGAATGAGAGTTGAAAAATGAAAAGTGAATGAGTGTGTGTATGTGTGTGTGTGTGTGTGTGTTGTTGTTGTTGTTGGCCATAGGCTTCTTTAGGGTGAGGGAAGATATTTTTGCTTCATTTTGTATTAATTAAGGCTTAGGGAGACAAATTGGATGATGGGGGAACAAATCAAGTACTTACTCTTATACAAAGCACTCTTGTCTAATGCTTTACGCTTTAGTGACATCACTTTTGCTTTATTGTCTAGTTAACTAAATTTGAATTTAATCATTGGATTAAGTGCTTTTGCAACTTAATTAATATGATTAAGCAAGGATTAGTGATTAATACACAAGAACATGATTAATAAAAATTAATCTTGTGATTAAGCTTAATTACCCTTAATTAAATTCAATTAAGCTACTTATAGGTGATTAGTGCTTAATTAATCTATTAAGAGTTTGACTTGCTTAATTAGAGATTATCTAATCTGGATTAAGTAATCTGTTGACTTTTCTTCTCATAATTAACTCATAAACACTTCGTTAATCCCTTAATTAAGCCTTAATCTTATAATTTCTCATTAAGTACCTAATTACTCAGGGTTACTGAGGTAATTTAGTACGATAGAAAATTGAGGATGTTACAGTTTTCACTATGGATGCAGAGGAAGCTACTAAATCTAAAGATTTAATTGAAGGCGCATGTAAAGTGAACGGTAAGACCCCAACTGTATTATATGATTCGTGTGCCATACAGTCCTTTATTTCTCGTGATTGTGTAACTGCTTTACAATTACCTATTTTTGAGCTACCTTATGATCTCGTAGTTTCCACTCCTCGAACAAGCCTATTAAGACTAGTCAAGTCTATGTGAATATTTCTCTTCAAATTGAAGGTAGAACCTTTGTAGCTAATTTAATCTGTCCCCCATTGTCTGGTCTTGATATAATTCTGGACATGGATTGGATTTCTGCCAATCGAGTCATGTTGAATTGTTTTGATAAGATTGTTGTGCTTTCATCTACCCTACTTTCTGAATCTATAACCCCTGTAAATCTCTATTTAAGCTCCTTAGCGGTAAACTATTGTGGGAAGGAGAATCAGAAATATGTTCTCTTGTCAACTAATGTGGCAAAAGTTGAATGATATTCTGGTCATCAGAGACTACCTGGATATATTCCCTGAGGACATTCTAGAATCTCCTTCAGAAAAAGAAATTGAGTTTACTATTGAGTTGATGCAAGGAATGAGACCAATATCTATAGCTTCGTATAGGATGTCGCCCTTGGAGTTAGCTGAACTCAAGAAGCAGATTGAAGAACTTCTGGAGAAACAGTTCATTAGGCCAAGCATGTCACTGTGGGGGGCTCTAGTTCTGCTGGTCAAGAATAAAAATGGGGGCATGCGGTTATGCGTGGACTACCGGTAGCTGAATAAATTGACAATCAAAAATAAATATCCTTTACCAATGATCGATGATCTCATGGATCAACTGTAAGGAGAAACCGTATTTACTAAGATTTACTTGTGATCCGGATATCATCAAATTCGGGTTCGAGATAAGGATATTGGCCTTTTGCACTCGCTACGGATATTATGAATATAGCGTGATGTCGTTTGGATTGACAAATGCTCTGACAATATTCATAGACTACATGAATCGCATATTTAGGCCATATTTAGAGAAGTTTGTAGTGGTTTTTATTGATGATATTCTTTGTTACTCGAAGACTGAAAAAGAACATATAGAACATTTGAGGGTGGTGCTACAAATTCTGAAGGAGCAGAAACTTTATGCTAAGTTGTCCAAGTGCGAATTCTGGATGAAAGGAGGTCAAATTTCTGGGACATGTACTATCTCCAGGAGGAATCTCTGTAGATCCTAGCAAAGTTAAATTAGGAACGGCCTACCACAGTTACTGAAGTTAGGAGTTTTCTAGGTTTGGCAAGGTATTACAAGCGATTTGTCAAAAACTTCTCCCAAATAGCTTTACTCCTAACAAAGCTGACCAAGAAAAAAATCATGAATCCCACCTTAAAATTGATGTATAGGTTAGTTAGACTCAAGTTTCTGAGGGAGGAAGTTGATGAATCTTGAAGAAGGAAGAAGAATAAACTGAAGTGAAAGAGGAAGGGAGAGAGAACTCAATAGACTGGGGGCTGAAATTTTAAGGGAGTGAGGAGGAATTATGAAAGCTTTATAACACAAATAGATAAAGAGTTGTTATTCCTCATTGGTGGATGTCAAGGGTGTTTGGATTTTAACTAAATCTCCCCATTTTGTGGCTACATAAGGCGCCATTTGTGGGGGTGGAGGTGACTGAATTTCAACCACCCAATTTAGGTTTTCACATTATAAAATTCTACTGAATGGGTTCTTGTGGTACACAATACCGAAATTCAACCAATTTCCTTCAAACTTGTGAAACATTGCTAATAATCTTCTTAAATTTTCTACATAATTGTTTCAAATTTCTCTAACCCAAATCTCCCTAATTCACCTCTAATTACTCTTATATATCTAATGAAATGGAATAAATCAATTAACAGCGCAAATTAGACATCTTGTGGTTTAGGACGTTACACTGCTACCCTCCTAAAAAAAATTTTGTCCTCAAAATTTAGTACCTGAAAATAGTTCAGGGTTCTCCTTCCTCATGTCTAACTATAACTCCCAAGTGTAGTCCTCTGTTCCTTCTCTTCCCCATGCTACTTTTACTAACTGCCCTGTTTTGTATCGAATTTGCTTAGCACTTCTATCTACTATACATGCTAGGGGTACATGGAAGGTTAGATCGTCTTTTAACTATATTGTTTCGGGTTCTAAGAAGTGTGTGGGATCAGATTGATACTTTATAAGTTGTGAGATGTGAAAAACATCATGAAGGTTAGACAAGTGCGAGGGCAGGGCAACTTGATGCACTACTAGCCCAATTCGTTTCAGGATTTGGAAGGGATCAATGAATCAAAGACTTAATTTCTTGACTTTAACAACTCTGTTTATTCCTGTTATGGGTGTGATTTTTAACAATACGAGGTCTCCTTCTTGGAATTCTAATGGTTTCCTTCTTGTATCTGCATAGCTTTTCTGATGGCTCTAGGCTATGAGTATCTTACTTCGGATTCTTTTTATTTGTTCTATGGTTTGTCTAGCTAGATTTGGTCCTAGCAAGTTCTTTTCTCCTGGTTCATACCAACACAATGGAGATTGGCATTTTTGCCCATATAACACTTCATAGAGAGCCATGCCGATGCTAGTGTGATAATTGTTCTTGTATGCAAATTTAGCTAGTGGCAAGTATCAATCCCAATATCGTTATTGCTCCATTATGTACGCCCTTAACATGTCTTCCAAAGTTTGAATGGTTCTTTCCATCTACCAATCCGTTTCCGGATGATAGGTAGTACTTAAGGAAAGTATTGTACCAAATGCTTTCTAGAGTGCCCCCTAAAATCATGAAGTAAATCTTGGGTCTCGGTCTGAGATAATAGTCAAAGGGATTCCATGCAACTAGTAAAAAAAGCTACGCAACCAATAAAAAGAATTTGAAGCAAGATAATCACAGTCCAAAGCCATCAGAAAAGCTATGCAGATACAAGAAGGAAATCATTAGAATTCCAAGAAGGAAACCACGTATTCTTAAAAATCACACCCATAACAAGAATAGTTAGAGCTGTTAAAGTCAAGAAATTGAGTCTTCAATTCATCGGTTCCTTCCAAATCCTGAAATGAATCAGGCCGGTAGCGTATCGAGTTACCCTACCCTTGCACTTGCCTAACCTTCATGGTATTTTTCATGTCTCCCAACTTAGAAAGTATCACCCTGCTCCCACACACTTCCTAGAACCTGAAACAATACAGATAAGAGATGATTTAACCTTCCATGTACCCCCAGCATGTATAGTGGACAGAAGTGTCAAGCAACTCCGAAACAAGATAGTGCAATTAGTAAAAGTAGCATAGGGAAGAGAAGGAACAGATGACTACACTTAGGAGTTAGAGTCAAACATGAGGAAGAAGTACCCAAAACTATTTTCGGGTACTACATTTTGAGGACAAAATTTTTTTAAGGGGTAGTAATGTAACGTCTCGAACCGCAATACGTCTAATTGTGCGGTTAATTGATTTATTTGATTTCATTAAATATATAAGAGTAATTAGAGGTAAATTAGGGAGATTTGGGTTAGAGGAATTTGAAATAGTTATGTAGAAAATTTAAGAATATTATTAGCAATGTTTCACAAGTTTGAAGGAAATTAGTTAAATTTCGATATTGTGTATCGCAAGAACCGAATCAGTAGAATTTTATAATGTGAAAACCTAAATTGGGTGGCTGAAATTCAGCCACCTCTACCCCTACAAATGGTGCCTTGCATAGCCACAAAATGGGGAGATTTAGTTAAAATCCAAATATCCTTGACATCCACTAATGAAGAGTAACAAGTCTTTATCCCTTTGTGTTATAAAGCTTTCATAATTCCTCCTCACTCCTTTAAAATTTCAGCCCCCATTCTACTGAGTTCTCTTTCTCTTCCTCTTCCACTTCACTTCATTCTTCTTCTTTCTTCAAGATTCATCAACTTCCTCCATCAAAAACTTGAGTCTAGCTAGCCTATACATCAATTTTATGGTGGGATTCATGATTTTTTTCTTATTGTTTGTGATATGGTGGCTGCTTGGGATTTTATTTCTACTCATTTATTTGATGATATATTGTGTTCATATGAGTTGTTATGGCTGAATTATCATGTAAATATTTGGTTTGGGTTAGAAATTTAGTGAAAGGCCTAAAGGATAGCTAAGCAGAATTGGCTGGATTGGAAAGAACCCTAGATGTGTCCGTATGGTAAAATGTACGGCTTTGCCTATAGCCATCAAAATTTGATGAAAATAATTTTAAATGAAACTAGACATCCAGAGCTTTCTAATCAATTATAAGGTCATTGGATCTATAATGAGTGAGATATAAATTTTTAAGTTAACCCTAAAATTCTGTCCCTGGTCCTAACCAGACCAGATTTTAAAGGACATAACTTGCCCTATACATCCTCAAATAGAGTGCAACAAATTTTGTTAGAATGTTAATACATAGGGTAATATGGTATAAAAATTTTAGAGTCAGATTCTTTCCCTATTTTTCATAGCAATTCACCATAGTTGCCCTATGTTATGAATGCACCGAAACAAGGCAGACCATTTTAGCCAAATGTGAGAGTTTATAACTTGAGCTTTGCCTATGCAAATTAAATGAAACTTTTCGAGATAAAAGTTGGTTTAGTTAGCTTTAAAATGATATAAATTTCGAACAAATCCAATAAGATTTCTATTTTTGGTAAATTTTTACATTTCGGTAACCCATTCTGCTCAATAGCAAGGCAGGCCTAGATTAAACTTCAATAACTTAATTTATACTCATCAAAACTTAAGGGGACCAAAGAGAACACAAATTAGACAAACAATACTTTAACATATCAAAAATTCAAATTTAAAAAAGTTAAATAGAAGTTATGGCATAAATTATAAATCATGGAAAAATTGAGAAATTTAGGTATATTTGCCAAATTGAGTGCTTTACACTTTAAAGTGGGAATGATCTTTATTTAAAGTTTTGATGTTGCAATTTATATTAGTACTAAAATGTTAATGTGTTATGTTGATTTTGATGCCTTGGCTGATTGTCTAATTTAAAAAGCATTATTCATGAAGAAACGGATCTGATCCATTATGCTACCGAAATTATGGCAAAAACTTATGTACATCATGTATTGTGCATGTGATTACATCTGTTATCCGAATTGATTTAACTATGATTATATAATTCGTAAGGACTATATGGATTCCATATTACTTGACCAGCCCTGGAATAAAGTAAAAGAGAATAGATCGGTGAGAGAGTCAAGGAAATTAAACCCGAGTATCCTGTATAGGAACGAACTCGATTCTGAAAAGCAGACTATTACTCAAGAGTTATATGGCCTAACTTTCAGGGGACCAAGTATGGATAATTATGAGACTGTGTGTGTGTGTGTGTGTGTGTGTGTATTTAGATTTGCTCGAGTTATTTAATTTCTTTTGCATCGCAACGCGCCCCGCATGACACATATCGCATAGGTGATATGAAGCCAAGCCGATGACGCGCATTCAGTTTAAAAATTAACTCTATTAACATTAATAAATTAAGGTAAACTACATAAGAGTTTTGACCATGTGACAATGTACCGAGTAAAATATTATGACTTAAGCATAGTATTATATTTGGTAGGGTGTTATGTGATCCCTTCTTTTTTTAATATTATGTTTTTGTCCTTATCATTCTAAATTTTAGTCCTAAAAAATAATTTAAAACATACATTTAACCTTTATAAATATTAAAAATATTGTTTTATCCTTATAAATATTTTAATAATCTTCTTTTAATCCTTATAAGAGTTATTACTTAACATGGTGCTCACTAATAATAAAGACCAAAAACATAATGTTGAAAAAAATTAAAAGAAGGGCTAAAAGCCAAAATTTTTTTTTGAGAAACTAAAATCAAAACGACCAATATTTATAGAGACTAAAAATATATTTAAGCTATCTTACACAACTATATTTGTTCGTTACATACTTTAAGCTTGAATATGGAATGTTATTTACTTTTTGATTAATAAAAATACTATAGATTTAATGGCTTTAAAAAAATAGGAAATAAAAAATTTTATAAGCTCTTTACAACTTTACTACAAGTTTATATTAAAATCTTATTTAAGATATTGATACCTACATGACAATAACATATTTGTAAATCCATACTATGCTTGTAACGTCCGAAAAATTTTAATCATTTTGTTTCGATTTTTAGCAAATAATTGGGATTAATTATAATTCAATTAAATATTTACTTAAAGCTAATTAAGTAATATTTAGAAGAATTAACCTTGAGAAAATTTGATTAGAATCATAAGAAACCACCTAGGAATTTTTCTAAAACCAGTTTACCGATTTAGGAGAAATCGATAAGATTTTGGTATTTTAAACAGTTAGAACCGGATCAATAGAAATTATACTGTGAGAACCCTATGATGGATGGCCAAGATTTAGCCAACTTACCCAAGCAAATGGTGCAATCTCAGCCCTCCATATGGGCTGCCAAACCAAATTTGAAGACAAGATAAAATCCACCAATCAAAATGAAGCTTGCTTCAAAAGTTTTCACCTTTTTCTTTCCTTTTCTCCTTGAATTTTTGGCCAACCTAGCTGCTAAAGCTCCCATCATTTCTCTTCTATTCACTCTCATCTTCACTCCATCTTTATCCCCTCTTCAAGTCTCATCAAGAGTTGCTTCCATCAAAGACACCAAATGAACAAAATTTTAACTAGGCAAGGTAGGAATCCTACTTCTCTTCTTACTTTCCCTGGTTTGGGGCTGTATGGGGGTCTTGTGTACCTTGTGATACTGATGTGATTTGGGGTGATAATGATGGATTATAGTTTATTTTGCATGTATGCTGTGATTAGAATTAGAATTAGTATGAAAGAACTTGAAGAGCAGAGAAATTTTAGGAAGCTGTTAGGGTTTTTCCTCGGTTATTCGTACGGCGGAGTGTATAGCTCCGTCTACAGCTATTTAAATTTGATGAACCCATTTTTATATAAAACTATACATTCAGAGCTTTCCGTACATATAAAATATTAGGCCATTGGATTAGTATAGAATTAGTTATGAATTTTTTAAGTTTGACCAAAAAATCTGGATTCTCATCTGGGCAATATGAGTTGAGAAAGGTGTAACTCACCCTACACAACTCTAAATTGAGTGAAACTAATGTTGTTTGAAAGCTAGCATATAAGGGAACATTCCATAAAAAGTTCAAAGTAAGATTCATTGCCAATTATTCCCAGTACCTCAATGAATTTACCTTAAGTTCAAATTGGGCTGGAATAGGGTAGTCCATTAGGGTCAAGTTACAGGGCTTATATCTCAAAATATACTCATGCAAATGATATGAAACTTATTTCATTTGAAAACCTGTTCTGTTAGCTTTAATTTGGTATAAATTTTGTATGATGTCACCTATATTTCTATTTTTAGTGATTTTTCACTTATAAGGGTATACTTCTGGCTACATACAAGGCAGTCTGAGGTAAAATACTAATAACTAGAGTTACATAAATCAAAATGAGATAGGACTAAAGGGTTGGAAACTAGACATGTAAAGCTATAGCATATCCAAAACTTTGGTCTAGATGAGTTAAGTAGGAGAAATGGTGAACTTTACAAAAATCGAGCAGAATTGATATAACAGGCAGAATTGAACATAAGGGTCAAATCCCTACATGATTGACATTATTGTGATATGTTTGTTACTCTATGTTGAACTTTTGCTTGATTGGCTTTACTGTAGCCTAGCACTATTCACGGGGAAGCGGACTCGATCCATTATGCTGCTGAATTTGAAGTAGAAATTAGTGATAGTTCTAAATGTTGGTGCGTTAATATTGTCATGTGACATGTATGAATTCGAGATCAAGTTTAGTTCATATCGGAACTCGGAACTTAGCAAACAGAGAACTAGATCGGATATACTTAACGTTGAACTAGGAAATTAGCGAATAGAAAACTAGATTGGTAAAAATAATGTCAGAACTTGGAACTTAGGAAACACATTCATTAAAGTCTTGGAAGACCAATTGTGGCTTAATGTCGGAGATCAGAATCACATAGCACATAAAACACTTTAAAATCTAAAGTCAAGGACAAGAATATAAAACCTAAAATACTTAAACTCGGAAGTCGAGGATCTTCAACATAAACTTGGAAGTTGGTACCAGAACATGAAACCTTATACCCGAATCTCGGAAGTAGAGAACTAGGATGCTTTAAAAGTCTTATACACGTAATTCCAAAACTTGCTATCTCATTAAACATATAATCTCAAAACTCGGTCCAGAATCAATCTCGAAGATCGATTCTAAACATAACCCCGGAAGTCGGGAATTAAAACATTAACCTTATATACATAACCCCGGAAGTTGGATCTTATATAATATCAGAACTCGGACCCAATTCATTCTTGGAAGTCGGTCCTAAGCACAAACTCGGGAACATCAATAAAAGTTAAAAGCTTGCAAGATAGATTAAGACTTAAGATTTTAAACTTACACCTAACTACCTAAGCTTTGCTCATAAGACTTTGTTGTGTGTGACAAGTAATGAAGATATGATGACGAGTCCATATTCCGAAGGAACGTACATGGCGATTACGCTTTGATGGGGTATGACATGGTGATCATACTCTAGAATGTGGCATAATGATCCCATCCTCTAAGGAGTATGACATGGTAATCACACCCCGAGGGAATATGATATGGCTATCATACTCTGGAATATGTATGACAAGTAAAGGAAGACAAAGAAAGCAAAGAAAAAAAAAATATATATATATATATATATATATCTGCATGAATTCAAGTACAAGTAAAGGCAGATGCAGATTTCAAGTTTCCAGTATATTGGTGTTATTATATTTTAATACTTTGATGTTATTATTCATAGTATGATTCATGACTTCATTGTGTATTGGCTCTCCCAAATGGCAAGTGTATGCATAAAATGGAGTTTGCTTCGAACAATATGTTTTTGAACTATAAAATTAAATAGTTTATATAACATGTCCACCATTTTCATAATAAATCGAAGCAGCTGAAGATAATAACGATGACACGGTATGAAATTTCTTAGTGGATTCTACTGAGAATTTAAAATTCTCACTCTTGTTTCCGTGTTATCTTCAAATAGTTTGAGAAGTTTCAAAGACGGCTAAAGTTGCTGTCAGATAAAGTCCGCTCAGGTAACAGTAAAACTCCAGAGTGTGGTATTATGACTTAAACATAGTACTGTATAGAGGAGGACGTTACAAAATGGTATCAGAGCAATTCGGTCTTAATCGGACCTGAGGGCTGAATTGACTATGCTTCCAGTGCACTCTGGAATCCTTAGAAAACATCATGTGATAAATCTTATCTGCTCAGATAAGATATAGGAAATTAGATATGCATGACCACCTAACTGTGATTGATATTTGTTGCTGTCACACTTAACTTATTATTGAGCCTGATCAACTCAATGTTTTGTTATGTGTGATTAGGAACTAATGGCTTCCAGGGGGCGTGGTAGGCCACAAACTGTATCCACTTCAGAAAACCCCGCTAATTTCATAGACACTCTATGAGAGATGGCATATGCCATGCGTGAACAAGCTGCTGCAGCACACCAAATGATGGACCAGCTGGGAAGACAACCTGGAGCCGGTCACGGTGGAAACTCGAATGGCCTAGGATTGGACCTGGAATACCTCAAGTTCGCAGAATTCTGAAAGGCAAACCCGCTCAGTTTTAGAGGAGCTTTTCATCCTGATAAGGCTAACGAGTGGATTAAGACAATGGAGAACGTCTTTTCCGTTCTGGACTGCACTGACCACCAAAAAGTGGCCTTCGCCACTTACATGCTTGAAGCAGACCCAGAATTCTGGTGGAATGGTGTGAAACGGCTATTAGAAAAGTCCCAGATGGAGATCACCTGGATTGTATTCAAGGACACTTTTTACCAGAAATACTTTCCGCCATCAGTTAGGAATGCCAAGGAGTTGGAATTTATGCAACTCTGCTAGGGAGGTAGTAGCATATCAGAGTACATCGCTAAGTTTGAGGAGCTATGCAAGTTTTCCACAATCTATCAACAGAATCCAGATGAGGCGTGGAAGTGTGTCAAATTTGAAGGCGGATTGAGGTAAGATATCCTCACAGCAATAGGCCCTATGGAGCTCAGGGATTTTCCTACTTTGGTAAACAAATGTAGACTTGTGGAATGTAACACCCTCTATTATATAAGCCATGCTCGAGTCATGGAGTTATATTAAGAGGTTGTCACTGTGCTAAGAAAACTTTAAAATATGAAAAATATAATACATGGCCCTTTAACTGCTTACCTTATTACCGACTAATAGTCTCTGATACATGGAAAAATATAAAATAATTACACTTTAAAAAAACTATGACTGATATAATACACAGCGTCTACTTCTGACTAGTCATTACTAGCTTCAATGATCTCGTGATCTGGCTCACGCCCGATACTTGCTCCATGAATGGCCTTGTACTCTGCTTTGTACTTGGTTTCCAACTTGGGTGCTGGAATGTTTACGGAAAAGAAAAACATACAAGCAGGCAGTGAGAACCTAAGGTTCTCAGTAGGTAACTCAAAACAGTCTTATAATGCCATCATAAACATTCCAGCCGCTTCGGTTTCTTATGAAAATATGAGCACATATAAACACACAGTGGTTCAATTTTAAGTTGAAAACACCGTTCTCGAAGCGGGTCATATTTTAACAACCATTTGCCATTCCATATGACTGACATAGAGATACAGATAGTACAATATGCTTCAGCAAGAGTCATAATAGCATCATGACATAATGAGATGATTAGAAATGCACATATAGATGCTTGTATTTGATTGTATGCAAGTGCACTTGACTTAGTTCATTTTTCTCTTTAACTTGCAATTTAACCTTGCTCTTCTGTACTTGGTCCCCCGGAGGTGAATGGCCTCTCTCACCCCTGGGTGATAGCCTACTTTTCAGGTCCGAGCTCGTACCTATACATGAGTGACGGGTTTACTTTCCCCGGCCCTCACACCGGTCTATTCCCCTTAAATGCAGTGGGGCTGGCCCAGTCTTAGGAAACGATTGCAGCTACGGCCCCTTGTTAGCTGAGGTCATCTTGCATGCCTCAGCACGTGGTAGCTTGGTACGTCTTTCTTGCAAGTTCTTATTATCTTTTTCCTTTTCATATCTTGTCATGCATGCAGACACTTGGTGCATTCATGAGTATGTCTCATACTTTATATATCATATCATGTTCTAAAGATATACTTGCATGCATGATGTACATGAGTATGACATGTAGACGTAAATATATTCAAAGCATAATCATTCATAGCATAAGTTCTCATAAATCCTTGCCGGAATTTCGGCAGCATAACGGATCGAGTCCGCTTCCCCATGAATAGTGCCAGACCACCAGTACAATCTTTCAAACTTGTAATTCAATATGGATTAGCCATTATATAGATATTCATAGAATCATTTATCAAGTTCAATTCAAGCATCTATATGGTTTTCAGTTTACTCCTTCCTATTCTGCCCGATTTTGGTATACTCCACCTTTAATGCAATTCAACTTATTTGAGTCTAATTTTTGGATATATCATAGCATTATGTGTCTAGTTTCTAACCTTTTTAGTCCCATCTCATTTTGAGTTGTATAACTCAAGATATAAACATTTTATCTTAGCATGTCCTGTTCTTAGCCATAATTGGGTTCCTATAGAAGAAACTTCACTAAAAATTGAAAACTAGGTGAAATCATGCGAATTTTATATCAAACTAAAGCTAACACAACAAGCTTTAAAATGAATTAAGTTTCATGTCATTTTCCTAAGTAGATTTTGAGTTATAAGTCTCGAAACATTTCCCTATTGGGCTGTCCTGTTCTAGGCCAGTTTAAACTTAAGCCAACTTCATTGATGTGCTGGGAACAAATGACAACGAATTAAATTCTGAAATTTTTATGGGATGTTATGTCATGTGTTAGCTTTCAAACACCTTTAGTTGCACTCAATTTGAAGTTGTATAGGGTGAGTTACACCCTTCTCAACCCATACTGCCCGGGTGAGAACCCAGATTTCTAGGTCTAACTTCAAAAATTCATAACTAATTCTATACTAGTCCAATGGCCTTATATTTTATATGTATGGAAAGCCCTGAATGTCTAGTTTCATATAAAAATATATTCATCCACTTCCTATGGCTGTAGGCGGATCCGTACACTCCGCCAGTACGGACGCCGTAGGGTTTCCTCACAAGACAGATTCTGTCCAGCTCCCCTTTGAGTCTTTTGATAAATTCTTCAACTTAACCCAAGTTTCCTCACCTCAAAACATTAGAAGAACATCAAAGCACCCTCATACAGATATGGCATGAGAGGAACATAGCCGCCACATAGTCATATAATACATCAAACAACTAAGGATTTGAGCTACCTACCTTGAAATCCTTGAAGCTATGGAAGCAAGGAGGCCAAGAACCAACTCCTAGCCTTCTTTCTTCATCATGGCAGCAGCTCATATGAATGTGGGGAGGTTCTATTTGGTGCTTAATCATGAAATTATTAGAGGGGTTTTGTAGAGAAGGAGGTGAGGATCAATTTTCATAAAAGGAGCAAGAGGATTTGAGGTCAAGAAGGCTTCCAATCTTGAGCTTGAAGTTCTTGGTCATGGAGGTAAGGAAAGAAAGGAAGAAGAAGGAGAAGAAATGAGAGAAGGCTGAAGCATTGGTGGAGGTGTAATATGAGGGAGGTGGGTGAGATTTTTTTCTAGGCTTTATGACTAGATAAGGATGACTTGAGATATTTAGCTTCAATGGTCATGATTTGGCCAAATTTCCTCATCATGTGGCTGCCATATGGCGCCATCTATGGTGGTGGAGGTGGCTGAATTTCAGCCATTCAACCTAAGGTCATCAGTGTAAAATTCTACTGATTCGGCCCTGGCAGTTTAGAACACCGAATAGTTACCGATTTCCTCCAATCCGGTAAATAGTTACTTAATAGTTTGTAAGATATCTACATATTCATTTTAATTTATCTTAAGCCTAATCTCTCTAACTAATATCTAATTAGCTCTTGATTGATATCTAATTAACTCCTAATTGTCCTTACATAACTATTGAAACCGAATAAGTGAATTAACGGAGTAAATTAGACATTTTCGTAAACCTGGACCCTTTCTATTTTCAATTTTCTGTAACTAATGGCATTTTCGAAATTTTGAGCAAGTCCAGGGGCATCCCACGTCATTTCACACCCGACTGTCTCCATGGCCCAAACGGCAGAGATTTAAACTTCTACGCTTTCACCACGCGATTCTGCTCCATTTAAAACCCTATTCTGCTAATCCTATAGATGTGGGGACATAAGGGTCATTTTATAAAAAGTTATGGGGTGGACACAAAGGTCATTTTATAAAAAGTCCAAGGATTGTTGTGGAAATAATTCTTTGGGGTCAAAATATAATTTCTAAAAATTTTGGGTGTCGTTGTAATTGATAAAGGTTTACAAGGGCACTGTTGTCATTTTCTTATTTTTAACATAGGGCAGTGCCATATTTTCAACGGCAGCATTACACTACCCTATAATTCCAAGTGTGAGAATCGTCATGGCATAGCGCTGCCTGAGAAATTCTCACACTGCCTAAAAGAAATAATTCAAAATTCCCATTACGTTTTGCTTACGAAAGTGGGGATGTTACATTCTACCCTCCTTAAAAGAATTTTGTCCCCAAAATTCCATGGCTAAGAATGGTTGAGGAAAAACCTCTTATCCTACAGAGGTAATCCTTTTCGCGGCATGGCTTGCTGATGACTATGAGGAACTGTCTCAAAGTAAGTACAAAGGATCCATAAGAAGTATGTTGGTGCCCAAGTTGGTCTAATTCTTATGATGTTTTGAATCATTGTTCAGTTTATTGAAGATTCCTACTTATTTCTCTTGCCCTATATCCTACTACTCTTGCTTGGTGGTACTGCTAAATCTTCTGCCACTTGTACATGAGACCTTAGATATTCAACTCATGAAAATTTGCAATTGCAAATATTAGCAGTTATCGTAGTAATTGACGTCAATATGTAGTAATGACAATGCCTATGTCAAGGAGGTCCGTATATTCTTTCCCAAAATTCTTATTCACTCAGCTACCCTTAATCCAATAATAAATTCGTCTCCGACTCGAAACATAGGCTTAGGCCTTTTCTCAAAATTATAACTAAGAGCCTTATCTTAAAACTCATTCCTCTTGGTAAAATTTTGCCTCGTGCCTATTGCCTGTAGGAAATTTTCAGGTCGCTTCCAATATACGGATTAAGTTCTAAGACTCATGACTCTTTCTATTAGTCTGATGTCCTTGTTAATTCCTAGCTATTGAGATACAGACAATTTAATGTGAAAACCAGAGCCAAAAGTCAGATCCTTTTATCGGAGCTACAGAGTTTCCTTACCATATTGTCTTATAAGATGCCTTTCCAATATCTATGCAGAGAGTTGTCGTGGATTATATGAGTGCCAACATATACTTTGTTTTGCTGACGTTCTGATCCATCATCGAATTCATCGAGTAAACTCCTTATCCTCTTTATCACATGTCTGACTACTTGTGTGCTATGTTTTCCGGTAAACTTGCTGATACTTGTGCCCTGGGTCCCAAATACCAACTGAAGAAATTCTTGCCATTATGAAAACTATCAGCTACAGCAGCAATCAACTTCAACAAATAGTAGCCATAATGGCTTCGCCGAAGTTTTTCGAGAAACTGATCAAACCATATCCAAACTCTCGCCTACCCGATCCTCTTCGATCAATGATGAATCCCCCTTCCGTTAAGTTTTAGGTGTAATGCTAAAGCTTCCTTCTAAATATATCTATAGTCCTTGCTTCGAAATCTCTCCTTCTTTTGCGGAACTTACTCCATTTCTTATTATTTGCTAAACGGATCTCGTGCCGTTTTTGTTGAACTTCTCAATGATTGTTGCGATACTTGCTCCCTCAAAATATGATCAGCTTCACGTAAGGAAAGGATTATGGAACAGCCGAAGTTCCTGCCACTCTTCTATTTTCCTTCAATTGGTTAGCATGGAGATTCCTCGACTATTGTGTTGATGTCCACTTCCCACTTTTGTGGGCACCAATGTTATCAATCTCATTGGGGATTTGTCCTAATATAATTTATAGAGGTGTGTTAGTTTTAGTGGCTATATCTCATATTACCCTAACTGCTAAGCCTTCTGGCTATTCTTTATGATATCTTGCCCCCAAGATGTAATCCATTTGCTGTGAGAGATGGGAATGATGGCCTTGCTTCCCTGTTGAAGTTACAATATGATGACTCCCCAGAAGGTCACCCATCATAATACTACTCTCGTCTGAGCACACTTAACTACGGAACTTTGATGGAACCTAGTGTGTTGGTACTGATCGCATTTAATCTAGTCCAAGGTATGGAGACTTTTCTGACTACCTCTAATTCCGACATCGTAACCTTGCCCCTCATAGGGCATGCTTCCACATCCTTTCTGATCATATATTGGTGCATCATTCGGTCTTGCTTAGGGTGCATTAGGTCTGCTACACTTATGGCCGGTGCCAAAGCAACCCTACTTGATAATTCATACACAATCTTGTCTGCACCGTACTTCTCATACTAGGTAGCTTTTCTTTCTTTAGTGGGCCAGCCATAAATCCAAACTTCCTTTATTCCTACCTCGTTCTTACCGTGTTCTATTGTTACTACAGAAACTTGTCTATTTTCATTTGTCAGAACCTACCTTGTTATCGCTCCTTGGCTCATTCGGGATTAGTTGCATACTTTAAATCTTTGTTACTCCCGTCTGAATCCGAATACATTTCTCATCGAGTTAATCCACCCATAGCATATATAATGGTACTTAACGGCGATTGTTCGACTTTGCCTTTCTTCTCCAAATAGCCTCATTCCTCAGCTAATAACATGTTGAAGATGATTCTATCGTCCAATTTCTGTGATGACTGAGGTTGATAGAATCCGAGCATGGCTAAATTTTCTAGTACTTCCTTTATCCTTGAAAGGTAGGAAAATTTACACTTGGTTCAATGTACAGTTAGATGGGTCTCTTTACAGTTTGCTCAACTACTTCCCTTTCGAAGCCAAGATTCCACTTAGTACTTTTCAAATTTGCATTCGCTACAAGGTTGGTTGAAGTTCGGCCATGTCTCTCACTTTTGTGGCCAATTTGCTCTCCACGTCGTCCACAAGTGGGATACGCTTCCGCTCTACCTGAAATCGGAACTCGTGTCTATTATGGTTGAAGTCGGAACTCGTCCCATTTAAGTTTAAGGTCGGAAATCGTGCCATCTTGCTAGTGACGAGGAAACCCCGTCTGGTTTATTCGAATCTTGGGAGTAAGGTCGGACGTCGGGAGTCATACAATTCACCATCATATGATCTCAGAACTCCCATTTGAACCCTGGAATATCACTGCTGGGAATAGACTCCATGAGGTCGGAACTCGTGAATGACTTGGAAATCAATTAAAGATTCGAACTCATGTCCATTGGATCCAACTCTCTAACCGGAACTCGTTACATTCGAATCTGAAGTCGGTACTTGCATTATTGGGTTAAAGTAACAACTTGGAGTCAAGTCGGAAGTCGGATAGAATGTTTAGGGTCGGAACTCGGTAATTCTGAAGGCATCAAACACCAAATGCTTGAACTCGGAGATAAGTTATGAGATCGGAAATGGGTCCGTTTTCCTTTCAGGTATGAAATCGGACAACGGAAATCACACACGTTGTTCGGACTCGAATGTTAAACTCGGAAGTCGTGGGAATAATCCAGATGAAGTCGGAAGTCGTAGACATAGGTGAGCCGAACTCAGAAATTAGAGAATATGGATAAGATGAAGTCGGAAATATAATTAGATGAAATTGGAAATCGGAGGTCATGAAGACGGAAATTGAGCAAGATGAGATCGGAACTCGAAAATAATCCCTTCTATCTGAAATTCGAAGATTGAGTCGGGAATGGGATTTGATCAAACTTGAAGGTGAAGTCGGACGTCCGTTGTTGGAGTTGAATAACGTCGGAAATCGAGAAGATATGTGTAAGGAGGTCGGGTTCGGGACGTTACACAATGAAGCTTGAACCAAGCCCCATCAAGGTGAAGAAGATTTTTACTCAACTCGTCTCCAACTAAGATCCTGCTCCTGATGATAGAAAATCTTCGACTGCAGGCAACACTTTACAAACAACCTTTTTCGATATAACTAGGTTTACCATGTCCTTAGTAAACCGTCCGTTACATTTTCTTTGATTGAATCTCCAATTCTCTGCACTCCTTGGCTTGCTCAATTGTCTGCCCCTTTATGCCATCGCTACTTTCTAGGAGTCTTATCCCTAATAATTATGTATAGAAGGCTCCTAATAAGCCCGCTGGGTGTTTTAGGCTTCTGTTTACACAAAACCTTATATCGAGGTGATCAGGCTCAATACTCAGTCAAGTGCAACAGGTAGTCCACAACACTCACAACAAGGCTGCCATGCATAATATTTCTATGTCCTCTTCATGTGAGGACCTAACGCATGGTTTATCTAGATTCTCAGAGTATGCACTAGAAGCATAATCAGTCCATCCACGGGCCTATATAGAATGACGCTCACGATACCAATAAATGTAACACCTCTATTATAAGCCATGCTCGAGTCATGGAGTTATATTAAGAGGTTGTCACTGTGCTAAGAAAACTTTAAAATATGGAAAATATAATACATGGCCCTTTAACTGCTTACCTTATTACCGACTAATAGTCTCTGATACATGGAAAAATATAAAATAATTACACTTTAAAAAAACTATGACTGATATAATACACAGCGTCTACTTCTGACTAGTCATTACTAGCTTCAATGATCTCGTGATCTGGCTCACGCCCGATACTTGCTCCATGAATGGCCTTGTACTCTGCTTTGTACTTGGTTTCCAACTTGGGTGCTGGAATGTTTACGGAAAAGAAAAACATACAAGCAGGCAGTGAGAACCTAAGGTTCTCGATGAGTAACTCAAAACAGTCTTATAATGCCATCATAAACATTCCACCCGCTTCGGTTTCTTATGAAAATATGAGCACATATAAACACACAGTGGTTCAATTTTAAGTTGAAAACACCGTTCTCGAAGCGGGTCATATTTTAACAACCATTTGCCATTCCATATGACTGACATAGAGATACAGATAGTACAATATGCTTCAGCAAGAGTCATAATAGCATCATGACATAATGAGATGATTAGAAATGCACATATAGATGCTTGTATTTGATTGTATGCAAGTGCACTTGACTTAGTTCATTTTTCTCTTTAACTTGCAGTTTAACCTTGCTCTTCTGTACTTGGTCCCCCGGAGGTGAATGGCCTCTCTCACCCCTGGGTGATAGCCTGCTTTTCAGGTCCGAGCTCGTACCTATACATGAGTGACGGGTTTACTTTCCCGACCTCACACCGGTCTATTCCCTTAAATCTGGTCGGGCTGGCCTGTCTTAGACAAGATCGCTGGCCCACGCTAGCTGGGTCTATGCCATGCCTCACGTGGTAGCTTGGTACGTCTTTCTTGCAAGTTCTTATTATCTTTTTCCTTTTCATATCTTGTCATGCATGCAGACGCTTGGTGCATTCATGAGTATGTCTCATACTTTATATATCATATCATGTTCTAAAGATATACTTGCATGCATGATGTACATGAGTATGACATGTAGACGTAAATATATTCAAAGCATAATCATTCATAGCATAAGTTCTCATAAATCCTTGCCGGAATTTCGGCAGCATAACGGATCGAGTCCGCTTCCCCATGAATAGTGCCAGACCACCAGTACAATCTTTCAAACTTGTAATTCAATATGGATCAGCCATTATATAGATATTCATAGAATCATTTATCAAGTTCAATTCAAGCATCTATATGGTTTTCAGTTTACTCCTTCCTATTCTGCCCGATTTTGGTATACTCCACCTTTAATGCAATTCAACTTATTTGAGTCTAATTTTTGGATATATCATAGCATTATGTGTCTAGTTTCTAACCTTTTTAGTCCCATCTCATTTTGAGTTGTATAACTCAAGATATAAACATTTTATCTTAGCATGTCCTGTTCTTAGCCAGAATTGGGTTCCTATAGAAGAAAATTCACTAAAAATTGAAAACTAGGTGAAATCATGCGAATTTTATATCAAACTAAAGCTAACACAACAAGCTTTAAAATGAGTTAAGTTTCATGTCATTTGCCTAAGTAGATTTTGAGTTATAAGTCTCGAAACATTTCCCTATTGGGCTGTCCTGTTCTAGGCCAGTTTAAACTTAAGCCAACTTCATTGATGTGCTGGGAACAAATGACAACGAATTAAATTCTGAAATTTTTATGGGATGTTATGTCATGTGTTAGCTTTCAAACACCTTTAGTTGCACTCAATTTGAAGTTGTATAGGGTGAGTTACACCCTTCTCAACCCATACTGCCCGGGTGAGAACCCAGATTTCTAGGTCTAACTTCAAAAATTCATAACTAATTCTATACTAGTCCAATGGCCTTATATTTTATATGTATGGAAAGCTCTGAATGTCTAGTTTCATATAAAAATATATTCATCCACTTCCTACGGCTGTAGGCGGATCCGTACACTCCGCCAGTACGGACGCCGTAGGGTTTCCTCTAAGACAGATTCTGTCCAGCTCCCCTTTGAGTCTTTTGATAAATTCTTCAACTTAACCCAAGTTTCCTCAACTCAAAACATTAGAAGAACATCAAAGCACCCTCATACAGATATGGCATGAGAGGAACATAGCAGCCACATAGTCATATAATGCATCAAACAACTAAGGATTTGAGCTACCTACCTTGAAATCCTTGAAGCTATGGAAGCAAGGAGGCCAAGAACCAACTCCTAGCCTTCTTTCTTCATCATGGCAGCAGCTCATATGAATGTGGGGAGGTTCTATTTGGTGCTTAATCATGAAATTATTAGAGGGGTTTTGTAGAGAAGGAGGTGAGGATCAATTTTCATAAAAGGAGCAAGAGGATTTGAGGTCAAGAAGGCTTCCAATCTTGAGCTTGAAGTTCTTGGTCATGGAGGTAAGGAAAGAAAGGAAGAAGAAGGAGAAGAAATGAGAGAAGTCTGAAGCATTGGTGGAGGTGTAATATGAGGGAGGTGGGTGAGATTTTTTTCTAGGCTTTATGACTAGATAAGGATGACTTGAGATATTTAGCTTCAATGGTCATGATTTGGCCAAATTTCCTCATCATGTGGCTGCCATATGGCGCCATCTATGGTGGTGGAGGTGGCTGAATTTCAGCCATTCAACCTAAGGTCATCAGTGTAAAATTCTACTGATTCGGCCCTGGCAGTTTAGAACACCGAATAGTTACCGATTTCCTCCAATCCGGTAAATAGTTACTTAATAGTTTGTAAGATATCTACATATTCATTTTAATTTATCTTAAGCCTAATCTCTCTAACTAATATCTAATTAGCTCTTGATTGATATCTAATTAACTCCTAATTGTCCTTACATAACTATTGAAACCGAATAAGTGAATTAACGGAGTAAATTAGACATTTTCGTAAACCTGGAGCCTTTCTATTTTCAATTTTCTGTAACTAATGGCATTTTCGAAATTTTGAGCAAGTCCAGGGACATCCCACGTCATTTCACACCCGACTGTCTCCATGGCCCAAACGGCAGAGATTTAAACTTCTACGCTTTCACCACGCGATTCTGCTCCATTTAAAACCCTATTCTGCTAATCCTATAGATGTGGGGACATAAGGGTCATTTTATAAAAAGTTATGGGGTGGACACAAAGGTCATTTTATAAAAAGTCCAAGGATTGTTGTGGAAATAATTCTTTGGGGTCAAAATATAATTTCTAAAAATTTTGGGTGTCGTTGTAATTGATAAAGGTTTACAAGGGCACTGTTGTCATTTTCTTATTTTTAACATAGGGAAGTGCCATATTTTCAACGGCAGCATTACACTACCCTATAATTCCAAGTGTGAGAATCGTCATGGCATAGCGCTGCCTGAGAAATTCTCACACTGCCTAAAAGAAATAATTCAAAATTCCCATTACGTTTTGCTTACGAAAGTGGGGATGTTACATGGAAGACTATAATAAGAAATTAGAGATTACCCAGTCTGATGCTTATGGAAAGAGGCCGGCACCTGAGAACCAAGAAATCAAATATGCCTCACCACCAAAGAAGCAATTTCATCTTAACGAATATGAGGGCAAGCAACTGCAAGAATCGATGGTCAAGCAATGATGTCCAATGTGTGGGAAAAATCATGGAAATAAGCCTTACCTGGCTAAATAGTATATGTGTTTCAGATGTGGCAAGCTAGGACATATGATCATAGAATGCCCTGAGAACTAACCACCGACTCCTAAACCGCAACGTTCGGGAAGAGTTTTTACTATAAACGCGGAGGGGACTACACCCCAGAGGAGCCAGAGTGAGAATTAGAGATAAACCAGAATAAGGAATTGGCTAATTTAGTTTTAGTCAATCCTATTATGCTAAGTTGTTCTACGTCTACTGTGTGCTTATGTATGAACTTTATTTATACTGTTACGATTATAACTAGTTAGTTTCATAATCAAATTTTGAGGACAAAATTTTTTTTAGGAGGGTAGTAATGTAACGTCCAAAAAATTTTAATCATTTTGTTTCAATTTTTAGCAAATAATTGGGATTAATTAGAATTCAATTAAGTATTTACTTAAAGCCAATTAAGTAACATTTAGAAGAATTAATCTTGAGGAAATTAGATTAGAATCATAAGAAACCACCTAGGAATTTTTCTAAAACCGCCATCGATTTAGGAGAAACCTGCAGAAGATTTCTGATCGCTTAAACCGGATCAATAGAAATTATGCTGTGATAATCCTAGGATAGATGGCCAAGATTTAGCCAACTTACCCAAGCAAATGGCACAATCTCAACCCTCCATATGGGCCGCCAAACCAAATTTGAAGACAAGATAAAATCCACCAATCAAAATGAAGCTTGCTACAAAAGTCTTCACCTTTTTCTTTCCTTCTCTCCTTGAATTTTTGGCCAGCTTAACTGCTAAAGCTCCCATCATTTCCCTTCTATTCAGTCTCATCTTCACTCCATCTTCATCCCCTCTTCAAGTCTCATCAAGAGTTGCTTCCATCTAAGACACCAAATCAACAAAATTTCAACTAAGCAAGGTAGGAATCCTACTTCTCATCTTACATTCCTTGGTTTGGGGCTGTATGGGGGTCTTGTGTACCTTGTGATATTGATGTGATTTGGGGTGATAATTGTAAGACCCTAATAAACCCATACTATGCTTAAGTTGTATTACAGCGTTTTATTAGTTGTTACTTATGCTCGTGGAAAACTAAACTTTACTTGAAATTAAGTTACGCGGAAAATACGGTAAGATTTTTTTTTTTTTAAATACATCGTCGCTTTGCACCGTTTTGGAAAGTAAAGCCTTGAGCGAGAAGACAGATAGAGAAAGAGCGTGTCGCATAAAATACATACCCCTATATCATAAAATGGGAGAAAGTAAATAAATAGTAATTCACAAATACATTGCATTACATACCTAATCATTACATTCATATGGGGTCATAATATATATATATATATATATATATATACATATATCAGCATCACATCGAAGGAGGCTCATGGTCGTGCCATGATCCAAATACTAGATACTAAATACAAACTTAAATGACGAAGCTCATCTCAAAAAGGAATATGCGAAGGTGCAGAGCGACGGTCGCTATAAGTCCCAAAACAACTTTGTCTAGCATCCCCCATCAAACGTCCTTTCATAGTGTGGTGGCTCCAGGCTCCATTCCATTGGATGTGCCATCGGAATTTGGTGATGATGCAGAAAATAACTAGAGTGAGAAATGGGATTTCTCAATAGGACTCGAACCCGACACGGAAGTGTCATCGTCGTCATCCTAGCCACTTCAGTTTTATTAATGAAAATAGTGAGCATTCATAAGCTTCAGCTCTTAGGTTTTCAAAAACATGAATATCCGGAGCGGATTCAATTTTAACATACTCTCTAATCATTTATATCATAACATACATGGGTACAAGTATAATTACATAAAACATACATGGCTGTGCTATAAGCTTCTCTTAGCTTCTTCCCTTCAAGGGTTTGGATCGAAGTCCCTTTTATTTTCTTAACTTGACATTATCTTAAGTCTTTTTCTTTTCATCTACTAAACATAAGTGGTAATGAGCTCATACCGTGGTTGTTGCCACCATAAATTTTCGGTACTTACACTAGCTGGGTCATGCCATGCTTCATGTAAGCCCTATCCCCTATACTCACACTAGCTGGATCATGCCATACCTCGTGTGAGTCGTGGGTGAGAGGAGCTTACTTTGGGTCACCTTCCCTTTTGAAGGATCACACCCTTAGTTCAATATTTTCTTATTAAAGCTTCTGATACAAAATTATTCTAATTCTTTTCCACATTTGGCGTTACGTATCGCCGTCCCCAAATGTGATTCCTTTATCATAAATCATTAAGCATCATATCATCAACATATCATATTCATATCATCATCATTCATTATCATATCGTCATCATATCATTATCATTCTTATCATCATCATATCACTATCATAATCATTATGTCATATCATCATCATCATTATCATCATCATCATGAACATCATCATATCATTGCATCATATTGACACATATAGGCATACATATCACACAAAGTCTTATGAGCTTGGCTTAGTAAATTTGGTGCAAGCTTTTAATTTAGATTGCCTCTTGTATAAATTCTTTTATTAGGCATAAGGCCAATTTCATCCATTATCTTTTTTGAAACTTTTACGTTGAATTATGAAGGTTTTCCAATACCTTAATTTGGAGATCTTAATGTCTTTGAGCTTATTTCTCAGTAACTTTTAAAACTTAACCATAACCAGTTTTACTTTTACAGTGGGGTAGTAACTTCAAAAATTCACCATAATTTCATCTTTTACTCTTTTGATTCGAACTTTGGCATAGTTATACTTCTCTGAGTATATCTTTAAACAAAAGAAACCCCACTCAAAAATTCATTTTGTAACTTGAGATATGCATATTTTATTCTGACTGCTCAGCTTTTAAGTTTATTCTCGGTATAGTGATTTTTAAACTTTACTACGAGCTCCTCACAAGGATTTTGCCAAAACTGTTTAATGGGGATGTTCCTCTATGTCTTAGATTTCTAAAAAAATTGGTTCCACTCAAAAATGTTCTGTATAACTTGAGTTATGCATATTTTATTACATACTGCCTCAACAGAAACACATCTGGGGACGATACACTTTGAAATTTCATATCTCTCTCGTTTTAAAGCTAAATTTCACGTACTTTATATGTATAAAAATCTCTATGAGTCTATTTTTATCTAAAATTAGTTTTGTTCCATTTGGAGTTATATTGAAAGAGTGATCAGTCACACCATACAGACTGCCAGAATTTTCCAGCTTCCACGGTTTTGGTTTCAATGAGTTTTCTTGTAAAAACATTAAGTTTTCTCCTCAAGTGACCACTTTTCTCTTCCAAACCACTTATATACTTTGAGATCTTGGTGAAAAATCAATATTTCAAGCTCTAAAAAGTTTGGTTCAAAACAAGAATAAATGCACAACAATTCATTTTCTAAGAAAAGAGCAAAAATCACAAACAACTTCATATAATGAAAGCATGGCCATGAGGCCTCTAGAGCAAGCTCTAAAACCACCTAACTATGGAGAGCTTAGGATTTCTAGAGTTTGAAAAACATAGAAGAAAGAGGGGTTAGAGTCACTACCAAATGAGTTTCTTGAGGAGTAGAAAGAGTTGATGGGTTGGAGATGACCTTCCTCCTCCTTGAGCTTGATAATGGGGCTAAGTGAGTGTTTGTTTTGCTTCCTCAAGAACTAAAGAGGGTGGTCCTTGAAGGGCTTGTGAGGGTGCTGAAAGGAAAGAAAGTTGAATATGGTGAGAAAGAGAGAAGAAGAACAAGAATGGTTTGAAGAACAAAAGAGCTAGGATGAAGTTTAGAGAGACGTGGGAGCTTGGGCTTGTAGTGAGAGGATGAAAACTTGCAAATGAGGAGAGTGAGGGGGCTAGTTGGCACAAGAAATGGGGTGAGGGGGGCTGATGGCTTTTGCTTCTCCAACAAGTAAGAGGGAGTGGGTGAGTTTTACTTCTTTTTCAAGCAAGAAAGCTAGGAACTTTGGGGTAAAAGAGTGGGTTGTGTTTTCCTTGAGTCTTGGCATTTGGGTAAAGAACATTTAGTGTTTTTCAAGTGGTTAAAGGAATGACTACTCTTGGGATTGGCTTTGGTGAATAAGATCACTCCAAGTGGCATAATCCTAAGGGAGGAAGGTACTTCTCTTGTCTTGATTAAAGAGATACTACTAACATAGACCCTTGATCTAAGAGTGCATGATGAGAAGGCAAATGGATGGTTGGATTTTGCTCTTGTCCTTGGCCAAAATTTGGTGCATCAATTAGGAGAAATTTTTAAATCTTCAAAGCCATTAGGATTACCTAAGTTGTTAATCAATTTGATTAGTTAAATTGCTCTTATGAATTATGTAATTAGGGCGTAAGAATTAATCTATCTCAATTGGTAAGGTAGAACAATTGTCTTGTACTTAATTAATAAGATTGGATTAACTTAATTTTATTTCTAAGTTACGACTTAATGAGGTTCGAATAATTAGGTTTTAATTAAAACGTTCAGTGCGTTATAATTCAATTATTGACTTGACTAAATTTACTAAGCTCTTGCTCATCGAGATTAGCCGATTAGTCCTCAGTTAATCGTTAACCTCTCTAATTAGCCAAGATCACTGAACTAATTAGCTTAGACAAAAATTGGGGATGTTACAATAATGATGGATTATATTTGATTTGGCATGTATGTTGTGATTAAAATTGGAATTGGTATGAAAAAACTTGAAGAGCAGAGAAATTTCAAGAAGTTGTTAGAGTTTTTCCTAAGTTGTCCGTACGACAGAGTGTACGGTTCCGTCTACAGCTGTTTAAATTTGATGAATCCATTTTTATATGAAACTAGACATTCATGGATTTCCGTACATATAAAATATAAGGCCATTGGATTAGTATAGAATTAGTTATGAATTTTTGAATTTTGACCTAAAAATCTAGATTCTCATCTAGGCAGTATGAGTTGAGAAAAGTGTAACTCACCTTACACAACTCTAAATTGAGTGAAACTAACGTTGTTTGAAAACTAACATATAAGGGAACATTCCATAAAAAGTTCAAAGTCAGATTCATTGCCAATTATTCCCAGTACCTCAATGAAGTTACCTTAAGTTCAAGTCAGGCTGGAACAAGGTAGTCCATTAGGGTCAAGTTACGGGGCTTATATCTCAAAATATACTTATGCAAATGATATGAAATTATTTCATTTGAAAACTTGTTCTGTCAGCTTTAATTTGGTATAAAGTTTGTATGATTTCACCTAGATTTTTATTTTTAGTGATTTTTCACTTATAAGGGTGTACTTCTAGCTACATATAGGGTAGTCTGAAGTAAAATACTAATAACTAGAGTTACACAAATCAAAATGAGATAAGACTAAAAGGGTTGGAAACTAGACATGTAGAGCTATAGCATATCCAAAACTTAGGTATAGATGAGTTAAGTAAGAGAAATGGTGAACTTTACAAAAACCGGGCAGAATTGATATAACGGGCAGAATTGAACATAAGGGTCAAATCCTTATATGATTGACATTATTGTGATATGTTTGTTACTCTATGTTGAACTTTTGCTTGATTGGCTTTACTGGTAGCCCGATACTATTCACGGAAAGTGGACTAGATCCGTTATGCTGCCAAATTTTCAGCAAAAATTAGTGATAGTTCTAAATGTTGGTGCGTTAATGTTGTTATGCGACATGTATGAATACTAGATCAAGTTTAGTTAATATCGAAACTCGGAACTTAGCAAACAAAGAACTAGATCGGGTATACTTAATGTTGAACTCGGAACTTAGTGAATAGAAAACTAGATCGGGTATAGTTAATGTCAAAACTTGGAACTAAGCGAATAGAAAACTAGATTGGTAAAAATAATGCCGAAACTTGGAACTTAGGAAACACATTCATAACAGTCTTGGAAGACCAATTGTGGCTTAATGTCGGAGATCAGAATCACACATCACATAAAACACTTTAAAATCGAAAGTCAATGACAAGAATATAAAACCTAAAATACTTAAACCCGGAAGTCAAGGATCTTCAACATAAACTTGGAAGTTGGTACTAGAACATAAAACCTTACATCGAATCTCGGAAGTAGAGAACTAGGACGCTTTAAAAGTCTTATACACGTAATTCCAAAACTCGCTATCTGATTAAACATATAATCTCGGAACTCGGTCTAGAATCAATCTCGGAGATCGATTCTAAACATAACCCCGGAAGTCGGGAATCAAAACATTAAATTTATATATATAACCCCGGAAGTCGGAACTTATATAATCTCGGAACTCGGACCCAATTCAATCTTGGAAGTCAGTCCTAAGCTCAAACTCATGAATATCAATAAAAGTTAAAAGCTTGCAAGATAGATTAAGACTTAAGATTTTAAACTTACACCTAACTACCTAAGCTTTGCTCATAAGACTTTGTTGTGTGTGACAACTATTGAAGATGTGACGATGAGTCCATATTCCGAAGGAATATGACATGGCGATCATGTAACATCCACCAGAATTTTTTTATCGTATTTTGTCCGATTGTCCGATTTTTATCGAATAATTGAGATTAATTAAAATTCGACTAAATATTTATTTAGGATCAATTAATTAGCAACTAATTGAGATTAGGTATGAGTTAATTAGGTTAGAATTATAGAAGATTTCATAAAATTTTCTTGAAACCAATTTACCGATTTAAAGGAAATCGGTAAGATTACTGATATTTAAACTGGAGGCAAGACCAATGAGATTTCAACTCATCAACCCTACTTTGAGTGGCTGATAACTCAACCACTTAGCACCTGAAAGTGGCGCCACTTTGGCCACAAAAAGGGAGGAAGTTTGGCTGAATTTCAGCCTCTCATGCTTCAACCAATCAAAGTCCTTCCTCCTAACTACCTCCTCAAGCCTTTATATACACAATTCCTTCCTCTCCTTCGGCCATTTCTGCGCCCTCTCTTCCCCTTGCTCAGCTCTCTTCTTCTTTTCTTCACTCTCCCAACTCCGTCAAACCGTCAAGCCTAATCAAATTTTGTTCATCCAAGTTCCAAAATCAAGCCAAATCACAACATAACAAGAGGTAGAGGTTTGATTCTTGTCTTGATTTTTTGATTTGGGTGGCTGGTGGTGGTCTAATTTCTCAATTTTTGATGCATTGATTGAATGATTATGATGATATATGGCTGGTTTATTGGCTGTTTGTGAGGTTAAATTCAAATTGGAAGCAAGAAAGGATGAAATTGGGAAGAGCTGAGGGGCTGGAGACCCAAAATCCCTCAGCAGTCCGTACGGCAGAGCATACGGCTCAGCCTACAACCGAATAAATTTGATGAAACCATTTTTAAATGAAACTAGACACCCAGGGCTTTCCATACATATATCATATAAGGCCATTGGATTAGTATTGAGTGAGATATGAACTTTAGAAGTTCGACCTAGGTTTTTGATGTTGATTCAAGCGCATCAATTGTTCTGGTAGAACTCGCCCTATACTTCTTGGATTTGAATGAACTTTGTTAGAAAGCTTACACATAGGAGAATGTCTTATAAAAATTTCAGAATTAAATAAGATCCTGTTTCCTCCCAATGTCCCAAGAAAGTTGCCCTATGTCCAAACTGGGCCAAAACAGGGTAGTTCAAGAAGGCTAGATTTTGGGACTTATAACTTGAGTCTTACTAAGTCAAATGGAATCAAACTTTTTGCAAATGAAAGGTTGTCCTGTTAGCTTTAATATGAGACCAATTTCATATGATTTGAATCAGTTTTAGATTTTTAATGGATTTTTATTTTTAAGTGTGCAATTCTGGCCAACTGCAGGGCAGGCTGGGATAAAACCTAAATAACCTGAACTATGCTTATCAAAATTAGATGAGACTAAAGAGGTTAGAAAATAGACACATAACACTTCAACATATTCAAAATTGAGGTCCAAATGAGTAAAATAGAAATTATGGCTTGATTTATAAAAATCAGGTTGAATGATTATGTTGAGGCTGTAACTCTGCCTTAATAGGACTAATGCTTCTATGAGTTCAATGATGAATTATGCATGCAATATTGTGACTTCTATGAGAAATTGGTGTTCTGATGTACTGGCACTATTCATGGGAAAGCAAACATGTTCCATTATGCTGCCAAAATTTCGGTAAGATCTGTACATGAGTTATGATATACATGTTGATACATGTGCATTTACAAGAAAATTATGAAAGCTATGTTATGATGAACATAAGGAATATGTTATGGTGAAAGTTCCATGATACTTGGGCCAGCCCCAGATAAAAAGTTAAGGGGAATAGATCAGTAGGGAAGTTGGGGAAAGTAAACCCGACATCCCTGTATAGGAACGAGCTCGATCCTAAAAAGCAGACTATTACCCAAGAGTCTAAAATGGCCAAGAACTCCCAAGGAACCAAGTAATGAAAAAGTTTATGAAGAATGGAAAAGTTTATGAAGAAAGGTTCAAGAATAAGTTTGCATGATTACATTGAATGCATGATTACGTTCAATAGTCATTACAAGTTGTTTACAATTGTCCGTCATGTTTATTTACTGTTGTATGTTCATTTATTCTGCTCATTATTCTATGTATTATTGTTAAGAATTTATTCTGTTTCTTATGCTGTCTTAAGTAAAACTGAACCATGCTTCGGACCAGATATTTTCTTAAACTTATTTGAATATGGGTAGTTCAGTCTGATCCCATATTTTTATAATTAAATAAAAACTGAGGTAACTAAGAATGAATGTGACGTCAGCTAAATACTGTACGCAAACCCTACTGAGAATTTCTTTAAATTCTCACCTCGTTTTACATTTTCGTATCATTCTCAGACGCTGGTGATGGACTCGACGGCCACTCTATTTATTGAGCTCCCTGACTTACAGCTTCACCAGGACCCCGAGTTGGACTCGCTGTACTTAGGCGCTCCATAATTCCTCTCTACTTTTTAGCAATAGGAATTTTGGTGTTCCTTTATTTCACTTTGCTTTTGAGACATATATTTATAAACTGAAGCTTTGGCCTCTAACTTACATATGTATATATACAACTAATGATATATTTCTTGTCTTTATTCTTTTCCGTCATGCTAATCACGTTTATTACATAAAGCGCCCTACTGCGTAGGTATATTCGTCAAACATATACATATATATCAGAGAAAAAGGAGAATATAATATAATGAATATAGCTTTAGACGGAGAACCAATACGATAACATGACCTATCCAATTTCATACTATGACTTAAGCATAACATAAGTTGATAGGGTGTTACATTTTTGGTATCATCCTAGCTAAGGCCTGAGGATTAGACTGACTATGCTTCGCGCATATTCTGTATTTCTAGTTGATAACATGCACTAAATCTCGTCTGTACGGTTGAGATATAGATGTGCGTGCGTGCCTAACCGTGTGAGCTGTTATTTACTAGCACATTAGACTAAGTGTTGAGCCTAATCAACTTAATAACTTTTGTTTTGTGTGCTCAGAACTTAATGGTTTCTGGAAGGCGAGGTAGGCCACGCACAGAGCCCGCTCAAGAGGACCCAGCTAACTTCATGGGCACAATATGAGAGATGGCTCATGCAATGTGGGAACAAGCTGCAGCAGCTCACCAGATGATGGATCAGCTAAGCAGGCGACCTGAGGCAAGCTATGGAGGGAACCCTCATGGCCCAGGAGTTGACCTGGACTATCTTAAGTTTGCTGAGTTCAGAAAGGCAAATCTACTCAGCTTTCGAAGGGTGTATGATCCTGATAAAGCTGACGAATGGATCAAAGCCATGGAGAAAATTTTCTCTGTCCTGGATTACTCGGATCATCAAAAGGTGACCTTTGCCACATACATGCTGGAAGTGGACGCTGAGTTTTGGTGGAATGGCATACGAAGACTATTTGAAGGCTCTCAGACGGCAGCCACCTGGATGGTGTTTAGAGACATCTTCTACCAAAAGTATTTCCCTGCTTCCGTTCGGAATGCCAAGGAGCTTGAATTTATGCAGCTTTGCCAAGGAAACTAGATGGTATCTGAATATATTGCGAAGAATTGTGCAAATTTTCTATGATTTACCAAAGGAACCCAGACGAAGCGTGGAAGTGCGTTAAGTTCGAATGAGGATTACAAGAAGACATTCTTACTGCAATAGGGCTAATGGAGATCAGAGATTTTCCCACGTTGGTAAATAAATGCCGACTTGTGAAAGATTACAATTTGAAACTAGCTGCAGCCAAGGCATTTGGTGGTAATTTCAAGAAGGGGTTGGCTCCGCAGGGCCCTAGATTCAAGCCCAACTTTCAGCCACAGAGAAGATTCCAACCGGTGGGCAACAAAGGCAAATAGCCCCAGAGGCCTCTACCGAATCCAACCTACACGAAATGCGGTAAGAATCATGGCGATCGCCCGTGTTTGGCAGGCCAGAATGTTTGCTATGGGTGTGGCAAGCCAGACCACAAAATTTATGAGTGTCCAACCAGGAATCCACCCCAGCCGTCTCGACCACAACGTCAAGGACGGGTCTTTACCATGAATGTAGAGGAAGCTGACAAGTCCGAGGGACTCATTCAAGGTACCTGTGAAGTGGACGGTGAGACTCTAACTGTACTCTATGATTTGGGTGCCTCACATTCATTTATTTCTCATGACTGTGTAGCTGTTTTGCAATTACCAATTTCTGAATTGCCTTATGATCTACTGGTTTCTACTCCTACTAATGAACCTGTTAAAACTAGTCAAATTTGCATCAATGCTCCTCTTCAAATTGAGGGTAGGACCTTTACAGCCAATTTGATCTGTCTCCCTCTCTCTGGACTTGACATAATTCTGGGCATGGATTGGCTTTCCGCCAATTGAGTCATGCTCGATTGCTCCGATAAGACGGTAGTATTCCCCTCTGTCTCATTTTCTGAGCCCCAAGCCTCAACACTCTTCTATCTGAACTCTTTATATGTAAATTATAGTGGGTCGTAGAGTCAAGGATACATCCTCCTGTCAACTAATGTGACGGAAGTGAAACAGAAACTAGAAGAGATGCCAATTGTTAAGAAATATCTTGATATTTTTCCAGAAGATATTCCGGAATTCCCTCCTGAAAGAGAAATTGAGTTCACCATCGAATTGGTTCCAGGTGTGGGACCAATATCTATAGCTCTATATCAAATGTCACCTTTGGAGCTGACAGAACTAAAGAGACAGATCGAAAAGCTTTTGGAAAAAGGATTCATACGGCCAAGCGCATCGCCTTGGGGAGCTCCAGTCTTGTTGGTCAAAAAGAAAGAAGGGAGCATGCGCCTATGCGCGGATTATAGGCAGTTGAATAAAGTGACAATTAAGAATAAATATCCACTGCCAAGGATTGATGATCTCATGGACCAGCTACAAGGTGCAACGGTATTTTCCAAGATCGATTTGCATTTTGGATACCATCAAATTCGAGTTCGGGAACAAGATATCCCTAAGACAGCTTTTCGAACTCGTTATGGGCACTACAAGTACATCGTGATGTTGTTTGGACTGACAAACGCACCAGCTGTATTCATGGATTACATGAATCGAATATTCCGCCCATATTTGGACAAGTTTGTAGTGGTGTTCATCGACGACATACTTGTCTACTCGAAGACGGAGTAAGAGCATGCGGAACACTTGCAGTTGGTTCTGCAAATTTTAAGAGAAAGAAAACTCTATGATAAATTATCCAAATGTGAATTTTGGATGAAAGAAGTAAAATTTCTCGGCCATGTAGTGTCCTATGGAGGAATTTCCGTAGACCCCAGCAAAGTAGAAGCAGTTCTAAATTGGGAAAGGCCGACCACAGTCACTAAAATCAGGAGTTTTCTTAGTTTAGCCGGATATTACAGGCAATTCGTTAAGAATTTGTCTCGAATAGCTTTGCCCTTGACCAAGCTAACCCGGAAGAATGTTCCATTTGAATGGACGCCAAAATGTGAACAGAGTTTTCAAGATTTGAAGAAAAGGTTGACTACAACCCCAGTGTTAGCCTTGCCAGACCCTCGTGGACTATTTGAGGTCTATTGTGATGCTTCCAAATAAGGATTAGGGTGCGTATTGATGCAAACCGGAAACACAGTCGCTTATGCCTCCCGACAACTAAAGCCACATGAAAGGAATTATCCTACGCATGATCTCGAATTAGCTGCAGTAGTGTTTGCCTTAATGATCTGGAGACATCACCTGTATGGAGTAAGGTTCGAGGTCTTTTCTGATCATAAGAGTTTGAAATATCTCTTTGATCAGAAAGAATTAAACATGAGGCAACGAAGGTGGATGGAACTTCTTAAGGACTAGGAATTTGAATTGAAATACCACCCAGGTAAGGCAAATATTGTAGCAGATGCTTTGAGTAGGAAATCTCTGACTGTAGCTTGGATGATGATTAAGGAGACAGAGTTTATTGAAAGCTTCCGAAATCTTAATTTGGGAATCCTTACAACTCCCAAGACCCTTCAATTACACCCAATTAAGATAGCCAGTAGCTTTAAGGAACAAATTCGGCAAGCACAGCAGCAGGATGCTAATTTCCAACATATGATCAATCTCGTGCAATCAGGGAAATTGACGAATTTTGCTCAAGATAAAGAGGGCATATGGCGGTGTCGTGATAGGGTGTGTGTACCCGAGGGAAATAATCTCCGAAGGAGAATTTTGGAGGAAGCACATAAGGGTGAATTTACTGTATATCCTGGCATTACTAAAATGTATTAAGACCTCAAGAAAATGTTTTGGTGGCTGGGCATGAAGTCAGATGTGGTAAACTTCGTGAGCAAGTGCTCGGTCTATCAGAAAGTGAAAGTAGAACATCAGAAACCCTTCGGTATGCTACAACCTTTGGAAATCCCTGAGTGGAAGTGGGAGAGTATCTCCATGGATTTTGTAATAGGATTACCAAGAACATCAATAGGATATGATGCTATATGGGTCATTGTGGATAGATTGACTAAATTTGCTCACTTTTTACCCATTCGAGCAAATTATTCGTTGGAAAAATTAGCTCAACTGTATATCCAAGAAATTATCAAGCTATATGGTACCCCTTCAACTATTATCTCTGATCGAGACCCAAGGTTTACTTCACGGTTTTGGGGAGCCTTACAAAAGGCGTTTAGTACTAAGTTGTGCCTAAGCACTGCATATCACCCGCAAACGGATGGCCAAACAGAAAGGACAATTCAAACCTTGGAAGATATGTTACGAGCCTATATACTGGAGCAACGCGGAAATTGGGATCGATACTTACCGCTAGCCGAATGTGCATACAACAATAGCTATCACGCTAGCATCGGCATGGCTCCTTATGAAGCATTGTATAGACGGAAGTGCCAATCTCCCTTGTGTTGGTACGAAATAGGAGAATCAACTCTATTGGGGCCTGATTTAGTTGAGCAAACCACTGAGCAGATCAAGAAAATACGAAGTAAGATGCTTACCGCTCAAAGCCGTCAGAAGAGTTATGCGGATACTAGGAGAAAACCCCTGGAATTTCAAGAAGGAGACCATGTATTTCTAAAGGTTACACCCATGACAAGGATAGGTAGAGCCATTAAGGTCAAGAAGCTAAATCCTCGCTTTATTGGTCCCTTCCAAATCTTGAAGCGAATCGGATCAGTTGCGTACCGAATCATTTTACCTCCACATTTATCAAACCTTCACGATGTTTTTCATGTCTCCCAACTCAGAAGATATCAACCTGACCCTACACACTTCCTAGAACCCGAGTCAATACAGTAAAAAGAGGACCTGACCTTCCATGTACAACCGGCACAAATCGTAGACAGAAGTAGTAGGCAACTTCGAAACAAAACCGTGCAGCTAGTAAAGGTAGCATGGGGAAAAGGAGATGTTGAAGACTACAATTGGGAACTGGAATCAGACATGAAGAAAGAGTATCCTGAACTATTCTCAAGTACTAAATTTTGAGAACAAAATTTTTTTTTTAGGAGGGTGGTAATATAACATCCACCAGAATTTTTTTATCGTTTTTCGTCCGATTGTCCAGTTTTTATCGAATAATTGAGATTAATTAAAATTCAACTAAATATTTAATTAGGATCAATTAATTAGCAACTAATTGAGTTTAGGTATGAGTTAATTAGGTTAGAAGTATAGAAGATTTCATAAAATTTTCTTGAAACCGATTTACCAATTTAAAGGAAATCGGTAAGATTACGGTATTTTAAACTGTCGGAACCGAACCAATGAGATTTCAACTCATCAACCCTACTTTAAGTGGCTGATAACTCAGCCACTTAGCACCTGAAAGTGGCGCCACTTTGGCCACAAAAAGAGAGGAAGGTTGGCTGAATTTCAGCTTCTCATGCTTCAACCAATCAAAGTTCTTCCTCTTAACTGCCTCCTCAAGCCTTTATATACACAATTCCTTCCTCTCCTTTAGCCATTTCTGCACCTTTTCTTCCCCTTGCTCAGCTCTCTTCTTCTCTTCTATACTCTCCCAACTCCATCAAACCATCAAGCCTAATCAAGTTTTGTTCATCCAAGTTCCAAAATCAAGCCAAATCACAACATAACAAGAGGTAGAGGTTTGATTCTTGTCTTGATTTTCTAATTTGGGTGGCTGGTGGCGGTTTAATTTCTCAATTTTTGATGTATTAATTGAATGATTATGATGATATATAGCTGGTTTATTGGCTATTTGTGAGGTTAAATTCGAATTGGAAGCAAGAAAGGATGAAATTGGGAAGAGCTGAGGGGCTGGGGACCCAAAAACTCTCGGCAGTCCATACAGCAGAGTATACGGCTCTGCTTACAGATGATTAAATTTGATGAAACCATTTTTAAATGAAACTAGACATCCAGGGCTTTCCATACATATATCATATAAGGCCATTGGATTAGTATTGAGTGAGATATGAACTTTAGAAGTTCGACCTAGGTTTTTGACGTTGATTCTGGGCAGACTGAATTGTTCAGGGTAGAACTCACCCTATACTACTTGGATTTGAATGAAACTAACTTTGATAGAAATATTACACATAGGAGAATGTCCTATAAAAATTTCAGAATTAAATAAGATACTATTTGCTCCCAGTGTCCCAAGAAAGTTGCCCTATGTCCAAATCGGGCCAAAACAGAGCAGTTCAAGAAGGTCAGATTTCGGGGCTTATAACTCGAGCCCTACTAAGTCAAATGGAATGGAACTTTTTGCAAATGAAAGGTGTTCTGTTAGCTTTAATATGAGACCAATTTCGTATGATTTGAATCAGTTTTCAATTTTTAATGGATTTTTAATTTTAAGTGTACAATTATGGCCAACTGCAGGGCAGGCCGGGATAAAACCTAAATAACTTGAACAATGCTTATCAAAATTAGATGGGACTAAAGAGGTTAGAAAATAGACACATAACACTTCAACATATCCAAAATTGAGGTCCAAATGACTTAAATAGAAATTATGGCTTGATTTATAAAAATCAGGTTGAATGATTATGTTGAGGCTATAACTCTACCTTAATTGGACTAATGCTTCTATGAGTTTAATGATGAATTATGCATGCAATATTGTGACTTCTATGAGAAATTGGTATTCTGATGTACTGGCACTATTCATGGGGAAGCAGACACGTTCCGTTATGCTGCCAAAATTTCGGTAAGATCTGTACATGAGTTATGATATACATGTTGATACATGTGCATTTACAAGAAAATTATGAAAGCTATGTTATGATGAACATAAGGAATATGTTATAATGAAAGTTCCATGATACTTAGACTAGCCCCGGATAAAAAGTTAAGGAGAATAGATCGATGGGGAAGTTGGGGAAAGTAAACCCGGCATCCCTGTATAGGAACGAGCTTGATCCTGAAAAGCAGACTATTATCCAATAGTCTAAAATGGCCAAGAACTCCTAGGGGACCAAGTAATGGAAAAGTTTATGAAGAATGGAAAAGTTTATGAAGAAAGGTTCAAGAATAAGTTTGCATGATTACATTGAATGCATGATTACGTTCAACAGTCATTACAAGTTGTTTACAATTGTCCGTCATGTTTATTTACTGCTGTATGTTCATTTATTATGCTCATTATTCTATGTATTATTGTTAAGAATTTATTCTGTTTCTTTTGCTGTCTTAAGTAAAACTGAACCATACCTCGAACCAGACGTTTTCTTAAACTTATTTGAATATGGGTAGTTCAGTCTGATCCTATGTTTTTATAATTAAATAAAAACCGAGGCAACTGAGAATGAATATGACGTCAACTAAATACTGTACGCGAACCCTACTAAGAATTTTTTTAAATTCTCACATCATTTTACATTTCCGCATCATTCTTAAACGCTGGTGATAGACTCAACGGCCACTTTATTTATTGAGCTCCCTGACTTGCAGTTTCACCAGAACCCCGAGTTGGACTCGCTGTACTTAGCTGGCTCCCGCCAATTCCCTCTCTACTTTTTAGCAATAGGAATTTTGGTGTTCCTTTATTTCACTTTGCTTTTGAGACATATATTTATAAACTGAAGCTTTGGCTTCCAACTTACATATGTATATATACAACTAATGATATATTTCCTGTCTTTATTCTTTTCCGTAATGCTAATCACGTTTATTACATAAAGCACCCTGTTTCGTAGGTATATTCGTCAAACATATACATATATATCAGAGAAAAAGGAGAATATAATATAATGAATACAGCTTTAGACGGAGAACCAATACGGTAACACGACCTATCCAATTTCATGCTATGACTTAAGCATAACATAAGTTGGTAGGGTGTTACAGATCACGCTCTGATGGGGTATGACATGGCGATCATACTCTAGAATGGGCATAATAATCCCACCCCCTAAGGAATGTGACATGGTGATCACACCCCAAGGGAGTATGACATGGTGATCGTACTCTGGAATATGTATGACAAGTAAAGGAAGACAAAGAAAGCAAAGAAAAATATACATATATACATAAATTCAAGTACAAGTAAAGACAGATGTAGATTTCAAGTTTCTAGTATATTGGTGTTATTATATTTTAATACTTTACAGTTATTATTTATAGTATGATTCATGACTTCATTGTGTATTGGCTCTCCCAAATGATAAGTGTATGGATAAAAGGGAGTTTGCTTCGAACAATATATTTTTGAACTATAAAATTAAACAGTTTATATAACATGTCTACCATTTTCATAATAAATCGAAGTAGCTGGAGATAATAACAATGACATGGTATGAAATTTCTTAGTGAATCCTACTGAGAATTTAAAATTCTCACTCCTGTTTCCGTGTTATCTCTAGATAGTTCGAGAAGTTTTAAAGACGGCTAAAGTTGCTGTCAGATAAGGTCCGCTCAAGTAACAGTAACAACTCCAAAATGTGGTACTATGACTCAAGCATAGTACTGTACAGAGGAGGACGTTACAATGCCGCTGTGTCGAGCAATCATACTTCTTATATTTACTAGTTTTCTTTTTAAATACTTGTGATTATTGGATGCTTCTCTAGGAAATCTTTCCATGGTAATACTAATTATGTACTTTTGTTAATTTAAAATTGAAAAATTATATATATTTATATATTTTTAATCATATAATAAAATATATTTTTTGAAATTTTGTGAAGAAAACATATGTAATTTGAATCATTATTAGTTAATTTTTTAAATCATGAAACACTGATTTTATTGTCGATTTATCTGTTACAGCAATATCTATTAGATTACATAATTGAAGCTTTAAAAGAAATTAATTTCTATACACTGATAATATAAAATAATTTTATATTATCAGTCAATAAAATTTGAAGAGCATGACAAAACATGGTGGGTAGTTACTTATTATGATTTGATATTTTTCTCAAATTTTATAAGCTAACAATGTAAAGTTAATTCACATTATCAATATTGAATAGTAATTCAATCCTTAATATAAATGTTGTTTATTTTATAATTAATATTAATGTATCTAACAGGTGACACCAAATATATATATATATGATACAGGATATGGCAAACATATACATTACAAGAGTCATAGTTTACCAACTTGATCATTTTGATCAATTAATGTTAAATTTAAAATAATAAATTAGTTCTACTTTATACTATTGATTTAATAACTTAAAAAAATAGGAGATGAGAAATTTTATAAAATCTTTATAATTTTTAAAAGTTCATATTAAAATCTTATTTAAAATATTAATGTTTGCATGACAAAAAAAATTAGTCATGAAATAAATTTTTTATTAATATTAATACCTCAAATGGGTCATAATATCAGACATATAATTATTTACTTACTTTATCCTTTTATCAATTTATATTAAATTAGAATTGATAAATTATATTTATATATTTTTTATCTTATAGAGATAAATTTTATTCACTTTGATTAATCTTTTTAATTTCACAAAACTCAAATTGTGGATCTTTATCACAACTATATCTATAGTTTGCATACTTTAAGATTTAATATGAAATCTTATCTACTTTTTTGATTAATAAAAATACTATAAATTTAACCGCTTTAAAAAAAGAGGGGGAATGAAAAATTTATAAGGTCTTTACAGCATTATTACAAATTTTTATTAAAATCTTATTTAAGATAAATCTTATTTTATAAGGTCTTTATCATGGTGTACTTCTGATATGGCGCTCAAGAGGTAAGCTCTCTCCTATTTTAAATCCTTATTTTGTTTAGCTGTTTATTGCCAACCTTTATCTATTAAGCTTGATTTTGTGCCGAGGCTTTCTACTGATGCTTGTTTGAGTTTGTCTTCATTAGTTTCGAAGCAAGAGGTGTGGCGTGCTCTTTTATCTATGGACTCTTACAAGGCGCCAGGTCCAGAAGGGTTTCAACCGATTTTTTTCAAGACTTTCTGGGAAACAGTTGGCAATGACATTTGGCAGGTGGTTGATCAGGCTTTCCTAACTGGGACTTTTGATTTTGCGGAGACTCTAATAATTTTGATCCCTAACTAATCCGCTAACCAGGTTAAAGGAGCTAAGACCTATCAGTTTATACAATGTGGGGCTAAAGACAATCACCAAGGTTGTTGTCAACCACCTCCGTCCTTTTCTTAATGACATTGTGGGTCCTCTCCAAAGCAGCTTCATGCCAGGTAGGGCTGCTTCTAACAATGTGGTCATTGTGCAGGAGGTTCTCCATTATGTACATAGAAGAAAGGGTAAATCTAACTCCTTAGTGATCAAGATTGATTTTGAGAAGGTTTGTGATAGAGTGAACAAGAATTTCTTTTGTCATGCTTTGTAGGAGTTTGATTTTCCTCAGGGTATTACTGATATGATTATAACCTGCATTACTACTTGTAATCTTTCTCTAGCTTGGAATGGGGAGAAGATGGATAGTTTTGCGCCTGCTAAGGGGCCTATCTCTATATCTGTTTGTTCTTTGCATGGAGAAGCTAGCTCTTGAAACTTAGTGATGGTTCTTGTTGGCCGGCTAAGGTCTTGAGGGGAGGTCCTACTAACTCTCATCTCTTCTTTGTGGATGACTGTCTCCTTTTGGTGAAGGCGAAAGCCTCTCAGGTTCAGTTGGTGTCCAAAGTCGACTTTTGTTTGGCATCACGGCTTAAGGTGAATCTTGATAAGTCTAGATTTATTGCCTCCAAGAATCTTTCCAGGACCAAAATTGCGAAGTTCTCAGGTATTACATCTATGACTCATACAACAGATCTTGGAAAATACCAGGGATTTCCTCTTGCTCAGGGGAGGGTGAAAAAGCAGAATTTTGAGTTTATTGTCCAGGTAGACTTGCTTTGGCTATTTCGGTTTTATCTTCTATTCCCACCTATCCTATGCAGACCATATAAGTGGCTTCCTTCTAGTATTTGTGAAACTATTGATTCTATTGATCGTAACTTTATATGGCGCGAGAAATTCTAATGGCTCCCGCGAGTGGAGTCCGGTGAAGTGGGATCATATTGCTAGACCCAAGAAGCTTGGTGGGTTGGGGTTCGGCGTGGCCGATTGAGCAATGCTGCTATGTTAAGGAAGTTAGTTTGGGACTTGTTCAAAAAGCCTCAAAGCTGTGGATTCAGCTGTTGACTAGCAAGTGCTTGACTAACTCTTCCATTCTTCGTACATCTACTAAATGTGGGGACTCATTCACTTGGAAATCCATGACTAAGGCAGTTGTTGCACTCCGGGATGGCTATAGATTTCGTATTGGCAAAGGTAACATTTCCTTCTGGTACGATAAATGGCTGGATCATGGTTTCCTTCTGTGAAATGGTGCCCTTTGTGGATGATATTCGAGATACCCGGTTATCCGTTTCTGATGTTTACCGAGATGGGGGTTGGCGGTTTGATAGCGACTGGCGACAATCCTTCCTGCTGTATTGCGTGAACAGATTATTTCTACTCCTATGGCAGATGCTTGTCCACTTGACGACGTTGTGGTTTGGTTCCCTGACATTTCTGGCACTTACACTTCCAAAGGGGGATGTCGTTGGCTGCTTATGAATGAGTTATACTCCTCCAATTTACATGGCCCTTGGGGTTGGGTGTGGGCACTTCCAGTTCCTGACAAGATTAGATTTTTTTATTTGGCTTATCTTTCACGACCCTCTCCCTACAGCGACAATGAGGCACCGGCGCCATTTGGCTCCTCATGGGCTGTGTGGGCGATGCCTTACAATGGAAGAGACGATCTTGCACTGCTTGCGTGATTGTCCAGAGGTTATTCATATTTGGCAATTCTTCTCATTTAGGCTGGATCCTAGCTTTTCTTCATTTTGGGCAGGGTGCACACGGCTTTACTTTTCTCGCTTTCATTTGGTGGATTTGTCGTGCTCGAAATGCGGAGATCATGGCAGCCGAAGTTTGAACTGAGTATGATATTCTGATTCGTATTCGTTGCATGGAGATAGATTGCCAGCAGTCTGGCACGGCGCCTTCATCTACCCAGCTGCTTGCAAATTCAGTGCAATGGCATTATCCACCTCAAGGTTTTTTTGTATTGATTGTGGCTGGTGTCTACTCAGGAATGATAGTGGTGATTGGGGTGCGGGCTTCTCAGGTTTCATTGGTGATTCTTCAAATCTTCATGCAGTGCTCAGAGCCTTTGAAGTTTGGGTTGCATTTCGCTTGGAACAGAGGGATCCGTCATCTCATCATTTGTTACTCTGACTCTCGAGTAGCTATTCACTTGGTGTCAGGAGCATCATCATCAGTTCGCTGTCTTGATTCGGGACATTAAGGGCCCATTAGCAGTTCCTTGGGTCGTGGTTTTGCGGCATACGTATAGAGAGGGTAATGCTTGTGCTGATTGGCTCGCGGAGACAGGCGCCAAAGGTGATGATCTAACCAAGAGTTGTTGCTCCTGAGGAATTCCATCTGCTGCTCCTTGCCTGCCGATTCTGCGGGTGTGACCCTCTCCAGGCAGTAGTGCTTCTTTTTTCTTGTTTTAACTTGGCTTCATATGTACAAAAAAAAAAAAAAAAATGATATTGATAGTGTATGACAAAATAAATTAATTATTCCTTAAATGGATAATACCAAATATATATATATATATATATATATAACATAGGAGATATTAAATATATACATATTACATAAGCAATGGTTTAACTATTTTACCACCATTTTTATCAATTCATATTAAGTTTAAATTAATAAATAATATTTATAATAAATAATTTTTGTAAATTTTGATAAGAAAATACAAAAAATTAAATTATTATTAATGAATTTTTTAAAAATTTTGCAACACTCTAGTCATAGATTTATATCTTATAACTTTAACTATTAGATTTGATACTTTAATTTTTCTTTTTCTTTTTCTTTTTTTTGAGAAAGAGAAATTTTGAAATTTTTACATCTAATGCTACAAGTTTTTCTTAAAATTTTATTTAAGATAATGACGTTCACATGATGAAAAGTAATTAGTATAGAACAATTTTCTTACAAAAAGTGATATCTTAATTAATAATACCAAACATATACGTTGTACAAATGATTCCAATATATATGATGTAAATTTATTAATTATACCTCCCTGCTTAAATTAAAATGTTGTAACAGAAAAATTTTAAAATTTGAGGGTGTTTCCCTTATTTACCTTAACCATGTAGAAATAGAGAAATTAAAATCACTTAGATGATGATGTGTTCCTTTTGTAAAATAAGAAGTGCATGTTAAAAATAATAATTAAAAAAATTTAAAAGAAAAAAAAACCTAAGTAGTGTAGCGGGAAAAAAAGAGTGGAGAACACACTACACCCTCAAGTTTGTGACTACACCATTAGCCTCTCTTTCTTCTTCTCCATCCTTATCGAGAAATGATATTTTGACATAGCCCACTTCATACTCCAAACCGATATACCACCCATCCACGATTGGATTGGTGTGTGGCCCCATTTAGACTAGATCCTACACCCATTCAATGGTAAATGGATGGTATATCGGCCCGGAGTACGAGATGGGCTATGTACAAATAACACATTTCATCCTTATCATTCCCTCCTGTTTTGTCACCGCCCCCTTCTCTCTCTCAACCACAATGTCACTTTCTCTCCCTCGCCTCTCCCTCTCTTTATCTCATCTCTCTCCTTCTATCTCGTAGGAATTCCCTCTCTCTGTCCTATCGGAACTCTCTCTCTCTGCTTGCCAATTTTTTTTCTCTCCACCGCATCCCTCACTGCCTTCTATCCCTTTATTTGTTGCGCTCTCTCTTTGGGGTGGGGACCTCAGTTTCTGCCTTCTAAGTACAACCATAACTACTGTGGTGAGTGTCCCCTCTCCTTATGCTATGTTTTCCTTTCTTTGGAAGTCAATAGCAATGTGTTACTCTTCTTTTTGGCTGGAAGAATTTAATTAAACCTAAAAGTGAAACTGAACTTTGGTCTATAATGTTGATTTTGGAGTGAAATGGTGAGGGAGTTGATTTTTGAGGTTCTAATTGTTTGGGTTATAAGGTTATATTATAATTTTGATCATGGTTTATGATTATGTGAGATGTTTTGTATTTGGTACATTACCTCAATTATCCTTAGTTGAATAAAGAATGTTATGGATTGAAACTATGGAATCTTTATGAAAACAACTAAGTGGTGTGTGACTGCAAACTTGGAAGGAATGGATTTTATGATAGATTTTGAAAGTTGGATTTTAAATTAGGAAAATTAAAAGAATTGTAAGTTAGGTAGCTTAGTTTTCTTTTTACCTTGGAAGCTAATCAATTTGACCTATGAGTTTTACTGTTGTCTAAGTAGTAAATATAGTTACGTTGTGATGATGATGAAATTTTCTAATATTGGCTCGTCATGGGTTTTGTTCCTTTTTGACATAGAGTGATCAATGAGGGTCATTATAAAGAGAATTTCTTTTCTTCTTGGTTGTGGTCTTTTGAACACTAGGAAGCCTATGAATTAACTCAATAAGTAAGACAATAGAGAATAGAACTCAAAAGGGAGGAATTAGTAAATATAGGAGCTAATCAAGCGGTGTGGGAATTTCGGTAAGAGGTCAAATACTTTAGGGGAAGAAGGGGATTTCTTTTTCTTCTTAGAAATCATTCTGCTAAGCCTTTTGAGGGACGCTTGGGTATTCCCATTGGTTTGGGTTAAAATTAGATGATAATGTGCTTGAGAAACATAAACAAATTATTTCGTTCTAGTTTCATAAAGTCAATCTTTGATATGTTAGATTTTGTTGTTTCTAATATTTGACTAATTAAAACAAAGTAGGACGTTTTAGTTATAAATTGGTAATTAACGATATCCTATTGTTAGGGTTGATGAAGGAGCATTGAGACATGATCTTAACTCATAATTTTGTGTTAAAACTGGTCATATGCTAATTTCAAATTTTCCAAGGTGGGCAACCATTGAGTTCATCAGCCTAGGATGTAGATTTGACACTCTTTACTGTCTATGAGTGAATAATATATCTATAAAGTCTTTCTTGTATATATTTGAATGTAACTCTATTGGATATCTAGTTTTACTTTTATATAAGTCTTAAAAAGATTGCAGGTTAAAGCTTTGACTAAAAAGCGGACTTTTCTATGGCAAGGTAATTGTTTGCAACAACTCTTTTACTTGTTAGGTTTAAATGGGTTAATTCTGTAAATATATATGAAGAGTTGTTAGATATGTTGGAAAGCGAACAAATTGCATGGTTTACTGCTGTTTACTATTTCAAATTGATCTTTGTATTAATTATATTGTTAGGGTTATATAAGAGCATAAGCAGCTTGAATTGTTAAAACTGGTCATATGCTAATTTCAAATTTTCCAAGGTGGGCAACCATTGAGTTCATCAGCCTAGGATGTAGATTTGACACTCTTTACTGTCTATGAGTGAATAATATATCTATAAAGTCTTTCTTGTATATATTTGAATGTAACTCTATTGGATATCTAGTTTTACTTTTATATAAGTCTTAAAAAGATTGAAGGTTAAAGCTTTGACTAAAAAGCAGACTTTTTTGTGGCAAGGTAATTGTTTGCAACAACTCTTTTACTTGTTAGGTTTAAATGGGTTAATTCTGTAAATATATATGAAGAGTTGTTAGATATGTTGGAAAGTGAACTAATTGTATGGTTTACTGCTGTTTACAATTTCAAATTGATCTTTATATTAATTATATTGTTAGGGTTATATAAGAGCATAAGCAGCTTGAATTGTTAATTGAGCTTTGATTGGTATATTTGGATTGAAATGAGAAGTTACTAATCGGATTGGTACTTGACCTTCTAGGAGCAAAGTGCAACAGATTATAAATTATCTGGGAGCCACCTCTTGGATCTGAGGAAGGTAAGGAACAGAGTGTCATGAGTGATAAAGAACTCGGGGGCCACCACTTGAGTCCTGCTAAAGGTTAGAAACAAAGTGCCATAGGTGATAAAGTGCCTGGGGCCACCACTTGAATCTTGGTCATATTATGTAAGCTGTGATTTATGATACTTGATTGTTGTAAATTTAGTTATGATTGATATTTTGGTAACTGAGACCTCCCGCTAGATACTTACTTTATAAATGTATTCCTAGTATATTTCAATTAATGTATCTTATTTCGCCATATTTGATAGCAATATTTTAGACATATTCCATGTTTTACTATAGTTATATTATCTCTCATTGGGTCCATTTGACTGACCTTTTGTTCTCCTCTCTCTCTCTATGCTTCAAACGTAGGTACCGATCTGTGCCTAGATCTTTCGGCTGTTTAGAAGCACTGAGCCTTTGGCTATGCTCCATTAGCTCACAGGCAAGGTCCTATTTTTCCTGTGTTACTTTAGAAAGTGTTATAGTTAATCTCTCGATTTCTATAATATATTTTAAGAATGTATGATTGATTCTGAGATTGTATTAGTATTCTGAGACTATAACAAGAAATTTATGTTTCATGGTGATTGTCTGATTTTAGGGGAAATTCTAACCATTTTTCTGTAAGACTTTCAATAGGCTATCTAGAGGACCAGTTCCTCCTATGTGTCGGGCATGACCCCTAGGTTGGGTTGTGACATATGTTGTTAATCTTCTAATAAATAATTTTGTTAAAAAGAGAACCACTATTTTGGCACTCAAAAGATTAATATGTTAACAAATCCTTAAAAGATATTTTATTAGCCCGTGTACATTAATGATTAGCATATTAACAAATTAGTCTCTAAAAGATCAAGGTGATGACAAATTAGTCCTTCAAAGATCAATGTATTGATAAATTAGTTTTTAAAATATTTTTTGTTAACATTGAGCCTATTAGCAATAATAGAATTCATTATTAAAGTATTACAAACTAATAAAACATTTATTAGGGATTAATTTATCAACAACGTGATCTTTTAAGGGCCAAAATATTAGTTTTTCCTTTGTTAAATTTGGATAATAAAATATAAATAAATTAATATATTATTAATAAATGTTTTCATTCTTACCGGATCTATATATTACAGTTATATTTATTAGGTTAGGTATTTTAAGTTTTAATAAGCAACATCATTTACCGCATTGGAAAGTATTAGAATGACTTGAAGAAATAGAAGATGAAGATAACAACAGTTGAATATACTTAACTTTGTAAGTTAGGAGATTGTTTGTTATATACTTCGTTTTGACATTCAACTTATATCCATTTATTACATGTAAGTGTAATGCTTTAACTAATATTTACATATCTTTCTATTTTGCAGATCATGTTGACATCCACGTTACATGATTCATAAAGATTAAAATTGCAAAATGTGTCATTAGTTATCTGTCTTATTAATTTATAACAATGCATAGCTATAAAAAAAAAGTGTTGAATTGATTAAAATACTATATCTTTGATTCTCTACTATAGTTTTTTGAAAACTTACATAGTTTCTTAAAAAAATAATGCGTATAAACCCTTGAAACAAAATTCAACCAAAGCCATTATGTTTTTGTAGGAAGCATAATTCTATACTATTCATATCCATCACATTCAATGAATTATTGCATAACATTAAATATATATGCAACGTAATGAAATCCAAATTTCTACTTATATTTATTTTATTTTATTGGATTTTAAAATTAATGTATAAAATGGATAAGTATTCATTTTTATGAAGTCAAATAAATGATAAAATATATTTGTATTAAAACTTTTGCTCATATCATTAAATTTTGATTAAGACAATGTAATGTTCCCGTGTATTGAAAGGGTGAAGTTATTATTTTATCTATCCATTTATAACTATCTTTTAAAGTTTTGGTACATAAATTAAGAAATTATTAAAATTGTTTAAATATAGAAAAATTTAGACTAGTAAGATAGAATTGCCCTTTTTTAGGAAATTATAAAACATTTATTATGAGTAGGTGAATAAATAAGAGTAAGGATAAAATTAAAAAAGGTTAATTAATATTAACTTAAAATTTTTAAATGACAGATAATTGTGAGAAAAAAATTTATTAAAAAGACAATTATAAATAGATTGACGAAGTAATTTCTAACCCAAAAAAAAAAAAAAAAAAAGCAGGGATATGCTAAACAATAAAACAAGGTCTAAAATTGTTTTGACCGATCCACTTCTCAAGTTTCGTAGAAACAATCGCTATTTTGGTCAGCGTTACCGGTATTTCCTTCTTTTCTAATATGTTGAGTTGACAACAAAGCCGCCTCTTTCATTTGCTAGTAAGTAAGGTACAACCCATTCCACGGACACCTGTATTATTGACTTTTGAATGCCTTGCCGGCCAAAATAATTGAACAAGTTTAAGAGGTACTAATCTGTACAGTACCGAGATCGAACGGATCATTTTTATTTTTATTTTTTTGGTTCTATGAAAAAGAAAATGGCCTCGTTTTATTAAAATTTTAAGAGAATTATTCCTTTAAAGTAGAATCATAAATAGAAGTAAAAGTAAAAAATATTTATATTTTGATATAATTATAAAAATATTTTTAATCATTAATCACAAGTTACTAATATATTTAAATATTATAAATATAAAAGTATTTATTTGTTATAAAATTACAATTTAGTTGATAGGGAGTAATATTTTTGACAAAAAAGAAAGTTAAGAATAAAATGATGGATGATAATATGAAAAAATAGTGGGTTTGAAATTTAAGAATTACTTTTCTCTTTCTTGTACTACTTTTAATTCTAGGATCTCTCTATCTAGTTCTCAAAAATGCAAAAAAATTAATTATTTTATGTTTCTATTATTTTCAATAAGCATAAATAAATAACATTAGAAATAACTTTTTTAGCATAAATTTGAATATAAGTACTTTTGGCTCTCTAGAAGCAGAAATAAACCAGCTCATTCATGAAAAAGCTAACGGCACTTGTAAACCCAATAAGATATATATAGATTTAAATTTAATAAAAAATAAATGTATTTTTATATTCTAAATTAATCAACAATCTATGTCTCTGTTTCTTGCCCAAAGACTGTCGATATCTAAATATATTTTATATTGGAGACTAACATAAAAGTACTAAAGCTTAAAAAATATATTAAGCCTTCTTTTAAAATAGATCTAATTAACCATATTTGTCATATAAAAGACTATCAAATTAAAAATATTCATAAGAGGAAACCAAAACACTACAAAGAAAACAACAAAAACATCCATAAAGGGAACAATAAAAGCAGCTAAAAATGGGACAAACAAAAGCACTCATAAAAGAAATAACAAAAACAAAATAAAAGATATAAAATTGTAAACAAAGAAAATAATGGGACTACCACCAAAGAAAAAAGATGGCAGCCCTCCCTCAATAACACTTGTAAGAGGAGACAAAAAATATGTATCATTTGAGTTTGAGACATGTAAAGTGAAATTAGGATGTAATTTCAATACATTGTTTATATAAATATATTTTATATAATTATCTAATTATATATATTGTTACATAATTAAAAGTATTTAATTTTTTTAATAATTATTTTAAAAATTATATACATAACAATATATGATTAGTTAAAGTGTAAAATATTCTACGTCAATCAAAATTAATTATTCTCCTAAAATTATTTCCATGATTGTGCTTACATGCAAACTTTTATATAGATTCCATTATTATAGTTTTTGCCAAGAGGATTCTCCTCAACCCTATATTTATTTAAGGGGGTATCAGTATCTTAATAGTTAGTGGTCAAGATTTAGTTATATATTCTATTTTTAAAAAATAAAAATATTAAAAATATTTTAAATTAGTAAATTCATGACTAAATATTAATTACTCATTGATTAATGGTATTAATATCCTTACAATAGATAAGAATATTCTAAAGGAATCTCTTTTCGCAAACACAACATTTTATATTTGTTATGAATAGGCTTATAAGAGTTTTCTCACTTGGTCAACTTTTTATTCATGTAATATTATGACTTGAGTTTAATTTCTAAATATTCCTATTTATAATTATCTATAAGTAATTTTTAAGTGCTCAATAAGACAAAAGCATGTCCCCATGTTGCATTGGGGTGAATCTATTCCTCAACCTAAATTTTTTTCAGAAAAAAAGATGTTCTAAATAGTTAAAATTCAAAGTTTTTATGAAAGATTTAATGTACAGAAAATACACACGCGGTTTACAATGTCCAACAATGGTAAATTAATAAGTGACATATCAGTAAAGAAACCTCCGTCGTTGAACGTCGTGACAATTACATGTTCATTGATTCTTTCATTTGATTGACTACTATTTTTCCTACGCCAATTTATCTATTTTATTGAAGAAAAATTCTTTGATCATGGAGGTTCCTCCTCCACATGCATCTTATATCATTAAATGGCTTTAAAAAATAAAAAAGTGATAAAATGAATAAAAATTGATGATAAATATTACATATGAAAGAAAAAAAAAGGTTTCTTCTATAGAGAAAGCAAAATTGTCTCCTTCTTGAAAGCGTATAATTAAAGATTCAAGCATATCACATGACCAAGTCATTATGTTTTGATGTTATCAAAAAAAAATAAAAAAAATGAAAAAAGTCATTATTTTTTATTGTCTCTTTAATTAGTAGTTCCTGCCTCATGGAATGTTTTCACACGGACACCAATTCCAAGTGGGTTTTATCGAACATTACTTTGTCATTGTATCATAAGCTGAAGGGGATCGTAGCGCATTACTTAGAATTAGTCGTTGAATCCTATCACGGAAGAATGTCGTATATCACACGTCGTAATAAACTATGAATAAACACTGAGAATTACACAGGCTGAAAAGACAAGGAAAAACATTTAAATAAAAAACCGTTAAATCACTTGACCTACCTAACTATATATGGTTTATACAAACAAAGGATGGGTGATCATAAACATTTCACAATTCAGAACTGGCCTTCAATTAATCTCTTGTTATTCCATCACCTTGTCTGAGATTAGCACAATTTCTCCAAATTAAGGCCATTCTTGGCCGTTTCAATTTAAGAATATGCATTTTTCTTGGCTAATCAAACATCAATTCTTAGCAGTCATCATCTTTATCTTCGCCCTCACCAAAGTTGGCTGCTTACAATTCAATTTCTCCACCTTCCAGCCACAAGATGAAGCTAATTTGTTGCTGAGCCAAAACTCAAAAATATACTTAGATGCCATCCAAGTAACCCCTGATATTCGTGGTCAAATAGCCAATTATTCTGGACGTGCTTTCTATAAAACACCATACAGACTATGGAGCAAGAAGAAGAACAAAATTGCAGCCTTCAACACCACTTTTGTGCTCAACATCAATCCTCAAACTTCCCCTGGTGGAGAAGGCTTGGCCTTCATCTTAACTGCTGATACCACCCTCCCAGAAAACAGTTCCGGAGAGTGGCTAGGCATTGTGAATGCCACAACCAATGGAACTTCTCAAGCTGGGATTCTGGCTATAGAGTTTGACACAAGAAAAAGCTTCACAGGAGATGGCCCTGACAAACATGTTGGCATCAACATAAACAGCATCAACTCCATCAAGCAGGTCCCGTTAGCAAACACTGGGATCAATATTTCATCAGGTATTAATGTAACGGTGAGAATTCAGTATGCCAATGATGTAATATCAGTTTTTGGTTCCATGAGTGGAACTTCAGAAGAGTCAATGGAGACCCTTTTGGTATCTCCACCTCTTAACCTTTCTTCCTATCTTCAGGAAGAGGTTTATGTTGGTTTCTCGGCTTCAACAAGTAACTACACCGAGCTGAATTGTGTAAAAGCATGGGAATTCAACGGTGTAGATATTGTTCAAGATAACAAAAACCTGTTGTGGGTTTGTATCACAGTTCCAACAGTGATTGTTATCATTGGTGGGGTGGTGCTTTTCTTGCTTTGGCAAAGGAAACGAGGCATGGAGACAGCAGAAGATGCATATCCAAGGATAGAGGATCAGATTCAGCACTCCTCTATGGCACCAAAGAAGTTTCTGTTGAAGGAAATCAGAAAAGCAACAGGTGGATTCAGCCCTCAAAACAAGCTTGGTGAAGGAGGTTTTGGTACTGTCTACAAGGGGCTCCTTGTAAGCCATAAGGAGATAGCTGTGAAGAGAGTCTCCAAGAATTCGCGCCAAGGGAAGCAGGAATTCATAGCAGAAGTCACAACAATTGGAAGCCTTCACCACAAAAATCTGGTGAAACTAATTGGTTGGTGCTATGAAAGCAGAGAACTCCTCCTTGTCTATGAGTTCATGCCTAATGGAAGCCTAGACAAGTACCTATTTGGTAACCAAAAATTTGGTAATGACTTTGAAGAAGGATATAATAATTCAGCACTAAATTGGGAAACTAGGCACAGTGTCATATATGGGGTGGCCCAAGCACTGGACTATCTTCACAATGGTTGTGAGCAGAGGGTGCTTCACAGGGACATCAAGGCCAGCAACATAATGTTGGACTCAGAATTCAATGCCAAGTTGGGGGACTTTGGATTGGCTCGTACCATTCAGAAGAGAAATGCAACTCACCACTCCACAAAGGAAATTGCAGGGACACCGGGTTACATGGCCCCAGAAACATTTCTCACTGGAAGAGCAACAGTGGAGACTGATGTGTATGCATTTGGTGTTCTTGTTTTGGAGGTGGTGTGTGGAAAGAGGCCAGGGAATCTGCATCCACAAGATGACTACAAGAACAGTGTTGTGTATTGGGTTTGGGAGCTTTATGGGAAGGGGAAAATAATTGCTGCTTTGGATGCAAGGATAAGTAAGGAGGAGATCAAGGAGGACGAGGTTGCTGGTGTGCTTGTTCTGGGGTTAGCTTGTTGCCATCCAAACCCACACCACAGGCCCTCCATGAGAACTGTTCTGCAGGTTCTCAATGGGGAAGCACCCCCACCAGTGGTACCTGAGGAAAGGCCTGCTTTTGTGTGGCCTGCCATGCCTCCATCTTTCAAAGAAGATGCAGATTGCTCCCTCATCAATGAATCACTCACTCCAATATTCTCTGAAGTCACTGGTAGATGAAATCATTTGACCAAGGCTGGGAATTAAGAGATTGTTTTCTTTTCTATATCTTTATGAACATAATTGCCAAATATGTACTATAGCTTGGTATATAATTTGCACACAACTTTTTGTATTGCGTAGATTTCACCTATGTGTTCATGCTTTAGTTTTTGGAACATTCTTTATATATATATATATGATCTCTTTTATTTATTTTTTGAGAATTGTCAATATATGATCTCTTGTTGTTATGGTAAATTTACCTCGCTCATGATATTAAAGGTTGTGTTACTGCGTCTATCCAAAAAAAGAAAAGAGAGTTCTTTTTTTTTTTTTATTGGGACCAGGGAAAAAAAGAAAAGAAAGGTTAAGTATTGCTCTAGTAATTTATTTATAGATTAATACCAAAAAAATTAAGCAGAACTATTTTTTTAGTATGAAAGGTCACTTTGTAATCTCAAACTCTACTAATTAGTCGGCCTCCCATGAATTTTCCTCACTCTTTTTTTTCTCCCCCTCTCTCTCCCTTGTTTATTTCATCTGTTTTCTGATTGACTAAAATAAAACTCCTACCATTTATACGAAATTTCTTTTTTGACAAATACCATTCCTAAAAATTAAATTGTAAATGTCACTACTATTCGTTTCATTATGATTATCGAAATTGCATATAATTACACAAATTAAATAAAGCTTATGGACCGTAATTACTAACTTAGTTGCGGTTATAAAGACATTCAAATTGTACAAAAAATTCTTTTAAAGTAAATTTATTTATAAAATGAATAAGTAAGAGGCTGTACCCTCTTAATCTTATTTAAATTGTATTATTGTCTTAATTTATAAAATAGTTTAAAAATAGATGTACTTTACTTACTTATTTTCTGTACAAATAAGCGCACTGTGAAATATTGTTAAAAGTTGTCATAGTGATTTCCAGTCCCAAATGCTAACAAGGTCTTTTCGATGCTAAAAAATCTAATTGTGATGCAATATGGTTTTACTTGCTGTAGTTAAATGCTATTATTGCAGGCACAATATTTTTTTTTCTTGGAAATTCCATGGGTAAATTTAGTTTGACTCAAATTTATTTAACACTATATAGTCATATGTCGATGCATCTTAAAAAAAACAAAATGACGACAACGATAACTACTAAAGACCCAAACAAACCTTAAATTAAAATAGATAAAAGTTGAATTCAAAGTTAACATATAGCTTCAGCAAAAGTTTTAAAAGCATGACTGTTCATTTCAAGTAACTACCAGACCAATTTCATCAATTTTATTTAAGATATAAAAAATAGAATGATGTGCTATTAAACTATCAAATTAAAACATTAGCTTTTGTTTAGGAAAAATTAGTTTAGCAATGAGCAAATGGTTGATTCACGAATAATTGAATTAATTCGATTACGTAGTTTAATTTAAATTATGTTTCTAATTAACTCTGAAAAGATAAAATAACACAAAATAAGGGGTTTTGTTGCTTTAAGAAATCAAACAGAATTTATGCATGAAAGTTGAGAATTTATGCATGAAAGTTGAAAATAACTAAAGCAAATGATATTGTTTTTGTTAAAATTAACGAAAAACAGGTTTTAAGATCTCTTTTCCCCCACAAAATTATCTTATGCAACTAATTAATTCTCAATTTCAGCTCCTAATTTTCCTTTTGAATTATCAATCTTAGCCAATGAAATATCTTATTATCTACCTTCTTTTCAATAGATTAAGGAATGTTAACCTATTCTAATTACCAATTGGCTTAGGGGATATCCACTAAGTTCAATTAACACCTGAAATTGGAAGGACAAATTTATCTAAGTTTTAGTTTCTAACATAGGACCAAGTGACATAGTTATATTTTTCCTACATACAATCAAAACTTGACCATTAAGTTTGCACTCAAGTTATAAAAGATGAAAAAGGATAAGTGAATATCACAATCCTAAATTAATCTAGCAATCAGTCATACCATAAAAGGTGGCCAATCCAAACAAATCACAATATAGCCATAAACATGAAATCACAAGAGAATATAATCAACTCTTAAAGAAATATAGGGTCTGAAAATCAAATTAATTTCATGATTATTTGGGATTCAAAGTTCACCCATAACCATAAAAATAAATTAGCCTAATATACTAAAGAAAATCATATCATCACAGATTGAAGAAAACGTAAATTGATTTAAAGAAAGAATAATGAACATGTGAAAACTAAAGTATGAAAACAAAACTGTCCAAACTCTAATCTCCAACACTTATTTCTTCTTCTTCTTGTCCCTAATCATGTCCCTGAAGATTCTAGGTGAAAATCGTGTTTCAAGATCGAGACGCAAATCTATCTACATCATGTCCAACCTAATCTTTGCTCAGTATTTCACCAATATCTCGAGTTACAAAAGTTCGATTAACGTGATCCTTGCAACATTGGAAAGCTAACAAAATGATTTACAAATGCTATTTCTATTTTGAAGAGCTATAATTCCAACCATGGAGAATGCTACAAAACCTACAAATTGATGATCCAGATTTGATCCTACACCAAAATGCAAATTGGGCTTCCTTAGCCCAATTGAGACACATCCAAGGGTTAATTTGACCTATTCCTCTCATCTCAATTGTGCCCTACACCTCTTAACTGAAGAAGAACATTATTTGCCCTAATCTTAGCTATAAAAAGGAAATTAGAAGCAAACCTTAGAAGACTTTGGGCATACTAGATACTTACATAAATACTACATACTTGGTCACAAATCCTTATTTTGGAGAGGCACAAGGGAGTTTGAAGCTAGAGCATTCTTGGAGCATGTGGAAGAATATTATGATTATGATATTTACTTCTTCATTGAGTATGAATATTATATCCATGAGTGACTAACTCTCATTTGCTAGCGTGAAGATGTAGCTTTTGTGAATGATCATGTATTGTGTAACACCCCGATTTAACCGGGGGTACAATTATTACAATTAAATGATTAATTACTAAATAAATTTATAAAATAAATAAATAAATAAAATAGAAGAGGAGACAATAGGATAATAATAATAATAGTGTTATACAGTTACAAATTTTATAAAAAATAAAACAATAATATTTCACCTGCATAGTAAAACTTTTATGGGCAGTTTCTTATAACACAAGAAATTGACCTAGTAGAGATTTAAAATATGATAGAGTTTAATTATCAGGAGATCACACCTATTATATATGGTTTGAAGTGAGCAACATAGCCAAAAATCTTAAGAAGCATTGTGGACCATACAATTAAACAAAAAATTATTATAAAATCTAGATGAATCTCCTAAAACCCTAATTTGCCTTTATCTTCTTCTCTCTCTTCAACCTTCAAACTCGAAATTTCTCTCTCTCTAACAACCTCCTCCATTTTTGTTCATACAAGCTCCCAAACACTTGGTTTGCTCTTGTTTCTTCGGCCACCATCTAACTTCTAAGCATGTTCACCATATTATAACCTATATAGGAGCCAAAAATCTCTCCCCTTGGACAATATAGCTTCTGCCAAGAAGGGAAAGGAGTGGGTTGAGTGTTGTCTTGTGGTTCTAGGAGAGTTTTAGAGTAGAAGGAAGCAAAGTTTGGAGTGTTTGTAAGCTTGGAAATGAGATAGGCTCTTAGAACTGCCTATATGTGGATATGTCACTATATGAGCTAGGGTTTTCATTTTATTGTTTCCCACATGTTTTGGGCTGAAGATGATGTTTTATAGTCTTATTTTAATGAACTAGAACTAGCGAAACTTGATTTAATGAGAAAAATAAGCTAAAGACTCAAAAACACTCATAACTGAAAATAGATTAATTCAGGCAATCCTGAACAGAAGTAAATCCATGGATCATTTCTTGAGCTAAACTTTCAGATGAGGTAGAACTAATTTTAATTGAAACTTAGCCCACATAAGAGTGTACCCACAAAATTTCAAGCCAATTGGACTTAGGATGAAGAAGTTATGAATTTTTAATTTTGCCTATGAGCAAAGAGGGGTGTTCTTGAGTAGCACACATTCCAATGAGCATAACTCACCCTATAGACCTTTAATTTGAGTGTAAGTTCTTTTGTTAGAAAGATAATAAGTATGAAAATAAGCCTGAAATTTCAGGTCCAAACTCCAAGTGAGTTGTCTCCAATAATTCTATGAAGTTGTCGTATGCTCTATAAAGGTCAATACAGGGCAACCCTAATTTAGAGCTCACAACTTAAGCTTTGTCTATTCAAATTGAGCGAAATTTATTGGATTTGAAAGAGGGTTCATAGAGATATATGATCATAAAATCTCAAGGCAAAATGATGTAAGATGGATTTTTGGTGATTTTCCACTTTTAGGTGTCCAAGTCTATCCCAAAATAGGGCAGCGGTAGATCAAACTTGAGTAACTTAAGTTATACATATCAAAATTTAGTGGAGCCAAAGATGTTTGAAAATAGACTAATAGAGCAATAGTCTTATAGAATTTGAGATAAAAATGGTTTAAAATGGAATTTGGTGTAATTTACAGGTTTGAACAAAATTAAGGAATTCCAATCTAACTTGTGGTTAAACAGTGCATAACTTAACTTAGAGGTCCCCAATCATATGAGACCAAATCTAATTGAGGGGTTGAGGAATATATGTTCGTTCTAATACCATATTGATATATATGCCATGATATAGCTATTCATTTGAAATATGAGATTAGGGCATGTTTGTGCCTTATATGATTACAAGTATGATTGCAATCTTGTTACATGTGCTGGAATTATTTTCTCTGTTGACTAGCTGGCTAAATTGCTATTGTAAATCTTGGGAACCCTCACATTATAGTCATCATACTATCGAATTTTCGGTAGAAATATTTTGAAAGTAAGTTATGTAACATAAGCAAAAGTGCATCAAGCATCCTTATGTACAATAATGTATAAAGAGTGCATATGAAGATATGAGCTAAGAAAGTATATGAATACATGACCTTGCTGTAAGCTCCAATGCCTAATTGAAAGTCTTTCTGCTTTAGACATTTCAAGTTTTAAAGGTTTTGATGGATATCAAATCAAGCTTTAAGTAAATATGTTGAACTGCAAACGATTTGTTAAACACATTCTTATTTGGGTAAAACGAGATGCTTTAAAGCTAAATTATTTTTTTGTATAAATCAAAGCGTCAAGTGTGTGGTACATTTTTCGAATGAGATTATATTGGATATATCGCTTTGTGTCCTATATGTTTACTCACTCAGGATCAAAGTAGAAAATTTAGAAGGATAGTGATAATGCACCAGAAAGGAAAAGCAGACCACGAGAAGGGTCAACTCAATCAAAAAGATGACTTGATCCAGAAGGGTGAATTCTCATGGAGTATTTCACCACTAAAGCTTCTTCTATATGCTTCATTCAGAAGTTCAAAAAGAGTCAAATATGATGTGACAAGTTATAAAGAAAGCACTGACAAGTCTAAAAAGTTGGTGAAGATTTCAACGGCTACTTTCTCCCTTCTATGTCATCCAAACTTGTTCAAGCATAAAGCTGTACCCTCTCTTTCCAATTATAAACTAGTGGATCATAGTAGCACAAGGCTCAAGATTTGCAAGCTTCAATGGTAACATCTCAAGTCTATATAAAGCTAGAACTCAAAGAAGAAGATAGAGATGCTGTTCAAATTATCAAATTAGCAACTATTTCATATCTTTATCCTTCTTGACTTTCTAATTTTCTAGAAAGTTACTCATTGTAACTTCTACTGTAAAATCTTCTTTATAGGAGTGTAACAGATAACATTCTTAGTTTGGGAATATAAAGAAGTCACCCACTGTGCCTTATTGATTCATGCTTTGTATAAGAAGCTTAGTGTAATACCTAAGTCGAGAGTGCATGAATTGTAATACTTCGTCTTGTCGGGCCTCGCGAAAGCTCTAAATCTAGATCCTATGTATGACGCGTTAAGATTTTGTAGGATATAAATTTTAAATTTGTTTGAATTACAAACCTTGGTATGATATTTTAAATTAGTATTCTTGAGTATTTGGAAGTTATTAAAGTGAAAATATGCCTATAAGTGTGAGTGAGGCTTAGATTTCCCCAACAAAAAAAAAAATTAGGGTGCCAGCGACTAGGCACCAGCAGTGCTGATAGCATTTGGGTTTCAAGCGATTAGGCGCCTAGGCGCTAGAAGTGGCCACTTAGGCACCCGCTACAAGATCAAATTTAGGTGTTTCAGGCTGCTGGGTGCTCAGGCAACCGGAAGTGGCCGCCCAGGCGCCCACTGCTCCATTTAAAGTGTGGGGATTCGACCCCCATTCTCATTTTCACTTAACTCTCCTTCTCTTTCGGGTTTTTCTACCCTCACATACTCTATCTATCCACCATATTTTCCTTTTAGTTTTCCTTACAAAATCCATGCTTTCACTTCCCCTTCACTATCACCATCATCATCTTCTTCCTTGAGCTCCTCCTTTCTCTCTTCTTGTAGTGAGAGAAAGTGAAGAATGGAGGAGACCCACCACTCCTCCCTTGTTCCAATCTTTCTTCCAAGGTTTGAGGTGAACTTTGTATACTCTCTATCTCCTTTTAGTTATAAATTATTTGTCTATTCCTTAGGATTATATTTGAGTTGTTGAGAAGAGGGTTTTGGGTCTTTAAATTGGGGAGTTTGAGTTTGTGAACGGATTGAAGTTAAGTTTAGTTTCTAGAAGTTTATCTATGTTAGTTTGGTGTGTTTTGTAGCTTTGAACTCTTCCAGGAGTTTCTAGTTGGCTCGGAGGCCCCACCCACTTGAGTTATTGGCGTGAAGTTTTGGTTGAGTTTATAATATATTTATAGCATATTTTAAATATAAGTATGATTTTATAAATATGTTTATGATTTGAACTGTTCAATGTTAAAAGTTGAGATAGCATGGTATTGAATACCCCATGAGATTTTTTGAAGGCAACATATAGTATTCTTATATATATGTTTATGTGTAGTTTGGGACAAGCTACCCTAACAATTGAGTCCCAAACTATTAACTAATTGTATAAGGAAATGAGTAATTGATTTCAGGTATATCATGTTAGAAAAGTTTATGTTCATTATAGAAAAGAGTTTACTTATGTGATGCTCTAAAATTAGTTTGAAATTAGAAAGGTTTTAAAGAAAGGAAATGTGTTTCAAAGAAATTTAAGCCAAGGGCTCACATGAGGCATGGCAAAGACCTAGCAAGTATGAGTGTTTTCCTAAGGAGAGGAAATTGTAACAAAAACTATTTGCTAATGGCAGCAGCATTAACTTTGGTGCACCTCGAATAACTCAGCTAACAGGGTGATTGCTTGCCTGGCATGTTTGGCTAACATGTCCATAAGATATAGACACGCATAGGCGTGAGATTTATTAGATACTGCTAGGGTCAGGTTGTTGGGGCCGCCCAGTTAGGTAGCTATTTTCTGAAGTAGGATCCTCTTTTAAGTTTTATTATGATAATGAACAAGTATTCACTCCTTATGTTATGAGAAAATATGTCTATCTTTATGCACGGTTATTATGCTTCAATTATAAATGATTTGTTACAAGCTATCTTTAAATGTTTTAGGGATATGTATGTAAAGAAGTTTTATAAAATTTACCTTGCCGAAAGCTTATTTGAAAGGGATTTATAAAATGAATTATGAGGTCAGTAAAGTAGTGAAATTTTCATGTGATTTTGAGTTTTAAGTTTTATAGTCATGATTTCTGAAGAAGGTATTTTAGTAATAAGTATATGTTTTAACTTTTTTTAAGCTTGTCCCACTTTAGTTATATGTATATTAACTCTCACTGAGTCTGTTTGACTCATTCTTTTCTCTCTTTATGTTTTTAGATAGGTACAGTATTATGCTTGGTTGCCTTCGGCTAGTTGAAGCCATTGAAGTCATAGTAATCCACATTTTGTTCATATAGTTTCCACAGGTTATCTGTATTTAAGATTTATATTTATTTTGTTGGAGTAAATATATATAACCTTTAGTAGTGCTCCATTAGCCTACAGGCAGGATATTGCTTCCGTTGTGTTGTAAAATGTTATGTTAATAATATGTTGAATGGTTGGAGTGATATTATTAATATTGCAATCTGTATTTTGTGGGGTGCAATCAATGATTGCCTGGATCCCCAATAGACATATGTGTGTGTTGTCTCTTGCAAGAAAAGACTTTGCATTTAGGAAATTGACCGAAATATAAGGGAAACTTCGTCCGTTTCCCTGTAAGAAATTGCATATCAGGCTTGCTAGGGGATGTGTGCCCTATGCGCCGGTCATGACTGAGGGTGGGTCATGACACTTAGTGTGAGTGTAAACACAAAACCTTCAAATATCCCTTGTAACCAGACCCATTAGTGGTCACTATGAGCTTGGAGAGGCTAGGAAAATTACTACTCATTTAGCATGGCAAAGACTACTCAATTGTAAAGCCTAGAGAGTCTTGGAAAAAGAAAACTCTTGGTATAAAAAAATCTCAAAGAAAAGTTAGGGACTAGACGTTGGCATTGTTGTGGCCGAACCAAGACAAATCCTTCGCTGTGATCCTTCTATCTTTCCTTTATTTGATAGCAGTATCTATTTTATTCTTAGATCTGTGCAACTTTCAAATAACTTAATTATTCTTTATAAAACAAAATATTTTTCTATCTAACAACTACTTCTGTATTCCAAGTCTAGAACTTAAGAGAGTTGCTTTATAAAAGTTTTCAAGATTAAGAAATTTTTGTGAAGACACGATACAACCCCCCCTTTTTGTGTCATCTCTTTCAACACTTGTAAGATGATTATGATTTTAAATTACTTGGGCCAAAGTAAGTAAATCAAGTTAAGTTAGAAAATGTATACCTGGCTTCCCTTGAACTGAGTTAGGGAAGTAACGTCACTAGGAATAGGTCTATGTGAATATTGGGAAAAAGTAAACTTGGCAATCACCTATAGGAACAAGCTAGTAGCTTATTACCTAGGAGCGGGAGACGCTATCCGCCCATCTCAAGGGAACTAAGTACAGGTGCTCATGTCAAAAATTTAAATAAAGAACAAGAGAACAAGTGCACTTGCATAGCTCATTACATTTGCATTTGCATTTGCATATGCATATCCATTATTTTACTATATTCTTATTAATGTGATGAACTATTCTTTAACTTCAAGCATGTGAATAAAATGAACCTACTTCAGATAAAGAGTTTTGGAAATTTATCAAGTAAATCTTTATTCCCTTATCTACTAAAAATACATTTTCTTGAAATAAACCGAAGCAGCTAGGAATAATAACGATGCAGTGTATGTGGTAGTCTAGGACAACCTATTGAGAATTTTAAATTCTCATCCCTGTTGTGTGTGTATCCATGTCATCCTCAGATGACATCAATGGCATCAATGGTGATCTTCCTTGAAGCCCTTGAGTAGCTCTATGACCAGGACCTAAACTCTATGTACCTGATGGGGCGGGCACAGATCTGACTATACATATCTTTTCAACGTTCCTTTGCAGTTTCCGTTTTAAGCCCTTGTACGATCTTGAGGGTCCTTTAGATGGGATTCTATTTTACATGGCACATGCAATGCTCACACCACCTCCGTCTTCCACCTTATCAGCCATGGAGACAGACCCCTTTGAGATAAGGACATCATCTTCTTCAGCTTCTTCTTCTAGAGGTGGCAAGCATCCACAAAGTGGTCCTGGAGTAGTGGGCATTTTAGAGAACAATTTCTACACCCGTGAGCTAGATTAGGGGAGTACACAAGATCTTTTGGGAAGTTGTTAGACTAAATATAGTTGTTGCTATCGTTCTTGTGCAAGGTGGCCCTCATTTGGAAATTACATGTGGTTTGGGCCATAGGCATAAATGTAGTTCATTTTGTTCTCATGTATTTTCACTATCCACTAGTAAGCGTCCCTGCATGGACTTCTGTTTACGTTTGATGTGGGTCAAGTGTTAGGATTCAGTTAGAGGTGGCATATCAGATGTACGCGGAAACTTGTACTGAAATACATGGAAATGTATATAATGAAAGGGCATTCTGTAAATATTTATTTCAGTGTATCTCTAGTACCTTCATAGTTCCTGATTTTTATTGTTTCACTTATGGGCATGCAACTTTATGTATGTAACTCAAATGAAAATTTTATTACATGCATTCTATTATAGAGTGAATATGAGTGATACACATACTCAAGTCTTTTTTAAGCAACCACATTAGGAAAATACCCATTTACAATTAAATTAAGAAGTAAGCATTCCACACATGGCAACTTCTAGCTATAGTATTATGACTTAAGCATAGTACTATAGTTTGGAGGGTGTTACACATTAACTTTTGTTTGAATGTATTTGAATTTTATCTATTCCAATTACGTTTTGATATATGTACTTAATAATATTTATGGACTTGGTACCACCCATAGATTGATTCTAGGGTTGTGTAAACTAAGAAGAAACTAGGCACAAGCTTGGATCATGGCATGGAAACCATTATCCACCTTTTTATCTATGAGTAGAAAGGTAATCGTGGGACATCCATCAAAGGGGAATAATAGAGTAATAAATTCTCTGGCTTAGAATACAATGTTAGGAGGTCTGGTTGACTTTTAAGGTGTTAGAATATGATTAGTATGCAAGAAGCATCTGGTACTAATTAATTTAGCTCCTTTCCCTTCAACTGAATAGATAGATTCAAATAAATTACAGGAAGTCAATACCTATTAGGATCTAGCTAAAATCAGAACCCTAGTGCTCATTTCCATTAGTTTACAATTTTTCTTTTAATTGCTTGCTTGCTTATTGCTATCTAATCACACGTTTTTTATCCAATCATCTTGTGATTAGCCTAAATAGTTTCTAATTGGTGATTACAGCAGTTGGCTTAATCAATCCTAGTAGGAACAATACATTACTCACTTTTTATTACTTGATTAACCCAGTACACTTGCCGATAATGTGGGGAAAAAGAAGGGCATGTGTAACACCCTAATAGTTCCATTCTATGCTTAAGTCATATTGTGGAATTACTAGTTGTTACTTTTGCTCGCAGAATTAACATTACCTTTTAGAAATTACTTTTAAATGAAAATAGGGGTAATTTTTTTTGAACAATAACGAGTATGAAATCGAGAGCCATGAGCGCAACGTGAATGTGTAATACAAACGTCGCTATCTCATTCATACATCGCATTTAACATAAATAGAAGCAATAAGAATAACCACAATCTTAGATAAAGATAACATTCATTCCATAGCCATCCCATAGTTAATATAATAGTAGTAATAGTAGCAATCATACACAAAGATAATAATGGGTCCGATACCTACTGTCGGCCCTACAAAATACCCTAACGAAATACATGATAAAAGGAAATACATAAGATCCCAATCCGCCCATACCTGCCAAATGAAAATAATAACCCTCGCTACAACAAAAAAAGGGCTATCCTTGCGCTTAGCTCTACATGCAAACCAACACCTCACTCATCTAGCAGGAGGTAGCCATTCCCAAATCCACTGGGAGAAACATCACCACGTCGTCCTCCTCGAGCACGGCCACACCCATGAGGCACGACATGAGTACGAATGAACCCGCGATCGTGAACTAGGGGTGGAGTGTGACGAGGGGCTGCTGAAGAAGAAGACGAATAAGACGACAGGTGAATCACGGACAGGTAGGGAAGCTCAGACGGGTCTGTCTCCACATAGTAGCTCGGATGGGATGGTTCTAAAGGATCGGAATCCAACGAAAATATTGGTGTCAGGCGGGTGTCTAAGTCAGAATCTCCGTCAGTAGGGTACCTCGAGAATGGAAAAGTGGGCAAATGTCATCCATAGTGATGTCCTCAAATGGCTCATGGAGGCAGAAAAATAGACTCATCACGAGTGCACGGAACTGGCGGCTATGGAACATGTAGACCCGCATTGCTGCCTGAGCAGTCATCACGGATGCATTTAGCAGTGAGTCAAAGTGCCAATGCATCACTGGGAACTCAACGAAAATCACCATCGTGCCCAACGCCGGCATCCTCTGAAGATGACACGGAAACATAGGAGTGAGAAATACTAAATTTCTCAGTAGGATCGCGACTAGACAAACACAGTGTCATCGTCATCGTCCCAGCCACTTCAGGTTTAAAATAAAAATAGTGGACAGATATCAGTTCAATTTTAATAGTTTCAGAAAATGTAAATCTCGAAATGATTGCTTTTAAATTAATCATCATATCCATAGTGTCATACATAGGCATACATGCTAATATACATAATAAACATTCATAATGCACATAAGGAATATAATAACATGTATGGCTGTGCAACTCATCAACTTGACCATGGTCCTACTTTGACTTTCATTTTTAGCACGTGCTTAACATTCTTTTACTTTTCCTTTGAAATAGACTACTTTTGGACATGAGCTAATTCCGAGATCGTTGTCATGCAGGACTAATCAAATCAGACTAAGCTGATATTGGTTACCCCTAAGTTGGAGGCTCCTCTATGTCACCCTTGCCTTCCTTATAGAGGTTCTTTGTGGATCACCGTCTTTCACTTCCCAGAAGTGATCGAGGGGTCATATCCTATGGTTTCTTCACTTATCATTATACTTTACATGCGTAGTACTTCTTTGACTAGACACATGCAATGATATGACTAAGTCCAAAATTTTGACGGAAATTCGGCAGCGAAACGGCTAGACCGGAGCTTCCCCAAAATGCCAATCATAAACTTTCAACCAACAGTTCATCATATCTATATCATATCATCACACTCATCATTCAATCATGAGACAAAGCTTAATCAAACTCATCATTCATCATGCCGAATGGCATCACACATTCATACCCTAAAGGGGTTTATAAATGTGTTATTCTTTGTGAAGAATATTATGAATCATCATATAATTCATGGTTACCCATGAGAGAATCAAATAGTTAAGATATGTGTCTGTGGTCTTTTAGTTACTTAGCTCTCATATGAAATTATTCTTTACTTTAGTTCATGTCTTATGGAACACTTATTGAAATTAGTTAAGTTAGGTAGTTATTTCCTTTCCTTGAAACCGTGTACTTAATGATTCCTAGGTTCATGGTATGCTCAGAGGTCCTAATCATACTTCTGTTCTCAAGGAGTTCGAGATCCCTCTAATCCTTGGGTCATGACAATGCATAACCATACTCATGAACCCAACAACACCATGTTCACTAATCACCAAGGGTGATTTTTAACTTATTCAACTTACAAAGTTTCAAGCTTTCATTATTAGCATATCAAGATTTTACCTTAAACATTACTTAAGTTATCATTCTTTATAAAGTGGTCATAAAGTTTTATTCTTTATGAAAGTAAGTGCCTCTAAAATTAAGCTCTTGTCTTAAAAATTAGATCTTTATGTAATAATGATACAAGTTACTAGCTTTTCAACCAAAAAATCTTGTTCTTTATGAAAGTTGACTCATTTAATTATTCTAAGACCATCAAGGTCTCAACTTTATGACTTAAAATTATCTCTACATTAAAAAGGTTCCTACTTTATCAACTAGTGATATGAAACATTAATTTTAAGGTTAAAAAGTCTTGATCTTTATAAAAGTTAACACCTTTTAGCATTGTTTTGGTTCAAGATCTAAACTTTATGAATTAAATGTTACAAAACAACACTTTTATGACTTAAAGGTCTCATTCTTGATTAAAGTTTGAAACTTTATGAAAGGTCTTGTCTTCAAAATAAAACAAAATAAGACTTTATAAAAGCTTAAAAGTTGCGCCACTTTTAAGGAATCAAGAAGCAAACTTTGTAAAGTTTTAAGCTTTTAGGATGTTCATAGACTTATCAAATCATGAAAAGCATGTAAAGATGAAACTTTTCTAATCATAAACTCATCACAAGTAAAAGAACAACTTTAAGCAAGATACCACCAAGAACATCAAGAACATTCAAGAATAAGAACATGAACATATTTTTTCAAAAGTAGAAACATCAAGAACACTTGAAGAACAACAAGAACATATTTTGCTAAAAATGGAAACTTTTGCCCTTGAAGAGCATGAAGGATTTTCTCAAGTTTTTAATTAGAGATGTTGGTCATGAAAGAACCAAGCTCCAAGCTTTCTTGAGCAAGCAAAATGAAAAAGATGAAGATCACTACCTCCTTATCAAAATGGCGCTACAAAAAGGAAGAAGAAGAAGAAGATGATGGCTCCTCTTGGTGATGATGGTGGCAGTTTTGCAAGGAGGAAGGAGAAGCTCTTGAGATCTTGTGGAAATGGAGGTTGTAGTGTTTAGATCTTATCTCCAAAGACCCAAAGACGAGGTCCTTGAAGGGCTAAGTGAGAGGTTTTGGGTGGTGGTGGTGGTGGAGAAAGGAAGAAGAAGATGAGAGAATTTTAGAGAGAAGTTGGAGGAGTAGGAAACTTAGAGAGAGAATGAAAGTGTGAAAATGAAAAGTGAAAAGTGAAAATGTGTGCATGAGTGAATAGTGGCCGTGAGTTTCAAAGGGAGGGAGGGAGATATTTTTGTGTTATTTTGTGTTAATTAAGGTTTAGGGAGACAAATTGGATGATGGGGGAACAAAGCATGTATAAATTCTTACAAAAAGCAACTTTGTCTTATGCTTTATGCTTTTATGACATCACTTTTTATTTTATTATCTAGTTGACTAAATTTGAATTTAATCATATGATTAAGTGCTTATACAACTTAATTAAGATGGCAAGGATTAGTGATTAACACACAAGAATATGATTAACAAAAATTAATCTTGCGATTAAGCTTAAATAACTTTAACTAAACTCAATTAAGTTAATTAAGGGCAATTAGTGCTTAATTAAGCTAGTAAGGGTCTGACTTGCTTAATTAGAGATTTTCTAATCTCGATTAAGCATTCTTTTGACTTTTCTCATCCGAGTTGACTACTAACTCTTCATTAATCAGTTAATTAAGCCCTAATCTCGTAATTTCTCATTAAGTGCCTAATTACTCAGGGTTACTGAGATAATTTAGCACGACATGAAATTGAGGATGTTACATTTCTCCTCACCTTTAAAAAGAATTTTGCCCTCAAAATTCGTTACCTGTAAACAAATTCGGATACTCGTTCTTCATTTCGGACTTCAGCTCCCATGTATATTCTTCCACATTTCCTCTACCCCAAGCCACCTTGACCAAGGGTATCGTCTTATTCCTTAGCTATTTTGCCCTGCGATCCACAATCCGAGATAGCGGTAGGTGATCAATTGGATTTTTATGTACTTATTTTCTCTCATTCCTAGCTCATTAATTCTCTCTTATTCCTAATTGTTTTGAATTGGACCATTTTGTATTGTTTGGATTTTGTTTGGGTTTGAGTTAAATTTTTCAGCATTAGGCGAATTTTGACACTGTTTTGGTTTTTGGGTTATATCTTGAGTTGTAGAGCTTATTTTATTGTGATTCTTGATTTGTAGAAAAGCTGAGAGATAGGCCTACAAGTTATATGCAGAGCTCAAAAGCCAATTCTGGTGTTAAGAAGCTGAAATTGGGCCTATAAGTGAACTGAAGTGGTGTAGCCGTGGATTCTGAGCAGGGTGTGGTATTTGGGCCATATCTCGGTCCACAGATCCGATTGAGCCTATTCCAGTGGCATTTTGAAGCTGACATCCAAGGCTACAATTTTCTTCAGAGTGGAAATCCAAATGGAATCGTTTTGATAGACAAAACGGTAGAAGAACGTCACTCATGGAATTAGCTATAATGATTTCATGTTTTTAATGTAACTTTCTTTCTATAATTTGGATTTTAGCAAATAAGATGTCCAGATTCAAAGGAGAGAGAGAGGATTAATGTAGTAATGACAATTTAATAATTTTAGGTATTTTGATTCAATTTTGGCTGGCTGACTGAGGGGGAAGCCAGAATTGTAACTTGAGACAGATTTTGGGAATAGCAAATTTTCGATTTGGTTGTTCTTCTTCTCCTCTCTTCTCTTACTCACGCCCCCCCACCTGAACAACTCATCTTCCTCCATTCATGGAGGAGTAAGCTTCCATCTAATCCAAGGATTCAAAGGAGCATTGGCTGTCTTGAGGATTTGCGCAACCAAACTTCATCAAATCAATTTCGGATTACTCCCTTTTCTCTCATTGTGATTACTCCAATTTCGGATTTGAAGGTTTTTGATTCGAAATTGTGGTGGATTATGATTGATTGCTTACTTACTTGCTTGCATATTGCTCGATTGATTAATGTGTAATGCAATTGCGTGAGTAGAATCATTTTCAGGTTTGAATTTGATGATTGATTACATTGGTGCTTGAAAATTAACATGAATTGGTTAGGTTCTAGAGGTTTCTAAATTTAATCATTTATCTGTTAATTGAATGCATGAAGGTTTTCGTGTGCAATGTCGTATCCGAACAGAGGTTTCTTTCGGGTTTGATGTCAGTCGCTGATTTGATTTGAATGATTATTTTTAGAATCCGATGATAGATGAGCCACTGTCTTTCTTGATTCTTGGATTGGATGTTTCAAATTCTGTTCATTTCTTTTATATTTATTTTAGTATTTTAAATTCCTAAACCCCCCCCAGTTTCCTGATCATATAACGTTGTCATCGCTAGGAAACGACCCGGGTTGCACCCTTGCTATGAGTTTAGGGTAATTCGATTTTTATTGTAATTTGATCGAGCTCGGCACTCGAGTCAGTAGATTGAAAGTTAGGTCCTCCCTTAACTGCACACTTTCAGGCTCATGTAGATGACTAGGATCGAAATGGTATTTTCTCAATTGAGACACATGGAAGATATCATGAAGGTTTGACAAATTTGGAGATAAGGCCATTTGATAGGCAAATGACCCAATACGTTTTAAAATTTGAAAGAGGCCAAGGAAACGGGGGCTCAACTTTGTGACCTTCATGGCTTTACCTATACCGATTGTAGGATTGATTTTCAGGAACACATGTTCTCCTTCTTGGAACTTTAGAGGCTTTTTCCTCTTATCGACATAAATCTTTTGGCTACTCTGAGCCATAAGAATTCTGTCCCTAATCCTTTTTATTTGCTCAGTGGTCTGCCTTACAAGATCAGGTCCTAATAGGCTCTGCTCACCTAGTTCAAACCAACACAAGGGAGATTGACATTTCCTTCCGTACAAAGCTTCATAGGGTGCCATACCAATACTTGCATGATGGCTATTGTTATAGGCAACTCAATCAAAGGCAAGTATTTGTCCCAATTTCCTCGATTGTCCAACACACAGGCTCTCAACCTGTCCTCTAAAGTTTGGATAGTCCTCTCTGACTGTCCATCTGTCTAGGGGTGATAAGCTGTACTTAGGCTAAGCTTCGTCCCAAATGCCTTTTGCAAGGCTCCCCAGAATCTATAGGTAAACCTCGGGTCCCTATCTGAGATTATGGTTGAAGATACACCATGCAGCCTTACTATCTCTTGAATATACAGCTGGGCTAACTTTTCCAAAGCATAAATAGCTCGAATGGGCAAAAAGTGAGCAGACTTGGTCAATCTGTCAACAATTACCCATATTGCATCGAAATCAGCTTGCGTTTTGGGTAAACCCATCACGAAGTCCATAGAGATACTTTCCCATTTCCATTCTGGGATCTCCAATGGTTGCAACATACCAAAGGGCTTTTGGTGTTCAATCTTTACTTTTTGGCAGACTAAACACTTGCATACCAACTCCGCAACATCTCTCTTCAATCCTGGCCACCAGAACATCTTCTTAACGTCTTGGTACATCTTTGTCACACCAGGGTGTATGGTGAAATGGCTCTTATGAGCCTCCTCCAAAATCCTTCTTTGGAGGTCACCACTTGTTGGTACACAGACTCTTCCTTCAAATCTCCATAGTCCATTTGTACCTTGCGCAAAACCCTTCAACTTTCCTTCTTTCACCAACGCTAGGGTTTTCAAGAATTCCTCTTCCTTGCCTTGGGCTTGAGCAATTTGACTCTTGAAATCGCTCGTCACCCTAAGCTGATTCAATCTTAAACTATGGGGGGTCAACACAACTCCAAGGTTAAGGTCTCTAAAACTCCTTACTAGCTCATCTTCTTTGACCATCATCCATGACGCATGACTTAATGTGTCAGCCACCACATTGGCCTTCCCAGGATGATAATTCAACCCAAAATCATAATCCTTCAAAAACTCCATCCATCTCCTTTGCCTCATATTCAACTCCTTTTGATCAAAGAGATACTTCAAGCTCTTATAATCAGAAAACACCTTAAACTCACACCATACAGATAATGTCTCCATATCTTCAAGGTGAACACTATAGCTGCTAACTCTAGGTCATGGGTTGGGTAGTTTACTTCGTGAGGCTTCAACTGTCTAGAGGCATAAGCCACCACGTTCCTATTTTGCATCAAGACACAACCTAAACCTCTCCTAGAGGCATCACAGTAAACCTCAAATGGTCCACTAGGGTCCAAAAAGACTAATACTGGGGTTGAGGTTAACTTACCTTTTAGCTCTTGAAAGCTCTTATCATAGTCCATCGTCCACACAAACGGGGCATCCTTCCTTGTCAACTTGGTTAAGGGTAAAGATATCTGGGAAAATCCTTTTATAAACCTACGGTAATAACTGGCTAAACATAAGAAACTCCTTATCTCAGTCACTGGGGTTGGCCTCTCCCAATTCATCATAGCCTCAATATTACTTGGATCCACAACGACAGCCCTTTGTGACACCACATGTCCTAAAAACTTTACCTCCTCCATCCAGAATTCACACTTGGATAACTTAGCATATAGCTTCTTTTCCCTCAAGATCCTTAACACAACCCTCAAATGTTCTTCATGTCTCTCCTTTGTTCTCGAATAGATGAGAATATCATCTATGAAAATAACTACAAACTTGTCCAAGTAGGGTCTAAAGATTCTGCTCATATAATCCATGAAACTAGTAGGGGCATTAGTCAATCCAAATGACATCACCATAAACTCATAATGCCCATACCTTGTCCTAAAAGTCGTCTTGGGTATATCCTCCTTTTTCACCCTTATCTAATGATATCTGGATCTCAGATCAATCTTAGAGAATACAGTTGCACCTCGCAGTTGGTCCATGAGGTCATCTATCCTAGGCAAAGAATACTTATTCTCAATAGTTACTTTGTTTAATTGCCTATAATCCACATACAGCCTCATGCTACCATCCTTCTTTTTCACAAATAACACCGGGGCTCCCCAAGGTGAGGCACTAGGTCTTACGAAATTCTTCTCCAATAGTTCTTCAAATTATCCCTTTAACTCTAACAACTCCATTGGAGACATCCTATAGGGTGCTATAGAGATTGGCCCAGTTCTAGGTACCAACTCTATAGAAAACTCGATTTCTCTTTCCGGGGGAAACTCGGGTATGTCATCAAGAAACACATTGGGGTATTCCTTGACTACGAGAATCTCATTCAATACCTGCTCGAGTTCCACTTCACTTGCCATAAAGAGAACATATCCTTGATCACCAAACTCATTACTTCCTATCCTAACAGAGTTCAAAAACAAACTAACAAGCTCTATGGGCTTAACAGGTATAGGGGGAAGAACAACAGATTTTTCAGAGCAATTTATCATAGCATGGTTAGCTGAAAGCCAATCCATGCCTAGAATCATATTCAAACCAGACAAAGGCAAATAAATCAAATTCGCCAAAAGACCTACCATCAATTTGGAATTGACAACTCAAGCAACAATGACAAGTCTTAACTGGTTTCCCAGCAGGAGTAGAAACAATTAACATATAAGGCAATTTAGACACAGACAATCCTAATCTATCTACACAATCACGAGAAATAAAGGAGTGTGTAGCTCCAGAATCATACAGCACAGTTAAGGTTCTACCATTAACCTCGCACTTATCTTGGATCAGATCATCAGACTAAGTGGCCTCCTCAGCATTAAGGGCAAAGACCCTTCACTGGTGTTGGGACTTGCTGGCAGGGGACAACAACTTGATAGTGCAGTCTCTTGCCATATGCCGAGGCTTTCCGCATTGAAAACACGCATTCTGGCTAGCTAAACACGGGCGTCCTCCATGGTGTTTGCCACACTTAGGGCAAGCTTGACCATTTGCCGGCTTGGGTGGATTCCTAGTAGGCTTCTGGGGTTGCTTTCCTTTGAAACTGCCACCTTGAAACGGTTTTCTCGGGGGTTGGGGCTTGAACTTTTGCCCTTGTGGTGCCAACTTCTTTCTGTAAGCTTCGGACCTTGCCACAGATAGCTTGTGGTTGCAATCTTCCACCAAACGGCACTTGTTGACCAGTGCAGCATAACACGGATCTCCATAGGCCCTACAGACACTAGGATTTCCTTATGCAATCCTCTTTCAAACTTGACACACTTCTAGCGCTCATCCGGATTCCCTTGATAAATCATTGAGAACTTGCACAGCTCCTCAAACTTAGCCGTATACTCAGCAATATTCATGGTCCCTTGATGTAGACTCATGAACTCCAGCTCCTTCACATTCCTCACGGATGTGGGAAAATACTTCTCATAAAAGTGCGTCTTGAAAATCTCCAAAGTGATGTGGGTTTGGGCTCCTTCCAATAGCCACTTTGGTCCTACCCACTAGAACTCAGTATCAACTTCCAACATATAGGTAGCAAAGGCTACATTATGCTCCTCGGTGTAGGCCAGCACCGTGAAAATCTTCTCAATGGCCTTGATCCATTCATCAGCTTGATCGGGGTTGTACATCCCTCTAAAGCTCGGCGAATTCACCTTCTTGAACTTAGCAAACTTGAGGTACTCAAGATCTACCTCAGCTCCTCCATTGTGCCCTTCGGGATTCTCCTCATCCCTTTGCTCTATTCGCTCCATCATGCGATGGGTAGCAGCAGCTTGCTCCCTCATGGTAGCAGCCATTTCACGGAGCATCCCTATGACTTCCTTTGGACCTTTCGGCTTGTTATAAGGCCTACCACGTCTTCCTGAAGCCATTAGTTCCTAGAACACAAGACAGAAGACATTGAGTTGATCAAACACAACATTTATGTTGAGTGAACCAACAACTAACCACATTCAGAACAGATGATCATGCATATCTAATCCCTACGTCCTATCATATAGATGAGACTCAAAGCATGACTTAACTAACACATATGCTTAGAAGCATAGTCAGTACATCCCCAGGCTCTTCAAAGATGAATTGCTCTGATACCAAAATGTAACACCCTAATAGTTCCATTCTATGCTTAAGTCATATTGTGGAATTACTAGTTATTACTTTTGTTTGTGGAACTAACATTAGCTTTTAGAAATTACTTTTAAATGAAAATAGGGGTAATTTTTTTTTTAAACAATAACGAGTAAACTGTTTTTGAAATCGAGAGCCATGAGCGCATCGTGAACATGTAATACAAACGGCGCTATCTCATTCATGCATCATATTTCACATAAATAGAAGCAATAAGAATAACCACAATCTTAGATAAAGATAACATTCATTCCATAGCCATCCCATAGTTAATAAAATAATAATAATGGTAGCAGTCATACACAAATATAATAATGGGTCCGATACCTATTGTCGGCCCTACAAAATATCCTAACGAAATACATGATAAAAGGAAATTCATAAGAAATCCTAATCCACCCATGCATGCCAAATGAAAATGATAACCCTTGCTATAACCAAAAAGGGGCTATCCTCGTGCTCAGTATGCAAATCAACACCTCACTCATCTAGCGGGAGGTAGCTATTCTCGAACCCACCGGGAGAAACATCACCACGTCCTCCTCCTCGAGCACGGCCACGTCCACGAGGCATGAGACGAGTATGAATGAACCCAGGACCGCAAATTGGGGGTGGAGTGTGATAAGCGGCTGCTAAAGAAGAAGATGAATCAGACGACAGGCGAATCACGGACGGGAAGGGAGGCTCAAACAGGTCTGTCTCCACGTGGTAGCTCGGATAGGACAGTTCCGAAGGATCGAATAGGACGGTTCCAAAGGATCGGAATCCAACGAAATTGTCAGTGTCAGGTGGGTGTCCGAGTCAGAATCTGCATCAGTGGGGTACCTCGGAGGATGGAAAGGCGGGCGAACGTCATCAGTAGTGATGTTCTCGAATGGCTCATGAGGGCGAAAAAACTGACTCATCATGGGTGCACAGAGCTGGCAGCTATGGAACATGTAGACCCATATCGTTGTCTAAGCAGTCATCACGGATGCATTTAGCACCAGGTCAAAGTGTCAATGCATCACTGGGAACTCGATGAAAATCACTACTGTGCCTGGCACTAGCATCCTCTGAAGACGACAGAAATGTAGGAGTGAGAAATACTAAATTTCTCAGTAGGATCGCGACTAGACAAACACAGTGTCATCGTCATCGTCCCAGCCACTTTGAGTTTAATATAAAAATATGGATAGATATCGGTTCAATTTTAATAGTTTCAAAAAACGTAAATCCCAAAGCAGTTGCTTTTAAATTAATCATCATATCCATAGTGTCATACATAGGCATACAAGCTAATATACATAATAAACATTCATAATGTACATAAGGAATATAATAACATGCATGACTGTGCAACTCATCAACTTGACCATGGTCCTACTTTGGCTTTCATTTTTAGCACGTGCTTAACATTCTTTTACTTTTCCTTTGAAATAGACTGCTTTTGGACATGAGCTCATTCCGTGACCATCATCACGCAGTACTAACCAAATCAGACTAAGCCGATATTGGTTACCCCTAAGTTGGAGGGTCCTCCATGTCACCCTTGCCTCCCTCATAGAGGTTCCTTATGGATCATTGTCTTTCACTTCCCAGAAGTGATCGAGGGGTCATATCCCATGGTTTCTTTACTTATCATTATACTTTATCTGCATAGTACTTCTTTGACTAGATACATGCAATGATATGACTAAGTCCATAATTTTGACGAAAATCTAGCAGCATAACGACTAGACCGGAGCTTCCCTAAAATGCCAACCATAAACTTTCAACAAACAATTCATCATATTTATATCATATCATCACACTCATCATTCAATTATGAGACAGAGCTCAATCAAACTCATCATTCACCATGCCAAATAGCATTACACATTTATACCCTAAAGCGGTTTATAGTTGTGTTATTCTTTGTGAAGAATATTATGAATCATCATATGATTTCTTGTGGTTATCCATGAGAGAATCACATCGTTAAGATATGTGTATGTGGTCTTTTAGTTACTTAGCTCTCATATGAAATTATTCTTTACTTTAGTTCATGTTTTATGAAACACTTATTCAAATTAGTTAAGTTAGGTGGTTGTTTTCTTTCCTTGAGACCGTGTACTTAGTGATTCTTAGATTCATGGTATACTCAGAGGCCCTAATCATACTTCTATTCCTAAGGAGTTCGAGATCCCTCTAATCCTTGGGTCATGACAACGCATAACCATACTCATGAGCCCAACAACACCATGTTGACTAATCACCAAGGGTGATTTTTAACTTATTCAACTTACAAAGTTTCAAGCTTTCATTATTAGCATATCAAGGTTTTACCTTAAACATTACTTAAGTTATCATTCTTTATAAAGTAGTCATAAAGTTTTATTCTTTATGAAAGTAAGTGCCTCTAAAATTAAGCTCTTGTCTTAAAAATTAGATCTTTATATAATAATGATACAAGTTACTAGCTTTTCAACCAAAAAATCTTATTCTTTATGAAAGTTGACTCATTTAATTATTCTAAGACCATCAAGGTCTCAACTTTATGACTTAAAATTGTCTCTACATTAAAAAGGTTCCTACTTTATCAACTAGTGATATGAAACATTAACTTTAAGGTTAAAAAAGTCTTGATCTTTATAAAAGTTAACACCTTTTAGCATTGTTTTGGTTCAAGATCTAAACTTTATGAATTAAATGTTACAAAACAACACTTTTATGACTTAAAGGTCTCATTCTTGATTAAAGTTTGAAACTTTATGAAAGGTCTTGTCTTCAAAATAAAACAAAATAAGACTTTATGAAAGCTTAAAAGTTGCGCCACTTTTAAGGAATCAAGAAGCAAACTTTTTAAAGTTTTAAGCTTTTAAGATGTTCATAGACTTATCAAATCATGAAAAACATGTAAAGATGAAACTTTTCTAATCATAAACTCATCATAAGAAAAAGAACAACTTTAAGCAAGATACCACCAAGAACATCAAGAACATTCAAGAATAAGAACATGAACATATTTTTCCAAAAGTAGAAACATCAAGAACACTTGAAGAACAACAAGAACATATTTTGCCAAAAATGGAAACTTTTGCTCTTGAAGAGCATGAAAGATTTTCTCAAGTTTTCCCTTAGAGATCTTGGTCATGAAAGAACCAAGCTCCAAGCTTTCTTGAGCAAACAAAATGAAAAAGATGAAGATCACTACCTCCTTATCAAAATGGCACTACAACAAGGAAGGAGAAGAGGAAGATGATGGCTCCTCTTGGTGATGATGGTGGCAGTTTTGCAAGGAGGAAGGAGAAGATCTTGAGATCTTGTGCAAATGGAGGTTGTAGTGTTCAGATCTTGTCTCCAAAGACCCAAAGATGAGGTTCTTGAAGGGCTAAGTGAGAGGTTTTGGGTGGTGGTGGTGGAGAAAGGAAGAAGAAGACGAAGAAGGAGATCAGAGAATTTTAGAGAGAAGTTGGAGGAGTAGGAAACTTAGAGAGAGAATAAAAGTGTGAAAATGAAAAGTGAAAGTGTGTGCATGAGTGAATAGTGGCCGTGAGTTTCAAAGGGAGGGAGGGAGATATTTTTGTGTTATTTTGTGTTAATTAAGGTTCAGGGAGACAAATTAGATAATAGGGGAACAAAGCATATACAAACTCTTACAAAAGGCAACCTTGTCTTATACTTTATGCTTTTATGACATCACTTTTTACTTTATTGTCTAGTTGACTAAATTTGAATTTAATCATGTGATTAAGTGCTCATACAACTTAATTAAGATGATTAAGCAAGGATTAGTGAATAACACACAAGAACATAATTAACAAAAAAATTAATCTTGCAATTAAGCTTAAATAATCTTAATTAAACTCGATTAAGCTCATTAAGGGCGATTAGTGCTTAATTAAGCTATTAAGGGTCTGATTTGCTTAATTAAAGATTTTCTAATCTCGATTAAGTATTCTTTTGACTTTTCTCATCCGAGTTGACTCCTAACTCTTCATTAATCCCTTAATTAAGCCTTAATCTCGTAATTTCTCATTAAGTGCCTAATTACTCAATGTTACTAAGATAATTTAGCACAACATAAAATTGAGGATGTTACAGCATATCCTAACCACACTGAAAAACCCTCGTCAAGGATAAAAGGCATAAATAATGTCAATTCATAGATTGAAAAAAATCAAATAGTTTGATCCATTAACACCCTAGCTAAGAGGTTTAGTTCATGATGGATGATAAAAAAAGAAGTAAAAGAGATGGAACAAAGGACATAAGAGAATAAATCCATAAAGGATCAATGAGAAAAACTAGGATTTGCAGTTGCTTAAGGATGAAGGTGATCTTCTTCTTCTAGCCAACGTTTTGGAATTGTTGAATCTTCAACATTGATCTCCTAGAGTTGCCTCTTTATGTCAACAACTTTTTCAAAAGCCTATGCCCTTTTATAGCCCAAAGATAGACAACTTAAAGAATAAGTTAAATCAACAAATTATGTTGTCATGTTAATGCAGCAATTGTGCTACAGCACGATGGCTATGATGCCAAAATCTTCTCCTCTTTGCCTTGTGCACTCTAGCCCAAAAATTGTGCTATAGCGCGCTTGGTAAAATGCTCCTTTTTCAATTTTTGGCTTTGTACAACTCGCTATAGTGTGATTTGAACTTCGACTTCAGTTGAAGTTGTATATCTTCAAGTTAACTTTCCAATGTCTTTGGAAGCACCTCATTTGGACTTCTTTAGCACGAGATATTGGTGAAATAGTGATGAAAAGTTAGGCTTGATAGCATCAATCTTGTTTCACTTTTTTCTCCTAGGAGACTTGAGAAGTGGAAAAAGTATCTAACAACAAAGTTAGAGATCTCCTTATCTTTTTTACAAATAATCTTTAATCATCACAATGCAAATTTTGGAGAGCAAGATATTGAATTTTCAATGTTGAGAGGTCCTAAGTTCATACAAGATAAGCTCTCCCATAACTCTAAATTTTGTCTCCTTTTTCTAACTTGAGTGCTTGTATTTAATTGAAACATAATAAAAATAAAAGTAACTATCCTAAAACATAAAAAAAAAAAAAATCAAAACTCAAAATAAACCTGAGTACTATAATAAACTAAAAGAAACCATAAAACTAACTAAAAACTAAGCAATTGATAACTCAAATTGAAGAGTTATCACACCCCCCCAACTTAAGTTGTTGCTTGTCCTAAGCAAAACAAAATAACACTAAAAGAGACAAAGACTAAGACAAACTAAAACAAACTAAAGACTAAACAAGTCTAATACATTCAATTGTTGTTGGTCCATGTTCTTCTCATACATTGCTCTTCAACTTAACCCAAAACTACCAACAATTCAAATCTAAGCCTTGATGGCCATTTGATTATGCAAGCACATTGTAAAGGAACATGACCAAGGTTTGTGTGCAAGGTAGCAAATTAATCATTAACTCACCTCATACTCATACAATGTTTAAGAGGAGACAATATTCACCAAAAAATTCACATGTATCCTTCTATAATTAAATTCAAGAAACAACTAGCCAAAGATCATAAGGGCTTTTCTTAGCTTGTAATACTAGGCAAAGGTTAAGAGGGTAGGATAATTCAGTTACTTTAGCTCAAATGACTCTTAACTCAAGGAACCCTTGCTTATACTTTGAATTACCTTGGAGTCTTAAATATATTTACCTAGCAGATAATATTCTTACTTGAAATTTTAATATCACTTAAGTATTATTTACGAAAGAGAAAAAAATAGAAAAAAATTATTGAGGTGTGAGAACTACTAGAGGGAGATCTTAATTAGATGATAGAAAAAGTTAAAATAGTAATTAATATAGATAAAAAAATTATAAAGTTCGCCATAGAAAAAGTTCCCCATAAAATTATTTGACCTTTTTGTCTAAAACAAAATATGGAGTTTGTTAAACTTTATATGAAGGTGCGAAAGTTCAAAAATTGCTATAGGAGATATATCAATTGAGAATGAGTTTCTTGCGTAGGAAGTGAAAATAATCAATTTAGCCATTGAATCAAATTGTGTGGCTGATATTATATTACTAATTTTTTTAAAAAAAGCTCGTGACTGGCCTTACCTACCCTAACTCTCTCTACCTTAACCTTCCTTTCATCCTCTTTTCCTCAAACGTGAGGCTCACATCTCCATCGTCCTCCTCTATCAATGCCAACATTAACGCCAGTGGTAACTTCCTTTAGTGCAACCTTTCCTGCTCCACCTACTCCTCCCTTAATTTGCTAGGGCTGTAAGCAGATCAAGATAACCTAATGAACCCTACTAATCCAATCCAAATCGATCAAATTGGTTAAGGTCATTAGGTCAATCAGGTATAACTCAATTGGAGTTAATTAGTATTTGGTTTGGTCATCAAATCTGGGGGTTTTAGACCTAATACCTAGCCTGACCCAAAGATCCCCATATATATATATATATATATATATATATATATATATATATATATATATATATATATATATTGTTTTAAACACCTTCCGCCCACCCATCTCAACCTTAACCTAACCCCTCCCCCATTTTAAAATGACTCTGACAGCACCACCATTAGCACCCACACATCTCTACCTAGCCTCACCAACTTCCAGTTCTGACAGCACCACTATATAGCACCCACCCACCTTTGCCTTGACTCACAACGATGGGCAATCCCTTCAACCGCCGCAACACAGCACCTTACCTTCCTGTCAATCTTGTAGTTGCTTTCACTATCCACCACCCTCTTACTCCCTTATGATGCGGCCTTACCTCAAACTACCTATAGTCCATGGGCCCAACTACGCTCTAATGACCACCATATCTGACCCAACCACCCCTCTTCACGACCTTGATTCTTCTCTGAAAGCAAACCCTAATAGTCCCATACTATGCTTAAGTCATGTTATGGAATTACTAGTTGTTACTTTTGCTCGCAGAACTAATATTACCATTGGAAAATACTTTTATGTAAAAATAGGGGTACATTTTTTTTTTAAACAATAACACATAAATTGTTTTGAAAGCCAAGAGCCATGAGCATGTCGTGAACGCATATAACAAACAGTGCTATCTCATACATACCGTGCGAATAACAATAAACAGAAGCAACAAGAATAACAATAACTTAGATAATCATAACATTCATTCCATAGCCATTCATTGTTGATATAATAATACTAAGAGTCATACATAGTGATATAAGGGATACGATATCTACTGTCGGCCCTACAAAAGAAACCTAACAATTATATTAGTAAAAGAAATATATAGAAAATCACATCCACCCATACATGCCAAAAGAAAATGATAACCCTAGCTACAATCCAAAGGAGCTATCTTCATGCTCAGCTCCGCATGCAAACACCTCATCACTCATCTGGAGGAAGGAAATCATTCCCGAATCCACCGGGAGCAACATCACCACATCCTCCTCCTCGAGCACGCCCACGCCCACGAGGCACAGATGGGTATGGATAAACCCACGACTGCAAACCGGGGGTGGAGCTGGGCCAGCAAATGAAGTAGAAGAATCGGAAGATAGGCGAATCAATGAAGGCTAAGACGGCTCCGAACGGTAGGATTCCATGGAATAAGTCGGGTATGATGACTCAAAAGGATCCATCTCTATGGAAGCAGTTGGTGTCAGTTGAGTGTCAGAGTCAGAGTCCTCATCCATCGGGTACCTTGGAGGATGAAAAGGTGGGCGGACGTCATCCATGGTAATGTCCTCAAACGGTTCATGAGGGCGAAAAAATAAACTCATCACAGGTGCACAGAACTGGCGGCTATGGAACATGTAGATCCGCATCGCTGCCTGAGTAGTCTAAACATATGCATTTAACACCAGGTCAAAGTACCAATGCATCACTGGGAACTTAACAAAAATCACCACCGTGCCCGATGTCGGCATCCTCTGAAGATGACACGGAAACATAGGAGTGAGAAATACTAAATTTCTCAGTAGGATCGCGACTAGACAAACACTATGTCATCGTCATCGTCCCAGCCACTTTGGGTTTAATTATAAAAATAGTGGACAGATATAAGTTCAAGTCTAATGATTTTGAAAACTTAAACCCTGAAGCGAGTTGCTTTTAAACTTAACATCATAACTACATCATCATAACTAAACATACATACTAAAGCATAGAATGAACATTCATAATGCAAATGGACAATATAAATACATCCACAGACATGCATCATCATAAACTTAACCATGGGTATACTTGACTTTACTTTCATTTTTAGTACGTGCTTAACATTCTTTACTTTCCTTTGAAATAGATTGCTTTTGGACATGAGCTTATTCCCTGACCGTCGTCACACAATACTAAACCAAATCAGACTAAGCCGATATTGGTTACCCCTAAGTTGAAGGGTCCTCTATATCACCTTTGCCTCCCTCATAGAGGTTCCTTGAGTCTTTGTGGATCACCGTCTCTTACTTCCCTTATCGAAGTGATTGAAGGGTCATGTCCTATTATTCTTTTCTTATCATTATACTTTACATGCATAATACTTCTTTGACAAGACACATGCAATGATATGACTAAGTTCATAATTTTGACGGAAATCTGGCAACATAATAGCGAGACCGGAGCTTCCCTAAAATGCCAATCATAAACTTTCAACCAATAGTTCATCATATCTACATCATATCATCACACTCATCATTCAATCATGAGACAAAGCTCAATCAAACTTGTCATTCATCATGTCGAATGGCATCATACATTCATACCCTAAAGGGGTTTATAGTTGTATTATTCTTTGTGAAGAATCTTATGAATCATCAAATGATTTCCCATGGTTACCCATGAGAGAATCACATAGTTAAGATATATGTACGTGGTCTTTCAGTTGCTTAGTTCTCATATGAAATTATTCTTTACTTGAGTTCATGTCTTATGGAACACTTGTTCAAATTAATTAAGTTAAGTGATTGTTTCCTTTCCTTAAGATAGTGTACTTAGTGATTCTTAGGTTCATGGTATGCTCAAAGGCCCTAATAATACTTATATTCCCAAGGAGTTCGAGATTCCTCTAATCCTTGGGTCATGACAACGCATAACCACATCATGAACCCAACAACACCATGTTCACTAAACACCAAGGGTGATTTTTAACTTAACCAAGTTACAAAGTTTCAAGCTTTTATCACTATTATAACAAGATCTTACCTTAAGTATTATAAAAGTTATCATTCTTTATAAAGTAGTCATAAAATTTTATTCTTTATGAATGTTGACACTTTTATTTACTGTAAGACCATCAAGGTCTTAACTTTATAATTTAAAGTTGCCTTAAAGTCTAAAAGATTCCTACTTTATGAACTAGTGATATGAAACATTAGCTTTAGAGTTATAAAGTCTTGATCTTTATAAAAGTTAACACTTTTATGACTCAAAAGTGCTATTCAAAAGTGCTATTTTTGCTTAAAGCTTGGAACTTTACTAACATATTCATCTCAAGATTCCACCTTTACAAGACTTAGTGTGCAAGCTTATAATTTTATGACTTAAAGTCACCTTCTTGATTAAAGTTTAAAACTTTACGAAAGGACTTACATCCAACAATCAATCTTTACAACATAAAGTGACAAAATACCATTTTTGTAACTCAAAAAGGTTTAATATTCCAAAAAGCTTAAATTTTTACATATAGTCTTGTCCTCAAAACAAAACAAAATAAGACTTTTATGAAGGCACTAAACTTGCACCACTTTTTATGCATCAAGAAGCAAACTTTTTAAAGCTTTAAGCTTTTAGGATGTTGATAGTCTTATCAAATCATGAAAAGTATGTAAAGATGAAATTTTTCTAATCATACACTCATCATAAGAAAAAGGAACAACTTTAAGCAAAATACCACTAAGAACATCAAGAACATTTAAGAATAATAACATGAACATATTTTACCCAAACATAGAAACATTAAGAATACTTGAAGAAGAACAAGAACATATTTTTCCACAAATAGAAACATCAAGAACACTTGAAGAAGAGCAAGAACATATTTTTCCAAAAGTAGAAACATCAAGAACACATGAAGAAGAACAAGAACATATTTAACCAAAAGTAGAAACATCAAGAACATATTTAACTAAAAATAGAAACTTTTGCTCATGAAGAGTATGAAAGATTTTTTCAAGTTTTCACTTAAAGATCTTGGTCATGAGAAGAACCAAGCTTCAAACTTTCTTGAGTAAACAAAATAAAAGAGTGAAGATCACTACCTCTACTTAAAAATGGCGCTACAACAAGAGAAGAAGAAGAAGATGATGATGGCTCCTCTTGATGATGATAGTGGCAGTTTTGCAAGGAGGAAGGAGAATCTCTTGAGTTCTCTTGAAAATGAAGCTTGTAGTGTTTGAATCTCTTCTTCAAAGTGTAACATCCCCAATTTTCCTTGTGCTAAATTATTCCATTTTGCCTAAAAAATTGGAAACTCATTTCCATTCTGTCTGAAATCGGAACTCACCTCCATTCTGGTTAAAGTCGGAACTCATGTCCATTTTCTTTGAACGCAGCGATCAATTCGGAGATTGGAACTCTTATCCATTTTGGTTGAGCTTAGGCCCGACTTCTGAGATTGAATTGTGTCCGAGTTCTGAGATAATATCCCGACTTCCGGGTATATAAGGTTAATGTTTTGTTTCCCAACTTCCGGGGTTATGTTTAGCATCGACCTCCGGGATTGATTATGGATCGAGTTTCGGGATTATATGTTTAATGAGATAGCGAGTTTTGGAATTACATATATAAGAGTTTTAAAGTGTCCTAGTTCTCAAATTCCGAGGTTCGGGTATATAGTTTCATGTTCTAGTACCAACTTCCAAGTTTATGTTGAAGATACCCGACTTCCGGTTTTAGGTTCTATATTCTTGTTCTTGACTTTCGATTTTAAGGTGATTTATGTGTTGTGATTTCTGATCTCCGACCTTAAGCCACAATTAGTCTTCCAAAACTTTTATGAATGTTTCCTAAGTTCCAAGTTCCGACATTAACTATACCCGATCTAGCTCTCTGTTTGTTAAGTTCCGAGTTCTGATATTAACTAAACTTGATTTAGTATTCATACATGTCGCATAACAATATTAACGCACTATCACTTAGAACTATCGCTAATTCCTGCTCAACGTCGGAACTCATGTTTATTTTATTTGAACTTAGAGATCACTTTAGAAACCAGAACTCATGTACATTCCAATTAAACTCAGCGATCAACATGGAGCTCGGAACCTGATATTGCTTATTCTGCTTGAACTCGGAGCTAAAAACCTCAAAATTGAACTAGCTAAATTCAACACTCCAAACCCAAGATCCAATGGCTGAGAACTCACCCACTTTACCCCCTTAGGATGGCGCCATTTTGAGCTACTAGATAGGGGAAGAGTGGCCAAGTCTCTACCACCCAAGCCACCAACCACACCATGACTCAACCACCATAAAATTCAACTAACTTCTACTTTCCTCCCTTGATATTTTCGACCCCATCAGCAGCTGCCTCTTCTCTATTCTTTCTTCATTCTTCTCCTCCCTCACTTCACCTTACTTCTACCTTCAAGCTCTATCCCTCTTCCACACCAAGAACTTGCATCTAGCCAACATCTACAACAATCTAGAGATAGAATTTCTATTTTTTGCTTCTTATTTTCATAGATTAAAGCTATATGAGAGTTCAACTCTCTTCACTTCTTTGATGATATACTTGATGTGTGTGATAATTTATGGCTAGTTTATTAAGTATTTGGAGAGATTGAGATTGAATCTTGCATTGAATGTAAGTTAGAGAGCAAACCAGAATCTGAAAACTTAAGAGAACCTATGGCGGTCTGTACGACAGGGTGTACGGCTCTGCTACAGTCGCTGAAACAAAATGAAACTAATTTTATGTGAAACTAGACATCCAGGGCTTTCCATAAATATAAATTATAAAGTCATTGGATTAGTATTGAGTGAGTTATGAATTTTTGAATTTTAACCTAAAAATCTGGGTTTCCTTCTAAGTAGTATGTGTTGGGAGGGGTGTAACTCACCCCACACACCTTCAAATTGAGTGAAACTAGTCTTGTTTGAAAGCTAACATGTAGGGGAACATCCTAGAAAAATTTCAGAATTAGATTCATTCCCAATAACTCCCAGTAATTCAATGAAATTGCCTTAGGTATAAATTGGGCTAAGATAGGGCAGTCTAGAAAGGTCAACTTGCAGGCTTATAACTCGCGTTCTGCTTATGCAAATGATATACAACTTTTGGAAGTAAAACATTGTCCTGTTATCTTTAAATTGGTATAGGTTTCATATGGTTTCACTTAGATTCCTATTTTTAGTAAATTTTTACTTCCAGGAGTATAATTCTAGCTAGTGACCAAATAGGCTAAGGCAAAATTTAAATATCTTGAGCTACACATAACAAAATGAGATAGGACCGAAAGGGTTGAAAACTAGATACATAAGACTATGACATATCAAAAATTCAGATTTAAATGAGTTGTATTGGACTAAGGGTGGATCATACAAAATTCGGACAGAACTGAATAGGATTGGCAGAAATGACCAAAATTGATGGTTTCACAAGTGTTAGTAAACATTTAAGGCTTGAGTTGATGGTTGCAAGTTTTACATTGCTATATATATTAGATTGATTATACTGCTATGATTGATTGGTTTGTGGAAGCTGGCACTATTCATGGGGAAGTAGGTTTGACCCGTTATGCTGCCGAAATTCTGGCAGAAATATATGAATCATATGAATGTTATAAATATTTATATGTTATGCTCATAAGGTTCATATATACAAGGACGAGTTTAAGTATGATATGAAGTTATGAGAACTTATACTATGGGTGATTATACTTTGAATATATTTACATTTACAAGTCATATTCATGTACGTCATGCATGCAAACATATTAGAATATGATATAAGACGTAAGACGTGAGGCATATCCATGAATGCACAAAGCATCCGCATGCATGATAAGATATGGAAAGGAAAAGATAATAAGAACTTGCAAGATGGACGTACTAAGCTACCACGTGAGGCATGGCGTAGACCCAACTACGTGGGCCAGAGCGGTACTATCTAAGACTTGGGTCAGCCCTCGACCAGAATTAATGGGAATAGACCGGTGTGAGGGTCGGGGAAAGTAAACCCATCACTCATGTATAGGTACGAGCTTAGACCTGAAAAGCAGGCTATTACCCAGGGGTGAGAAAGGCCATTCATCTCCGGGGGACCAAGCACAGAAGAGCAAGATCAAGTTGCAAGTTAAACAAAGAGATGAATTAAGTCAAGTGCACTTGCATACAGTCGAGTATAATCATCTCTATGTGCATCTTCAATTATCTCATTAAGTCATAATTTTATTATGATTCTTGCCGAAGTATATTATACTATTCATATGAATATGTCTGTCATATAATATAACAAGTGATTGTTAAAATATAACCCGCTTTGAGGAAGATCTTTTCAACTTAAAACTGAACCACTAATTGTGTATATGTGCTCACATTTTTATAAGAAACCGAAGCGGCTGGAATGTTTATGATGACACTATATGGTTCAAGTTACCTACTAAGAACCTTAGGCTCTCACTGCTTACTTGTATGTTCTTCTTTCCATATACATTCCAGACTATAGGCTAAAACCTAAGAACGAGGCAGAATACTGGGATGTTCATCATGCAAGAGTCAGGCTTGAGTCAGTTCGGAAGACTGTAGTATCAAAGAAGAAATTTATGAATTATTATTCAGGAATAAAGTGTGTAGTTAAAGGGCCATGTATTATATTTTCCACATTTTAAAGATTCTCTTAGCACAATGGCAACCTCTTAATATAACTCCATGACTCGAGCATGGCTTATATAATAGAGGGTGCTACACAAAGACCAAAAGATATGGTCTTTGAAGGGCTAAGTGAAGAAAGTTTGGTTATGGAGGTGGAGAATGGAAGAAGAAGATGAAGAAGAAGAAGAGAGAATTTTATAGAGAAGTTGGAGGAGTGGAAAACATAAAGAGAGAATAGAAGTTGAAAAATGAAAAGTGAGTGTGTGTGTGTGTGTGTGTGTATGTGTGTGTGTGTGTGTGTGTGCTGTGTATGGCCATAAGTTTCAAAGAAAGGGAGGGTGACATTTTTGTGTTATTTTGTGTTAATTAAGGTTTAGGGGGACAAATTGGATGATGGGGAACAAATCAAGTACTAACTCTTACATAAGCACTCTTGTCTAATGCTTTATACTTTAGTGACATCACTCTTTACTTTACTATCTAGTTGACTAAATTTGAATTTAATCATGTGATTAAGTGCTCTTGCAACTTAATTAAGATGATTAAGCAAGGATTAGTGATTAACACATAAGAACATTATTAACAAAAATTAATCTTGCAATTAAGCTTAATTATCCTTAATTAAACTCAATTAAGCTAATTAATGGCAATTTGTGCATAATTAAGCTATTAAGGCTCTGACTTGCTTAGTTAGAGATTATCTAATCTCGATTAAGTATTCTCTCGACTTTTCTCATCTGAGTTAACTCATAAACTCTTCGTTAACCCCTTAATTAAGCCTTAATCTCATAGTTGCACATTAAATGCCTAATTACTCAAGGTTACTAGGGTAATTTAGCATGACACGAAATTGAGGATGTTACATTTCTCCTCACCTTTAAAAAGAATTTTGCCCTCAAAATTCATTACCTGTAAACAATTATGGATACTCATTCTTCATCTCGGACTCTAGCTCCCACGTATACTCTTCCATGTTTCCTCTACCCTCAGTTACCTTGACCAAGGGTACCATCTTATTCCTCAGCTGTTTTACCCCACGATTCACAATCCGAGATGGCGGCAGATTGAAGGTTAGGTCCTCCCTTAACTATACACTTTCAGGTTCAAGTAGATGACCAAGATCGGAATGGTATTTTCTCAACTAAGACACATGAAAGACATCATGAAGGTTTGACAAATTTGGAGGTAAGGCTATTTGGTAAGCAACTGACCCAACAAGTTTGAGAATTTGAAAGGGGCCAAGAAAACGGGGGCTCAACTTTCTGACCTTCATGGTTCTACCTATACCAGTCGTAGGAGTGATTTTCAAGAACACATGTTCTCCTTCTTGGAAGACTAAAGGCTTTCTCCTCTTATCCGCATAACTCTTTTGACGGCTTTGGGCCATAAGGATTCTATCCCTAATCCTTCTGATTTGCTCTATGGTCTGCCTTACAAAATCAGGCCCTAATAGGCTTTGCTCACCTGGTTCAAACCAACACAGGGGAGATTGACACTTCCTTCTATACAAAGCTTCATAGGGTGCTATACCAATACTTGCATGATGACTATTGTTATAGGCAAATTCAATTAGAGGTAAGTATCTATCCCAACTTCCTCAATTATCCAAGACACAAGCTCTCAACATGTCCTCTAAAGTTTGGATAGTCCTCTCTGACTATCCATCTGTTTGGGGGTGATAAGCTGTACTTAGGCAAAGCCTTGTCCTAAATGTCTTTTGCAAGGCTCCCCAAAATCTAGAGGTAAACCTCAAGTCCTTATCCGAGATTATAGTTGAAGGTACACCATGCAACCTTACTATCTCTTGAACATGTAGCTAGGCTAACTTTTCCAAAGGATAAGTAGCTCAAATGGGCAAAAAGTGAGCAGACTTGGTTAATCTGTCGACAATTACCCATATCGCATCAAAACCAGCTTGCGTTTTGGGTAAACCCATTACAAAATCCATAGAGATACTTTCCCATTTCCATTCTGGGATCTCCAATGGTTGCAAAATACCATAGGGCTTTTGGTGTTCAATCTTCACCTTTTGGCAGACTAAACACCTTCTTACCAACTTTGCAATTTTCCTCTTCAATCCCAACTACCAAAACATCTTCTTAACGTCTTGGTATATCTTCGTCACACTAGGGTGTATGGTGAAATGGCTCGTGTGAGCCTCCTCCAAAATCCATATTCAAAGGTCACCACTTGCAGGTACAAATACCCTTCCTTCGAACCTCCATAGTTTATCTGTACCTCGAATGAAACTCTTCAACTTTTCTTCTTCCACCAACACTGAGGTTTTCAGGAAATCCTCTTCCTCACTTTGGGCTTGAGCAATTTGACTCTTGAAATCACTTGTCACCCTAAGCTGATTCAATCTTAAACTATAGGGGGTTAGCACAACTCCAAGGTTAAGGTCTCTAAAGCTCCGTACTAGCTCATACTCCTTGACCATCATCCATGACGTATGCAAAGACTTCCTGCTTAGAGCGTCAGCTACCACATTGGCCTTCCCAGGATGATAGTTCAACCCAAACTCATAATCCTTTAGAAACTCCATCCATCTTCTTTGCCTCATATTCAGCTCCTTTTGATCAAAGAGATGCTTCAAACTCTTATGATCAGAAAACACTTTGAACCTTACTCCATACAGATAATTTCTCCATATCTTCAGAGCAAACACTACAGCTGCTAATTCTAGTTCATGGGTTAGGTAGTTTACTTTGTGAGGCTTCAACCGCTTAGAGGCATAAGCCACATATTCCTGTTTTGCATTAAGACACAACTTACACCTCTCCCAGAGTCATCACAATAAATCTCAAATGGTCTGCTTGGGTTAGGCAACACTAATATTGGGGTTGAGGTTAACTTCCCCTTTAACTCTTGAAAGCTTCTCTCACAATCTATAGTCCACACAAATGGGGCATCCTTCCTTGTCAACTTGGTTAAGGGCAAAGATATCTGGAAAAATCCCTTTATAAACCTACGATAGTAACCGGCTAAACCCAAGAAACTCCTTATCTCATTTACTAAGGTTGGTCTCTCCCAGTTCATCACAGCCTCAATCTTACTTGGATCTACGGCGATACCTCCTTATGACATCACATGCCCTAAGAACTTTACTCCCTGCATCCAGAATTCACACTTAGATAACTTAGCATAAAGCTTCTTTTCCTTCAAGATTCCCAACACTACTCTCAAATGCTCTTTGTGTTCCTCCATTGTTCTCGAATAAATGAGAATATCATCTATGAAAATAACTACAAACTTATCCAAGTAAGGTCTAAAGATTCTGTTCATGTAGTTCATAAAAACAGCAGGGGTATTAGTCAATCCAAATGACATCACCGTAAACTCATAATGCCCATACCTTGTCCTAAAAGCCGTCTTGGGTATATCCTCCTCTTTCACCCTTATATGATGATATCCGGATCTCAAATCAATCTTAGAGAACACAGCTGCACCTTGCAGTTGGTCCATGAGATTATCTATCCTAGGCAAAAGGTACTTGTTCTTAATAGTCACTTTGTTCAACTGCCTATAGTCCACACATAGTCTCATGCTTCCATCCTTCTTTTTCACAAATAACACCAGGGCTCCCCAAGGTAAGGCACTAGGTCTTACAAACTTCTTTTCCAATAACTCTTCCAACTATCCCTTCAACTCCGACAACTCCATTAGGGACATCCTATAGGGTGCTATAGAGATTGGTCCCGTTCCCTGCACTAATTCTATAGAAAACTCGATTTCCCTCTTCGGGGGAAATTCGGGTATGTCATCAGGAAACACATCCGGGTATTTCCTAACTATGGGGATCTCTTCCAATACCTGCTCGAGTTCTACTTCACTTGCCATAAGGAGAACATATCCCTTATTACTCCACTCATTACTCCCTATCTTAACAAAATTCAAAAACAAACTAATAGGCTTAATAAGTATAGGAGGAAGAATAATAGATTTCTCAGAACAATTTATCATAACATAGTTTGCCGAAAGCCAATTCATGCCTAGAATCAAATCCAAACCAGACAAAGGCAAATAAATTAAATTTGCTACAAAAGACCTACCATTAATCTGGAACCTACAATTCAAACAACAATGACAAGTCTTAACTGGTTTTCCAGCAGGAGTAAAAGCAACTAACATGTAAGATAATTCAAACACAAACAATCCCAGTTTATCCACACAATCATGAGAAATAAAGGAGTGTATAGCCCCAGAATCATATAGACTGCTGCTGATATGTTCTCCTACCCATTTCCAACAACCCCCAACCTTGACCGTACACCCCCGCAGCCTATTCCCCATGATGCACCCAGCACCTCCTCACCTGTCCATACCCTTGAATCGCTTCCATTTACCTCACCCTATCCTCAACCCTCCCCATAATCACCCATACAGCAACCCCTTTGTAAGTCATGTAAAAGACATCCCCCTCAATACCTTAGATATTTTCACTGCACATTGGCTTCTAACACAGTAGCAGCCTCATCTTCTTCTAATGTTATGTATCCACTTTCACATTATTTATCTTATACTAACCTTTCTCCTTCTTATAGAAATTTTATCGTTAATATTTCCATTGTTAAAGAACCCACTAGTTACTCACAAGCAGCCAAGTCTGAATGTTGGAGAAATGCCATGGATGCTGAGATACAAACTCTTGTTCAAACTGGGACTTGGGAGTTTATAGATCTTCTTCCTGGCAAAAAGCCGATTGGATGCAAGTGGGTTTACAAGATCAAATAGAAAGCTTATGATTCTATTGAAAGGTACAAAGCTAGGCATGTTGCCAAGGGCTTTACTCAAACCAAAGGAGTGGACTTTTGAGAAACTTTTTCTATAGTTGCTAAATTGAGTAATGTCTAGTTACTCTTGGCCTTGGCTGCAACTCAAAATTGGATTTTAGAGCAACTTGATGTCAATAATGCTTTTCTTCATGGAGATTTGCATGAAGAAGTATACATGGAGCTTCCACCAAGTGCCAATCCACCAAAGTTGGGTCAGGTTTTGATGAGGACATGGAAGAAAGCAAATCCAAGGAAGGTAACAAGGATGAATTACAAAGCCTTGGAAACCCAATGACAAGGGCAAGATCTAAGAAGGCTAAAGAGGCTCTAAATAACTTTGTGGCAACTTTACTCGAAAGCAAGCCCAAGTCCTAAAGAACTGAAGCCCAAGATAGTGAATTGCTTAATCTAAATTGAAGAAATAGAGGCTTGAGGGCTGCGTTCAGTTTGAGCCTAATTTTTTTCCATCCAATTTCTTAAGTCGAAATTGGTGAAATAGAGCACGAAGGTTGCATTTTTGTTTGGGCCAATCTACACCTACTTTTTTTTCTTTATTTGAATTAAAGTTGTAATAAGGCCTATTAAGCCAATCTTAGTTTTTCTTTTTAGTACATTCTAAAATGGGATGAACATTCTTTTTTTTTTTTTTGTTATTAGTTTATTTATAATGGTGGGCCAAATTAGTAAGTTGATTTGGAACTAATTGTAAGGGACTTGAGCTGAGTTAGGTCTAAGCAAACTTGTAAGGTGTTGCCCATTATAAAAGGCAAACCCTAGCTTTTGGAAATCAAAATTTAGAACATATTTGATTAAAGTGTGAGACTTACTCTCTTTTGGTTCTTCATAGAATCTCTGAACTTATCAAGGGTGCTCATCCGTGTGGCGTTCCTAGACTTATTAATCTCTTGATTGCGGTGCTTTGTTCATCCTCTACCATTCATGTTTTCATTCATGTTTTTAATCCAGAAAACACTCACATTTTAGCCCAGAAATGTCCATTAACCTTCATCCATATATCAAGATATAGAAATCGAATTTTGGTGATTGTTGAGCCTAAACTGTGTTTCAAAACGTCAGCTTTCTTCTAGTTTTTGAATTGTCCAATTCTGAAACATGTAGCATGAGATACGTGCTTGTGTTAACTTCGTGCTGAATTTGCGTTTTCCAACCTTGGCAGATCCTTCTTGCATGATTCATGGAGTTTGGATCATATCATGTGGTAGTCAAAGCTCGGTTCTAATGTTGGAATTGGGGCTGGCCTCTAATCCATTGTGGAATCTCTATTTTTGCTAAATTGGTACTGAATTTTTCTTATCTAGCTTTGTTTCTTTTCTTTGTGTTGTCGATGTTCATTGTCTGTCTTGTCTTCATTGTTAATTGGGTGCTGGATTTATTTGAAGTCAGTTACGTTTCTGCAGTCCTTTATTTCCTTATAAATTGTGCATCACCTGTTTGTCAATTGTCCTCAATTAGTGCAAATTCCAACATGTTGTTTTTCTCAAATTCTACACCAATTTGTTGTATTAACTCTTGAATTAGAAGCAAAACTACTAAAAAAATTGAAATAGAAAACAAATGACTAAAAAAAAAAAGAGAAAGAAGTTTAAAATAGGAAAAACAGCAGCTGTTCTTCTATAAATTCATTGCACACCACTTGTTTGATAAAGTTCCTAAGTGTCTTCTTGAGTATTTTCCAATTTGTTTCTGTTTGTCATCACATTATTGAGTCTTCAGTTTGTGCTCTTGTGTGTTCAAGGAGATTCTATTAAGAATTTAAGAAGAGATATTGAGTGGTAAAAGGCAAGAGAGCACCTTACATAAAAGCCTATTAGAGAGCAAAAAACACGAATGATACATCTCTAAGAGTGGAAACATGTAAGAAGTGTGGTGTGGTCCTATTGCTTTCACCTTTGTCTTTTTTTTTTTCATTACTTGAATTATGGTAGGAATTGGTGGTGATGGTAACCTTCTTCCTGAAGGAAACAACATATTGTTGGTGGAGGCTATTACAACTCAAATGCAAAGGATGATGAGGAAGCATACAAAGGAGTTATATGAGAGAATTGAGCAATTAGAAAATCAAGGACATCATGATGATGATAGAGGTAGAAGGAGGCTTGATGGAAGGAGGAGAAGAGATAAAGAGGGTGATGTTAGGGAGGACAGAATTGAGTAGGTAAAACTCAATACTCCCTCTTTTAAAGGGAAAAGTGATATAGAGGCATACTTAGAGTGGGAAATGAAGATTGAGCAACTTTTTGGTTGCCACAACTATACTGAAGATAAGAAAGTGAAGGTGGCAGCCATGGAGTTCACGGACTATGCTCTCATTTGGTGGGACCAATTGCAAAAGGAGTGACTTAGATATAAAGAACCTTTGGTGGATACTTGGGTTGAAATAAAGAGGTTGATGAGAAGGAGATTTGTCCCTTTCTATTATCATAGGGATCTTCATAACAAGCTCCAAAGCCTCATGCAAGGTAGTAGGAATATTGATGAATATTATAAAGAGATGGAAGTGTCTTTGATTAAAGCCAATGTGAATGAGAATAGGGAGGCTACTATGGCACGCTTTCTGAATGGGCTGAATAATGACATTAGAGATGTGATTGAGCTATAAAATTATGTGGAATTGGAGGACTTGGTACATCAAGCTACCAAAGTGGAACAGCAACTTAAGAGAAAAGGTACCATGAAGTGTAGTTCTTCTAATTTCAATTCTTCAAATTGGAAGAAAAGAAATAAGAAAGAGGGAGGTACCTCTTCTAACAATACTACGGTTGCACCTCAAAGGACTCAATTCAAGTCCAATGAGACCCTTCAAAAGATAAAGAGTAGTGAGATAAAATGCTTCAAGTGTTTGAGGAGAGGTCACATAGCTTCAGAGTGTCCAACCAAGAAAACTATGTTGCTTAAGGAGGGTGGGGAAATCACTTGTGAATCATTGTTAGAATCTACACGACAAAGTGAGGAGGAGTATGAGGAGGAAACTGCACCCAAAGGAGATTTATTCATGGTGAGGAGGTTGTTGGGCAGCAAAGCAAAGGACTTGGATGAAAGCCAAAGGGAAAATATTTTCCACACAAGGTGTATCATCCAAGGGAAGGTTTGTTCTTTAATTATTGATGAAGGGAGCTGCACTAATGTTGCTAGTGCAAGGATGGTTTCAAAACTGAATTTGGAAACTAAACCACACCCACGGCCATATAAGCTTCAATGGCTTAGTGAGGATGGTGAAATGACTCTAAGTAAGCAAGTAGAGGTGGAATTCTCCATAGGGAAGTATGATGATGCAGTTTTGTATGATGTGGTGCCTATGGAGACTTGCCATTTACTTCTTGGTAGACCTTGGTAATATGATAAGAAAGCTCTGCATAATGGGTACACAAATAAATTATTTGTACAAAAAGAGCACAAGACTATTCTTGCCCCTTTGTCTCCAAGAGAGGTGAGGATCAATAACAAATGAAAGATAAAGGAAAATAAGAAAGAAAAGAAAAATAGAGTGAAAAGAAAAAGGAAAAAGGATGTGAAAAGAAAAAGGAAAAATAGAGAGAAAATTGCAAAATCTATTTATTAAAGAAAAAGAGGTGAAAAAGGCTATGTTCATGAAAAAAGCCAATGATTTTAATTTTGAGTAAGGAAAGTAAATCAAATGAAGCAGGTACTACTAACTCTCTTCCTTGTGATGTTTCTTCTTTGTTGTAGGAATTTGAAGATATCTTTCCCAATGAGGTATCTCATGATCTACCCCCTCTACGAGGCATAGAACATCAAATTGATTTCATTCTAGAAGCTTCATTGCCCAATAGGCCAACCTATAGGAGTAATCCTCAAGAAACCAAGGAGATTCAAAAGCAAGTTGAAGACTTGATGCAAAAAAGGTGGGTGCAAGAAAGCTTAAGTCCGTGTGCAGTTCCAGTCATTCTAGTGCCTAAGAAAGACGGAACGTGGAGGATGTGTACTGATTGTAGAGCCATCAATAACATCACGGTAAAGCATAGACATCCCATTCCTAGATAATATGATTTGTTGGATGAATTACATGGTGCTTGTGTGTTTTCCAAAATTGATCTTAAAAGTGGATATCATCAAATTAGGATTAGAGAATGAAATGAATGGAAAACAACCTTTAAAACTAAATATGGCTTGTACGAATGGTTGGTTATGCCATTTGGATTAACAAATACTCCTAGCACCTTCATGACATTGATAAACCATGTGTTAAGGGAGTTTCTAGGGAAATTTGTTGTGGTTTATTTTGATGACCTTTTGATTTATAGCAAATCCTATGGTGATCATCATGTGCATTTGAGGAGTGTTTTGGAAGCTCTCAGGCATGAGAAATTGTATGCCAACATGGAAAAATGTGTTTTATGTACAGATCATGTAGTTTTTCTTGGTTTTGTGGTTAGTTCTCAAGGATTGCAGGTTGATCAAGAGAAGGTGAAAGCTATTCAAGAGTGGCTAACTCCTAAGAATGTTAGTAAGGTGAGAAGCTTTCATGGTTTAGCTAGTTTCTATAGGAAGTTTGTTAAAGATTTTAATACATTGGCTACACCTTTAAATGAAATAATTAAAAAACATGTAGGTTTTAAATGGGGTAAAAATAAGAGCAAGCCTTTGCTACCCTCAAAGATAAATTAACTCATGCACCTACTTGCATTGCCTAATTTTTCTAAATCTTTTGAGATTGAATATGATGCATCTAGTGTGGGAATAGGGGCTGTTTTGATACAAGAAGGGCACCCAATTGCTTATTTTAGTGAAAAATTAAATAGTGTTATTCTTAACTATCCCACATATAATAAAGAGTTGTACGCATTAGTAAGGGCATTACAAACATGGCAGTATTACTTTTTACCTAAGGAATTTGTGATTCATAGTGACTGAGTCCTTCAAGTATTTAAAAGGACAAGGCAAGCTGAATAAGAGGCATACCAAGTGGGTTGAATTTCTTGAGCAAATTCCCTATGTGATCAAGCATAAGAAAGGTTAGGCTAATATGGTTGCTGATGCACTTTCAAGAAGGTATGCTCTGTTCTCTACTCTTGAAATTAAATTCATTGGTTTTGAACATATAAAGGAACTGTATGAGCATGATCTAGATTTCTCTCAAATTTATAAGAATTATTTACATGCTGTCCAAAATGGATACTTTAGGCATAAGGATTATTTGTTTAAAGAGAAAAGGTTATGTGTGCCTAAAAGTTCCATTAAAGAGTTGCTTGTGAGAGAGGCACATGAAAAGGGTATAATGGGGCATTTTGGGGTCCAAAAGACTTTAGACATACTGTATGAATATTTTTATTGGCCACACATAAAACATGATGTGCATAAATTTTGTGAAAGATGTATTGTTTATAAGAAGTCTAAGTCAAAGGTAATGCCTCATGGACTATATACTCCTCTGCCAATTCCTGATTTTCCTTAGATTGATTTATCTATGGACTTTGTTTTAGAACTGCCTCGGACAAAGAATGGCAAGGATTCCATTTTTGTGGTGGTGGATAGGTTCTCCAAGATGGCTCATTTCATACCTTGCAAGAAGATGGATGATGCTTGTCACAAGGCTGACTTGTTTTTCAAAGAGGTAGTGAGGATTCATGGATTGCCTAGGGGCATTGTGAGTGATAAGGACACCAAGTTCCTAAGTCACTTTTGGAGGACACTATGGGGAAAGATTGGTACTAAATTGCTTTTCTTAACTACTTGTCACCCCTAAACTGATGGGCAAACTAAGGTAGTTAATAAGGCTCTTTCTATTCTCCTTAGGGCTGTTATAAAGAAGAATATTAAGTCATGGGAAGAGTATTTGCCTTTTGTAGAGTTTGCATATAATAGGGCTGTCCATAGCACTACTGATTGTTCTTCTTTTGAGATAGTGTATGGATTTAATATCTTGAGTCCTCTTGATTTACTACCTATGACTAACATTTCTGTTTTTAAGCATAAAGATGCGCAGGTTAAGGCTGATTTTGTAAAGAAACTGCATGAGTAAGTAAAAGCTCAAATTGAGAAGAAAATGGAGAGTTATGCCAAACAAGCCAATAAGGGTAGAAAGAAGGTTGTCTTTGAACCTGGTGATTGGGTATAGGTGCATATGAGGAAAGAAAGATTTCCTTCTCAAAGGACATCCAAACTTCAACCTAGAGGAGATGGTCCATTCGAAGTCCTAGCAAAGATTAATAACAATGCTTATAAGATAGACCTTTCCAGTGAGTATGGTGTTAGTGCTACTTTTAATGTCTCTGATTTATCTCCTTTTGATGCAAGTGATGAAGTTCCCAATTTGAGGACAAATTCTCTTCAAGAAGGAGGGAATGATGAGGACATGGAAGGAAGCAAGTCGAAGGGAGGCAGCAAGGATGAATTACAAGGCCTTGGAGGCCCAATGACAAGGGCAAGAACTAAGTAGGTGATCAATTGGATTTTTATGCACTTATTTTCCCTCACTCCTAGCTCATTAATTCTCTTTTGTGCCTAATTGTTTTGAATTGAACCATTTTGTATTGTTTGGATTTTGTTTGGGTTTGAGTTAAATTTTCCAGCATTAGGCGAATTCTAACACTATTTTGGTTTTTGGGTTATATCTTGAGTTGTAGAGCTCATTTCATTGTGATTCTTGATTTGTAGGAAAGCTGAGAGATAGACCTACAAGTGATATGAATAAGTCAGAGGCCAATTCTGGTGTTAAGGAGCTGAAACTGGGCCTAGAAGTGAACTGAAGCGGTGCAGTCGCTGTTTCTGAACTAGGTGCAGTATTTGGACCATATCTTGGTCCATAGTAGCCCAATTGAGCCCATTCTAGTGGCATTTTGAAGCTGACATCCAAAGCTTTAAGTGATCTTCAGACCACAAATCCAAACTGATGCGTTTTCATTGCCAAAAATGTGGACAAACGTTACTAACTGGATTAGAGAACTTACTTGCATGTTTTTAGCATAACTTTCTCTATATAATTCAGAATTTAGCAAATAAGGTGTCCAGATTCAAAGGAGAGAGATGGGATTAATGTAATAACTATTATAGATTGATTGGGAGACATTTTGATTCTGTTTTGGCTGGCTGAATTAGAGGGAGGCCAGACTTGTAACTGAGACAAATTTTGGATAAGCAATTTTTGGACTTCTTCTTTCTTCTCTCTTCTCTCACGCCCCCCCTCCTTAACAATTCGTTTTCCTCCATTCATGGAGGCTTGAACGTCTATCTAATTCAAGGATCAAGGAAGCAATAACACTTTTGAGAGTCCGGTTCAATTGGATTCAGCATACAACCAATTCAATTTCATCTAATCTTTCACTTATTTCTTATCTCATTTTTGAATTGAAGTTTTTCATTCTAAATTGTTGATTGGGAATATGTTTGGCTGCATATTATTCGATTGATGTATGCAATCCATTGTGAAAGTGTGTGAATTAGAATTTCAGGTTTGAGTTCTACGATTAATTGCATTGATACCCGAAATTGACACAACTCAATTAGGTTCTAAAGGTCTCTAAACATTAACTGATTTTGTGTTGATCAAATGCACAAAGGTTTTTGTGCGAATGCTAAGTTCGAATTGAGATTTCATTCAGATTTATTGTTAATCACTAAATTGGTTTGCTGAATTAATTTTAGAATTCGATGATTAAGTGTTAATTGTTTTCCATTGATTCTTGGATTGGATACTTCCCATTTTATTTTAATTTCATGATTGATATTCCATTCCTTTCATTTTTAATTCCCAAACTCCCCCCATTTACTGATCATATAACATTGCCATCTATGGGAAATGACCTGAGTTGCACTTTTACTACAATTTAGTGAAATTCGATTTTATTGTAATTTGACTGAGCTCGGCACCCGAGTCAGTAGGCTAAAGAGACTCTAAATAACTTTGTGGCAACTTTATTTGAAGCAAGCCCGAGTCTTGAAGAACTGAAGCCCAAGATGGTGAATTTCTTAATCCAAATTGAAGGAATGGAGGCTTGAGGGCTGCGTTCAGTTTGAGCCCAATTTTTTTTCCATCTAATTACTTGAGTCCAAATTAGTGAAATGGAGCATGAAGGCTACATTTGTGTTTGGGCCAATCTGCACCTATTTTTTTTTTCTTTATTTGAATTAAAGCTTGTAATAAGGCCCATTAAGCCAGTCTTAGTTTTTCTTTTTAGTACATTTTAAAATAGGCTAAACATTCTTATTTTTCTTGTTATTAGTTTATTTATAGTGGTGGGCTAAATTAGTAAGTTGATTTGGGACTAACTATAAGGGACTTGAGCTAGGTCAGGTCTAAGCAAACTTGTAAGGTGTTGCCCATTATAAAAGGCAAACCCTAACTTTTGGAAATCAGAATTCAGAACATATTTGATTAAAGTGTGAGACTTGCTCTCTCTTCGTTCTTCATAGAATCTTTGAACTTATCAAGGGTGCTCATCCTTGTGACATTCCTAGACTTATCAATCTCTTGATTGTGGCACTTTGTTCATCCTCTTCCATTCATGTTTTTAATCTAGAAAATGCTCACGTTTTAACCCAGAAACGTCCATTAACCTTCATCCATATCTTGAGACATAGAAATTGGATTTCAATGATTCTTGAGCCTAAATTGTGTTTCAAAATGTCAACTTTCTTCTGGTTTTTGAATCGTCCAATTCTGAGACCCGTAGCGTGAAATACGTGCTTGTGTTAACTTTGCGCTAAATTTACATTTTCCAACCTTGGTAGATCCTTCTTCCGTGAGTCATGGAGTTTGGATCATATCAAGTTTGCCGCCTCCAAAAATCCCTATGTGGCTTTCGTCAAGCCAGCCGGCAATGGTATGAAAAGCTTTCTAATGTGTTAATTTTATCCGAGTACAAGTAATCACTTGCGGATCATTCTTTGTTCATAAAATCCAATTCCTCTTCCTTCCCGGCTTTGTTTGTTTGTGTGGATGATGTGATTTTGGCTAGAACTTATGCTCCCGAAATTGCTATAATCAAACACAAACTGGACTCCTTATTTTGCATTAAAGATCTTGCTCCTCTTAGGTTCTTTTTGGGACTTGAGGTGGTCCGTTCCTCAAAGGGCATTTCAGTTTGCCAACGTAAGTACTGCCCAAAGCTCATCCAAAGTGCATGTTTGTTGGCTTGCAAACCAACAGTGACACCTATGAATCATTCGACTAAACTAGTCAAAGATGATGGTTCCCTTTTTCTTGATGTCACTAGTTATCGGAGGTTAATTGGCTGGCTCCACAATAAGACTAGACATTTGCTATGCAGTAGGAACCTTGAGTCAATTTTTATCACATCCCATGCATCCCATTATTAGGTTGCTCTTCAGGTCCTCCGGTATCTCAAGGGAACTCTATGACATGGGCTTTTCTTCTCTTCAGATTCTGAACTCAAGTTAAAAGGGTTCAGTGACTCCAATTGGGCCTCTTGCCCAGATTCTCAATGCTCTATCATCGGTTATTGCATCTACTTGGGGAACTCACTCATATCTTGGAAATAAAAGAAGCAACACTTCGTGTCTCGGTCATCTTTCGAGGCTGAATACCGGGTGTTGGCTGCTACCACTTGTGAAATACAGTGGCTCACCTACTTGTTACAAGACTTCCAAGTCTTATTCTCCTCTCCTGCCTTACTGTACTGTGACAGCTGTTTAGCCATTCATTTGGCTAGTATTCCTATTTTTCACGAATGTACCAAACATATTGAGCTTGACTGCCATGTTGATCGTGAGAAAATCCGAAACAGTCTCATCCACTATTTACCAATTCGCTCTCAGTCTTAGATAGATAATTTGTGCACTAAGGCAGTGGCTCCCAATCAGTTTTAGATTCTATTTCTCAAGTTGGGAATACATTCCATACATTGCCCAGCTTGAGGGGAGCTATTGGAGATATGTGTAACTAATTGATAAGTTAGTTTCTGAGATTGGTTAGAAATCAACTTGTACATTTAGTTCAGTTTGTTGTAACTCAAATGCTAGTGATTAGGAGTTGTATATAAATTGACTTCCACTGTACACTTTACACAACTTAATAACAGATTACTCATTTTTCACATTCTCCTTAGTCTCAATTCTCTCCCTTCTCTTATTTTCTTTCCTAGAAGCTGTGTGCACTCTCACTGTCTCATGACTCACAATAATATTGTTAATGTAAAAATAACATAATTATATAATCATATATTATGACGTTATTACAAATATTGAACTCTTATTATAGCTATGTCAAAAGTTTTCTTTAGCTGTGTGAGCGTGATACACTAAAAGTCAGCATGATCCAAGCATCCATGCTACTAGCTCCTGGTAAATAGAAAAGTTTCAACATGGCATATTGAAAAAAGTATAAAATAGAAAGTCAAATCTAGGGCATCCCACAGTAGATAAACACTTCACCTCTGGACTATGGTCCTGCCTAGACATATATGATAGACAAATCCTTATATGATTTCAGAGTACTCTCAAAGCATAATTTTTCATATATGTTATCCAAAGTCAACCCTGTACACCAAACACATGACCAATACCAATTCCCAAAACAAGCTTGAGAAACAACCTTCAAATCTTTCCAAGCAGTAATATAAACAAAAAATAGTATACATCAAGTAACGTGTGTATATATATAATGACCAGATCAAAAAAACAAAATGATGCATGAGTATGTGTATCGAATAAAAAATTTAAATAGCATAAATTAAAGACGGCAAGATACCCCCATTTCCAATTGGATCTGTCAAACTTGCAAAAACTCGAGACACTAAAACTTCCCATGGTTGATTAAACCGGGAAATGTTTTTAAATTAAGTGCATAAGCAAGTGGATGGCAAACGGAAAGTGCATCTTGGATGCAGCAACATAAAGAAATACACAAATTAGAGTCAAATAGAGATTCATATAACACCAGCGTTATCGAGATGTTTGTAAATGTCCATGTGTTTCTTGACAAGTAGACACAGGTAATCCGAAATTCAAAGAAAAAATCGACACAAAAACAGTTTTCTTGTTCTAAATTTAACCCCTTTCTTTGCAACTGTTAGTAGACCTAGCCGCATCCGCATTGCAAGAAAAGTCTTAACCTGTCCCAAGCATATGCCCAAACTAGCTGTAGCCCGGAGAGTCTTAGGCTTGGTTTGGTATTGCTGCGGCTTTTTAAAAACTGCTAAACTCTCTCAACTCTTTAAAAGCTGCTCTCAAAAAGTTATAGTAGTATCATTTAGTAAAATAATATAAAAATTACTCTCAATAAGCAAAAGCCACTACTTGGAGAATATAATGGTTATAAATGACTATAAATGACAATAAGCAAAAGTCATAGTAGTATATAAAATGACTATAATGGTTATAAATACTAAAGAGAATAATTTCTATTTTTAATGTCATTAAATAGAGGAAGATTATATTACTCTTTTTAAATTTTGGAGAGTACAAACCAGCTCCAAAAAGCAATATGAAATTTTCCAAATTTGATTCCTGTAAAATTTTTCTTTTGGTTTTAGTCCCTTATTTTTCAGACATTACCAATGTTAGTCCCTAACATCAACTTCGTGCCGTTAAGTGCTCATCTAGCCTGGAAACGAGAACTCGGAAATTGGAACCTGGAGCCCTAAGTTCAATATGTTAAAGTAATATGAAATATATGTGCCTAACTAGGACCAGATTCCAAGTTCTAGGTTGGTGCTTTCTTTGGCTTACAGGAACCTAGAACTTGAGACCTGGTCTTAGTTAGGCACATCTATTTCATGTTTAACATATTGAACTTTAGGTTTCCACTTTTCGATTTGCCAGATGAGCATTTAACGGCACAGAGTTGATGTTAGGGAGTAACGTTGGTAACGGCTTAAAAATGAGGAGCCAAAATCAAGTGAAAAATTTTATAGGGACTAGATCCAGAAAATCAAATATTTATAATGAATAAAAATATATTTAAGCCTAAAATAAATAATCAAACCAAATGATACAAATAGTATAACAATACACGAAATACAAATGTAATCATTAATACATAGATTTGAATAAATTAAAAACAAATTAATTATATCAGCTTTATTTATTTGAATCATTTATTGTAATTTACACTAAAGAAAAACTGTATAACCGAGCGAAAGTTAAAAAAAATTCAATTTATTTATTAATTTCTCCATTTTTTTCTAATTGGAAACACATTCATTTTAAAACGCATAATCGGGTCATTCATTGCTCCAGTACCACACTTAATTTATATCCTTCATTGGAATTTTTTTCAAATTAATTCAATTAATTTGCTCCTTCTTTTTTGCTCGTATATTAGTTGCTCTTTTTGTTAAAAAAAAAAAAAAAGTTGCAAATACATTCAATTTAAAATACATAGTCGAGTCCTTTATTTACTCCAATATTATTTGCTCCTTTTTTTTTTCTAATTACAAACATATTTAATTTATTTCGCTAATTAGAAATTTTTTAAAAAAATAAAATATATAGAATTAACCAGATTTTGACATGTGTAAAGTTTTCATATAGTAGCAACTTTTGTTTTATAAGCAGCATAGATATTTTTATTCTTAAAAATAAAGATATATAACTTAATTAATCGCCAATTATTAAATATTATTGGTATTTTTACAAAATAAAAAGAAACTTAAAATGGCCAGAAAAGCAATTATAACATGGCACTACATACCTATACAAGCTTTTTAATCAAAAGTAAAATATTTTTAAATTAATATAAACCATTATAAAATTGTCAAACTATTGTCTATCATAGGGTTTCTCGATAGCAATAGACATATATACCATGAGGTGCCACTTGGATTTTTTTTTTTTAAATTTTTCTGGTCAACCTGCTTGGAGTTATACACCCATAGCTTGTTTTTCATTTTATGTTTTTGTCAACCCCAGAGTCTGCATATTCCACCAGTGTAAGGATAACCACATACCTTTTTTCGGTCTGGGAGGATAAGCACTTCTATCAAACAAAAACCAGAAGATAATTTATGCATAAAACCTGCATCTGTTTTGGCCCATTAGCTAAGTAGCTGGCCCAAAATGATATTGGGCCTTACGATTAAAACTAGGGTTAGAATTGACAATACGGAAATTATCATGCATTCCCAACCCTAATCCGTCCTCTTTAAATGGTTTCGTTCCCTTCCCCGTCTTCTGCTTCATTCGAAGTTCAGAGGATTAAAATGCCGTTGGTTCTTATGGTGTCAGTTTCTGTTTGGTTCCATACTGCTGGTTTTTCGGTGTTCGGTTTTTTGTTCTCTTTGTTGTTCCTTTCTTTCACCTGCTGATTGCTTTCGTTTAGTTCGAAACTCGAAAACCATGTGATGAATTTGGATTTACATTTTCTCACGACGGTCGTCTGAGATTCACTTGATGCAATGATCCTCTATTTCTGATGGTTTTCGTTTCTATTTTTAATTCTTCATTGCATAAAAGACTCATTTGGTGAATTTTTTTGTTTCAGTTTTTTTTTTCTTTTTTTTTATGGCGAACTTTTTTTTGCCTAAAATTTGAAGGCTTAGAGTTATATTAGTTATTGATTATTGATAATGATTAAACCTTGGGTAGTGCTGGGTTGCATAACGTACGAATTTAAAATTCATATTGTTGTGTGGTTTGTGTTATATCGCTCATGATATCTTATGCGGATTTAATTTACATGCAGTGATTTGTAGTATTTTTTCTTTTCTTGATTATATAGCTGTCTGGGAATTACGAAATAGCAGTGTTCTTAAACTTCTGATAATTTCTTAAACTTCTAATAATTTTTTAAGAGTTTCGACTTTCACGTCAATCAGAAAATCAAATTTGTTTTGGAAATATATAATTGAACTTTGAAAGCGCTCATAAAAATAAAAAATAAAAAATCAGCTAATTTTATTAAAAATTTAATTTAAATCTATTTATAAAATAAAATAATTTTATATTATTAATCAATAAAAATAATAAAAAATATTAATTTATATAAATAATTATTTATTATAATAAAAAAATTATAATTAATTTTTTATTTTTTTATTTTTATTAATTAATAATATAAAATTATTTTATACTTTCAATATAAATTAATCAAATTCATCTATTTTCTGTTATATAAAAGTAAGCTAATTCACATCTGATAAAAGAAATATTTGTTGGGAAAATTAATGCTCCGGACCCTTCAGAAGGAGTAGTTAAAAAAAAGGACCAATAATATTAAAATTATTAAAAATAATCTAATAAATATCAATTAAAGAGATGGATCGTACAATTTTAACAAATTGCCGATAGTATCCCTTATTTCATTCATCCTTAATTCTTCATCCTGTATAAACTCTCTCAACTGCACTCAATTTTTTTTTTTTTTCAAATTAATTTAAGGGTATTAGCTAGATTAACTTCCAGCTAACTTTGCATTTATCTATAGAAAAATAAACAACCCTGCATGGCTATAGTTGAGGCTTATGTATCAAGTTTCGCGGTTGAATTCAAGGGACGGTGGAATAGTTCAGGACTGCGCTGGCTATACATTACGTATAGCTTGGGTTTCAGGTACCTGATTTATGTTCCTGTCCGTTTTTCATTAATGGACTTCAAGAAGGTTTCTTTTGGTTCAGCTATCAGACAGTTGATGATAAAGAAACACAGAAAATTTGAACAATGTATTTCTCAATGGAGACAGTCAAACAGGTTTTCTTCTTTCCCAAACAGAAACCCTAAAAACAAATTTGTTAAAGTGATATTTTTGGCTGCAAATATAGGAACTGTTAATATAAGGTGGTGAAGGGATGAGGAATTGGGGATAGATGAAATAAGGGATATTATTAGCTACTAGAAAAAGTTGTGTGATTCGTCTTCTTAATTAATTTCGGTTAGGTCCCTTTTAATAATTTTAGTGTAATTGATCCTTCTTTTTAAATAATCCTTCTTAACTGTCCTTAACATTAATTTTCCATAGTTCTTTCTACACTGCTACTCATGTTGCGCTGTAATGCTGTGGAATATTGCAAATTTAATAATTTGTGAAACTGCCGTTCTTAAACCTCTTGAGTAATAATTTTTTAAAAAAGAAAAAAAGACGTGTTATTAGCACTGTGAATTTGTAAGTGTTGGCAAATGAAACTTAACTATACTTGGATTTTTTCACAGTAACTGCTTAATGAGAAAATTTCATACCATTAACCATCTCGAATTAAGTAAATATTTGTTTCTTCCTAATATTTTAGAGTTGATATAAAAAATTTGAACAGTACTCTTTTTCCATATTTTGATATAGCTAAAATGAATAAAAGCTTGATGAGAGGTTGCGAGTATGTTGGAGTCCCTTCCAACCGCAGGACTTCTTGTTATGTAAATCTAAGATCACATAAAGTTCTGTTGATCACATATATCTGTTGTTGGAGCTACTTCTTGATGCAAGATTTTCCCAGACCAAACCACGAGTTGGCCGTTCATTATTAGTGTAACTCCAAAATCATGATCTTAGTGTTACAAAAAAGATACTTTTACTCAAATTATGATTTCAAGGTTTTCAAAGGAAAAACCAAACATTCTATACATCACCCGCTTGTGGCATACTTGCGGTTGTGTCCTCTTGGTAGCTTGTTGGTTGCATTATCTTAAGGTATCTTTGAAACGAAAGATTTTAGATGGAACAAAAGGGATGGAAAAATTTTTATTTTAAATAAAGCATTCAATTTTTAAATAAAATAAAATAAAAATACAATAATAAACTAGTATAAAGCTTTTTTATTTTTTCTTTATTTAATTTTATAAATATTTTATAATTTCTTTAATTAGAAATAAAACACTTATTGTCTTGTTTATTTTTCTCTAAACTCCTTAATCCATTAGTACACATTCTCGATTCTCCCTGAGGAAGAGCCTCGCATTCTTTTGTTCTTTTGTGTCTTTGCCCGGATGAAGGCATTGAAGTGAAAACCTAATGGAACTAATATTGGGCGTAGGGTTTGGGCTGCTGTAAGATATTAAATTAGGCCTTCCTAACGATAAAAACAAAGTTAAATTAAGCTAAACCTCTGGAGCTCAGTGTTTTCGTTTTTTAATTAAAAAAATATGGAACCGAAATTGTGATTTGAATAATAATAATATATTATTTGATTATGAGTAATTATTTGTTGAAAAAAAAGAATAATTGTTAATTTAATATTACGCAAGACTAATGAATCATTAATACATACTTTGACTGCTTCAACTACCAATCCAAAAATCATTGGAGAAAACAGCTTCGAGTGTATAAGGCATCAAATATCTAAGAGAAGCTACTTGTTGCAAATTGCCCTGGTTTTGAAGCTGAAAGGGGTTCATTCTTCCAAAAAAAAAACGTGATATGATGATTTACAACCACTCTAAGTACCAACAAAAAAAATCTCAATCTTTCTTCTTTGAGAACAGCCCCTCTTCAATCTGATATAGTACATCCATTCATCTAGTAAGGTTAAAAAAACGCAATTTTTTTTTTTTTTAAAGGAAAAAAAGAAACTTGAGAAATTTGCTGGTGATCATGAATTGCATCAAGCGCCACTGAACTAACAAGTATTTCTTGAATTTAAGCAATTGATCATCAATCTTAAGACAATGGTGAATTTCAGCCAACAATCTTTGGATCTTTCTTGCTATGCCAGTGCTGCTGAGTTTTAAAAGGAATTGGCTGAATTCCAGAATCTAATGATAAAAAACCTGTATTGGGGAGTCCTTGCAGAAGATACAGCCTCTCCAGGCAGAGTACTCAACAAATTTTCTTTTATTTACAATGTTCAGATAGCCAGAGTACTGCAACCAGCAAAATATTTGTTAAATTCATGATTTGTGGATGTGTCACTAGTGATCATTAAGGAAAACAAATATGTACAAATAATTCAACGTTAGGAAATCTTGTTAGGTCTTCAGGTGGTAATAATTAAAAAAAAAAAAAAACAATATTATCTTTATACTCATTGAAATGCCCAAAATGCAAAACATATAGTTCATATGATACGCTGTAGTGGACTCACCAGTTTGTCATGAGTCATGACTCATGATTGCATATGATGCTCCAGTGTAAAGGCATGAATATCAGAAGGACTAGTACCCGGCCTAACAACAATCATCAGCATAAAATCAAACTTGAGCAATAATATAGGCCCAGGGAGCTATGTAGCAGAAATAATCAATAGCTTAACCAAGCCTTGGACAGAGAGAGAGGAGACAAGAGCAAGATCAAGAGTCACATAGCGTGGCATCTGAAATCATACAGGATCATGTTCATAAGAAAATTCATAGTTATGCTTTCAAATGATTGCACAAAAATGTGATAATGCAAACCCACATAAGGATCACCTATAGCATTCTGTGCTGATTAATTTATAAGCATTTTTTATAGCATTTACCCCAGAACAGAGTGATTTGAACAGTTTCGAGCACCCAACTACTTGAGATGTACAGGGTTAAGATGGCTAACAGAATTATTCCTAAACAGAAGAATAATTACTATTTAAAATGTTAAATGACTTTCTTCCCTCAAAGTAGACAATGTAAAAGATGAACTTTAGGGTAAATATCCCGAACAGAGGATGAAAATACCTTTTGTTAATAGTTCCATAATGGAATTTGGGCTTTCCTGCCTTCATGTCCTCAACATACTGCAGCCATGAGAAAACACCATAAGACACATTATAAGTTGGAAAAAGTAAAATGACCCAAAATTATACAAAATGTTCAAATATCCGAACCATACCAAACTTAAAGTAACCACCATTGATGAAAAAGATAGAGAGTTAAAAGGTATATCATCAAGCGAAAAAAGCTGGCATTCTGATGATTCCGGACCAGGTGAAAAGTGGGGCTTCTTCAGCTTTGCTAAGAAGATTATATAAGTCTGCCTCAAACATGCCGTAATCATAACCAAAAATCTCTAACTAGACAAAAGAAGGTTGACAAAAAAGAGAGAGAGAGAAAAGTTTAGAAGAAGAAATCAATGCTTCTTGCTCACTTGGCCAATCAAAGGAATATCCAATTGAGCAAAGGGAGAAATCACTTCCACGTCCGCATTGGCTTCCTCCCTTGTTTCCCTAATAGCACCTTCCATAGCCGACTCTCCAATTTCCAAATAACCAGCAGGAAGTGTCCTTGTTGACACCAAAATATGAAATTAACATAGCTCACCAAAGATAAGATAAACAATTTTCATCATAACAAGAAATTCTTAGCATCTTGGTTTTATAAAAAATTTCAGGGAAAGTAATGTAACATGTATGTAACCTGAACCAATAAAAATAGGCAGTTCATAAGAAGTCCACTCTTACCAAAGGCCATAAGATGGTTCAATCTTCCGCTTGCAAAGGAGGACCTTGTTATCATGTTCAATGAGACAACCAACTACCTACTTTGCCATTTAAACTCATGTCATGTATAGAAGACAGTATTAAGTGCTAGAAGAAATAGCATACTGCTATTACAATAATTTTTCTAGACAAAAAGCCAGAGAATACATCTTAAAAAAATATGATCTTCCACCAAAACTTTTTTGGTTTTGCATTTGTTGCACTGCAAGTTTTGCAGAACATAGAATTACTTCACGGAATGAGATTAGTTATATGCCAGTAAAAATAGCATACAACTATTACAGTAATTTTTCCAGACAAAAAGTCACAGAATACATCCCGTAAAATATGATCTTCCTCCAAAACCTTATTAGTTTTTGCAGTTGCCCTACCAGTTTTGCGAACATAGAATTACTTCAAAGAATGAGATTGATTATATGCACGGCACTTTAAAACATGTTACATGTGGATACCTTAACATCCACGTTTACTTCAGAATCAAACCCATTCATTACATAATAAATAAAATCCTAAAGCTGATATAAATAATCTGTTTCCTCCGATCAATGTGTGCTTTGCAAAGTCAAGATTGAACCACTTATTTTTTTCTCAATGTTTGCCTGGAATTCATCTTAAAGATCCAACAAAAGCCATAATATGGAAATATGTAAAATAACAAGATAGACAGATGACCAAAGTATATAGTGCATACTAACCGTCAAACACTTTAACAGACATAGTAAATCAACTTGATATCCACAAAGCTATAACACTCTTCATCTACTTACAACCAAAAGCATAGTTTCCAAACCCTCCTTGCCAATATTTCAACAACAGCAAACAATTTTTTTATAAAATAAAAAATATAATTAAATGAGAGAGAAAAAAAAATGACATCGTATACATATCCTAGTTCAGAACTCGAAAGTAGGCTACATGATGATTAAATGGGACAAAATGAAGCCCTAATCTAAATTTAAGGGTACAACTTCTAATTTAAAAAAAATGGCTTGAATCAGCTGCCAAAATTCAAAATATTTCTGCATATGACACATGAAAGAACAAGTAAGCCATTTCGTTTTGCATATCTTGCATAGATGCCATCATGCATATGACACACACATCTGATATTCCACTTAAAAACGTTGACACTTTTTGTAAATCACTCACATGTTCAAGAAAATTTCCAACAAACTATAAAATATCCCTAATTTCTGCATAAGCACTAAATTAAATCAAGTGCAAGCTCCTGTGATCATTTTGGGCATTTACCATTTTTGGATTCTGATAGGCAATCTTCCCACAAATTGTACATATAGCTCTCAGCCTTTCTTCTCCTTCAGGTATATCATGCTTTGTTGTACCACCACACCACTGACAAAACTTAATCTTTTGAACTTCTCCCTACATTGTAATGGAACTCAACTATATGACCAATAACTATACAGAAGATTGTTGTGGAATACAAGATACAAGAAGAATTTAGATTAATAATTTCAAAATTTAGACGTTGGTGTTCAAGATATCTATTTAACTGTGAACAACAGAACATGATGCAGAAAAGGGGCATTCTTATTTGTTGCAAATTGCAATGTACTCTGGTTCAACTGGATCATTGACAATGTCAAAAGCCAATCCATTATGTTATGGAACTATCTTTTCTGAAATATTAGTTACATCTTATCTATAATGACTGGCAACAACTAAACACCAACCACATCCAACTCCTACATACAAATCAAACTTAATTGTATACATAAAGTTCAATTAGAAGCACGCTAGACCAGAGAAGGGCATGTACAACAAATTAAAGAAAATATATATAAGGATTGATTTTCTTTAGTTTAAAATCAATTATTTGTTTTAACTAATACAATTGATGGGGATATTCATTCCTGTAATCAATAATTCAATTCACTTGAAAGTATAAAATTACAACCCAAAAAAAAAAAAAATTAAAAATAGACCATAAAGGCCACAAAAATCCCTTAGGAAATAAAAAGATGTGTAAATTCAAAATTGTAAAAGAAACAAAACACAGAGACCCATGTAAATAATTTTAATTTTAACTATATATATATATATATATATATATATATACCGAAGGAATAAAAGAATTGACAGGAAAATTAAAGTGCGGAACCAAGAATAAAACGCACGGCGGAATGAAGTGACGATGACGGAGAAGACGAGGTGTCATTGGAGGTAGCTGACAAAGAAGAGGGATCCATGGTGCTAATGAGAAAGTGTTTGAAAGAAGGGTGTGGGGAGAACGATGCGATTGAAATGGGAGAGAAGAGCCTTTGACTATTACGACGTTTCCAACGTTCAGTAGTAGCAAAAGCAGATGAACAACAACCCAGGATGTCAAAAGCTCTCAGCATTATTATCCCTTCAGGATTAGAATATAGAGCATATTCACTGTAGCGAGAGAAAAAGATACCGACATCATAGCAATAACAATTTAAACTCGTCAAAAAAAAAATTAAGAAGAAGAATTTAGTAATAAACTGATATACGCCTCCCTTTTTTATGTTAGTTTCATTTTTTTCCATAAAAATTAAAAAATATACATTAAATTAATATAAATATAGTTTATTTGGACCAAATTACTTTTTTTTTTTTATTCACTATTTTTCTCTTTTCTTTTCCTCTGATAATGAAAATAAAAGTAAATTTAAAAAATAAATAATTAATACTTTTTTAAAATTTTCAGATGACAAACAATTGTGGACAAATAATATTTTTAAGGTTAAAACTAATTTTTATCCTAATATGTGTTCGATATTTTAATTTTAGTCCCTACAATTAAAAAAAGAATATTGTTTAGATCCCTATATACTAAAAATAATTTTGGTTTAAGTCTCGAAAATGATATTGAGTTTGTCTCTGTCATTAAAAAATTATTAAATAGTGCTAATTTTTTTTGGAATGGTTAACCAAAGTTAAATATAATAAAACTTGATTGAGATAGTTTTGGCATAAAAAAAAAATTGTTTTGATATTATTTTAATTATTTTATTATTTTTGTAAAAAATGTTATTTCAAGCCTAAAATAGGCATAAAATAAGTCATCTCAAAACTATATTAAAAGTATACCATATTTTTATCAAATCTTATTAGCTATGTTTGCCAAAATCTAATCCCGTCTAATCATTTGTTACTAGTAAAGACTAACTCCTTAATGGACAGCCATGGTAAAGACCTAAACCAAAATATTTTTAGTATAGGGATTAAAATTAAAATATGAGACATGTTTAAAGATTGTAAACTAGTTTTAACCTTTTTTCTAAATAAACATTTAAAAATAGAGGAAACAAGTAATGAGAATGTGATTAATTTCAATACATTGTTAGTGTAAATATTTTTTGTGCAGTTATTTAATTATATATTAAAAATATTTAATTTTTATAATAATTACTTGAAAAGTCACATATATAATAAGATATAATTAGTTAAAAATAAAAAATATTTAACGCTAATAATATCTCAATAATAATAATAATAATAATAATAATAGTAAGAGAGTGGATATTGTCACTATCTCGAGTCTATTATTACCACTCACTCAACAAAGTTTTTTTATTAATTTCTCTAAAATGCTCTTTCTTTCTTTTTTTTCATAGTTAAATTAAGAAATATATTTACCTTTACAACTTTTCATAAAATACATTATGTTAAATTTTTAGTAGATATCTATTTTAATCCCTAAAAGATGCATGTAACATCAACTTGATTCTTAAAAGTTGGTTGATATTAAATATATCTCTAAAAATTAAAGTATGCTATTACCTTAGTCCTTAAAAGTTCTATAACATCAAATAGATTCCTAAAATTTAAAATTTGATATCAATTTAATCTTTTTCTTTTTTATTTGATATAGTAAATTTTCCCTTATTTCAATAAGGTAAAGGAATAAGTGAATACTTTTTCCATAAAAGACTTAAAATAATATCACATTTTAATTATCATGAATCTATTTCCTGTCACACTACTTTTAGATAACAAATTAATATCACATGTATCTTTTAAAAAATAAAATAAATATTTACTCAATGAAAAATACGCAAATACAGCAACAATGTCTAACTTCATTGTTTTTTGTTTACAAAATCCTGAACATTAAAAAAAACAAATGAAAACAGAAAACCCAAAAGCCTTTAACTATTTATTCTCTAACTGTAGGAGGTTCTGTCTAGAAACACATTTTTGTGTAATGTCATGAAGCATTCCGCACAAAATGAGAGAAGCGTGCCTGTCCATTTTTTTTTTTAATTTTTTCCTCCCTGTTTTATTCAGTGAAATATATATCATTTTCAACAACTCATTGACATTTCTTAGTCCTTTGTACCCTTTTTTTTTGTTGGGAAAGGGGGGGGGGGGTGGTGGTCAGGGTAACACCCATTACTTGATCCTGGATTTTTTAATAAACTCTACCAATATCATGAAAAAAACAAAGATCCATGAGGATTGGTATCGTCAACTTAATAAGAAGAGAGAGAGAGAGAGAGAGATAAAAGAGAAAAAAAAGTAGGATCAAACCTTTTTTTTTTTTTAATACTAATCAAACCCCTCTTTGACACAAGTTATTAGCCATTTATCTCAGGCACATTTGGATAAACTTCTTAAAAAATACTTTCAAGATAAAAAGCAGAAATAAGAGAAGCAGCTCTCCATGTTTATTTAAAAAAATGCTGATTAAATTTTAATTAAAGGAAAGTACTTTACTTTCTTGTAAAATATGGGTACAAACAACACTATTGCTTCTCAACTAGATTTATATTATATGAATGCAAACTCGAGCTGGTGCAGGATCACTGCGATTCTAACTGACTTTTGAAAGATAAGTGCTTATCTTAAACAAAAATATGTGTCCCAAGAGTCCCTAATCCAAGGTCAGCTTATCACACAAAGATTGATAAGCAGCACTGCAGTGCTTGAACTTCTCCTCTGCAATAGCCTATCAACATGCATAATAATTAAAATAATTAGCAAAGTTTACAATTATTGATAGAGACTCCAGAATGACCAACAGAACCAGATAGGAAGGAGAATAAAATCAGGGGTTAGAGCTCGGAAACACCTTTGAAGAACCTTGGTGACGATCTGGATGCCACTTTAGAGCACATGCCCGGTACCTGATTTCATAAAATAGTTAAAAAAAAAATCACATCAAAGGAAAACCAGCAACCCTGGATTCCTAGAACTTTATGGTAAAGAGGAAGTGGAACAGAACTCACGCATTTTTCACATCTTCAAGTTTAAGAGGGCCTGCAGCATTCAATCCAAGGGCTAATCTATCTGAAACTGAATATGAATATGAACAATCAAACTCTGACTCAGTTGAAGATTCATACGCATTTTCCCTCCGATATCTCCAGTTAAAAGATTTCCCGTGATTAGAAAAGTCCCCTGACCTCCTCCACCGAGGATTTTCCTCATTTACGAATGACCAATAGAAGGATTGGTTCCCACCAAAGGCAGAGCGGAAAATTGTTTCAACATCAACATCATCTTCACAAAACTCAGGATCTCCTGAAAGAGGTCAAGTTCGGTGAAATTTAATATACGAATGCAGCTATATCCTCTATAGATATCTGAATCTTCTACTTCGCATGCAAAATGGCAAACACACCGCAGAAACAGGAAACTGATATAAGAAAAAGAAAGCTTATGATGCAAGTTAAAACCAAATCAGCTCCATTATCTCTTACTAGTTAAGCCCATCAATCCTAATCAAGTAGACGTGAAAATTTCCAGACAAGATGCATTTGAAAGATTTCCCAAAAGAAACCATATCATGTAAACTCCAACCAAGAGAGCTAGTAATACAAGATATATGTAATATTTGATTACAGAATAACTATTTCAAGCATGCTTACTTCTAAACCAATGCCTCGATCTTTGGTTGCCATTCCTGTACCTTCCAGAGCCCTTCGGAGAATATTGTCTTCTAAACCATGCAGGGCCTCGACTAGAAGATGGATCATCCTCCTCAATATCTTCCTTCCAGCTCTAAACCATGGAAGAAAAAGGAAAGCATAAGCACTTTAGATGCAACAACTACAGACAAACAAAAGCAGGGAATAGTACAAGTTGGAGAACCATCTAGATCTATGACTAAAAGAGTTTATTGAGAGAACTGTTTAATCAAGCACCTAATAAAAAAGTTATAGCTGATAGCATGGGTACAATTTGATACTTTTAAAGTTTCTCAGAACTGGAAGTTCAAGGAGTTGCATCCATTACAAAAACTATGAGCCATGCTGTTAAACCCATTGAATAGTAATGGTGACAACCAAATAAAGCCAGGTCAGGCTACGCCAGGTGTTAGCACACCTTAGGTTGTGAGCAAACAACCAAAATGCACCAGGGTATACATTAGGAAGAAGTACAAGGGAGCAACCATGGGGGATTCTAGAAGAGCTGAGGTATTACATCAGAATGAGGATGTGCGGAGGAATGAGAATTTGGGCCTGACAATGGGCCCCACAGCTCCATAACAGAATTGCTGAGCTGTCCCTCTCTGTGTGGTGTGAGGATCATGTGTGATTTGGGTTTTTTTTTTTTTGGGGGGGGGGAGGGGTATTTGTATGGGAAGAGGAGGCTGTGGGAATTATTCTAGAATTTGGAATTTAGTCATTTGGGAGAGACTGGACCTCTCTAACGTCCAGGCTATTTTCCTCTCTTATACTGCTACTCTTTGTTGTTCCTCATCTTCCTCAAGAGAGTCGCCACTGGATTCTTCTTGGGAGTATTAATAATACTTGAGTTCTTTCATTCCCATTTTCTGTACCAGTTGCTTATCACCAGGCTTTACCTTAATCAAATAAGTCTGTCATATTTCCCAAATACATGACCTAAGCCTAGCCTATTTATCTAATATAGACATTTTTTAAGGCCTGTGACTTAGCCAGCCCATTTTAGAAGTTTAGTCTAGCCCAAAGGCTTATTTAAAGTCCTATTTAGTAATAAGGCATTTAAATAGGCTAATAAGCCCTACAAGTAAGCAAACAATTTAACTTTTTAAATTCAATAAACAATATATTATTTATAAATTTATGATAACAACAATAATGATAAAAAATAATATAATTCTACTATATTATATATTATTTGGCTATATAGGATGGCCATTTCTAAAGCTAAAAGCCTGGCCTTTTCAGCAAAACAAACTCTTAAAAATTCCTTACCCTAACTTATTAAAAAGGCCAAGCCTAATGTAGGCTAAGTCTTAGGCTCTTGACGAGTCACCTAATCTATTTCCACCCCTAACAACAAATGTGCAGCTATATTTCTTTTAAGTTTCTCAAAACTAGTTTAAACTTAGGGATTGCACCCGTTACGAGATGAGTTGTTCAAATTTAAAGGATGGCGTTGACCAAATAAATTCAAAACTCAAAAAGAACAGCCTATAAAAATCAGCGATACTGAGGATCTTCGATATCACCCGTCTTTATCGGGATGGGCACAGAAGGGCAATGCAAACCATATCGAAATAACCAACACTAGTAAGGCAGCAGAGGTTCCATAGGAAACATGGTGAACAAAGACCGAATAATCATAACAAAAAGCATTTTGACATTTTTGCGTATAAAGATACAAAAGACCATAGTCCAGTCATACAGATGCAAAAGCAGTGACACGGACAAAACTAATCATGTCAGAAATTCTGTTCATTTTGTTAAAACAGACATCACAGAACTGCAGAAGTATAATATAGAATAGAATACAGCATAATCAAAATTTAAGGGAAACGGTACTCCATATAACTTGTTCAAATCATCCTTAGAAATATGCTCTATAGGATGGTGACAATCCAAAGTTTGAGGTCAGCTAACAGTATTTTCATATAAGAAAATTAAAACTCAATAAGAAATGCCAACAAATTAAAATAATAAAAGAAAACCAAGAAAAAATGTTCCAATAACTAAATGAATAATTGAAAGAAATCTATGAATTTGAAATCCTGTAAAGTCATTGTTTAAGATCCTTGATTGAGTCCCCCCCCAAAAAAAAAAAAAAAAATCACAAAAAAAATGAAAAAATAAAAAAACAACCTCCTCTCCTATCAAATCAGGCATATTATGGCACTGAACTGAAGGTTTATCTCCCATCCTCCACCCTCAGCCAATCATTGTAGAGGGAGCGGCACTAGTCTTAGACAGTAGCTCATTTTTCCCATTTGATGCTAAGCAGCTAAAGATGAAAAACATCATTGCATCATAATTACTTTCTGTCTGATTCCACCTACAGCATAGTAGCATACTCAACACTCTAAAGAGATATAGTACACAGGTCTTTGAAGGGATACAGCCTGTTACCAAAGGGCTTTCTTTCTTTTGCTGTCCCTTCTTTTATCATTAATATTGTGGCTTGTTGAAAACTTGAAAATCCATCAACAGGAAACCTTAACACTCTGAATGTATAAAGGAAGCTAAAAGCCAAAAAAGAAGAAAAATGAAAAACCAAACAAGTGACAACCACAGGGTAAGTGGACCCCTCTGAGATAATCAATAAGCACCAGTAATAGCTCAGTTGGAGACTCCATACCATGTAAATAAATACCAAAACAAGAATATAAGAAACAGCACACACGCACGCACGCACACATGTGAGAGAGAAAGAGGAAAAGAGATCAAGATATTTTGTTTTTCATGTATTGACATTGTGCAGGCATGTTTGCAGGCATTAGATTAAAAGCATCATGAACCTGGAAGAGAACTTCTGCATAAGCATTGACATTGCGAAGTAATGTTTGTTTTGCTTGCATCCTTCTAAATCTTCTTGAGTAATGGTTGCATCTCTGCAATAGCACAAAACAACCCTTATTTACAACGATCCTAAGATCATAACAAGTAGTAGAAAATACGCACGATGTTGGAGGAATAGATTGAGTGCATAACTGAAAGAAACACAAGAAAGAAACGGAAGGAAAGCATCTAACTGCAAATAATGCATGTGAAATAAAAAATATATTCACTGAGTTTGTTATTGAACACACAAACTATGAAAAGACAAACATTAATAAAAGCAATAAACATATGGGAGTTCCTTCCAGTTGACAGCAAAACTAGGTCATTTTAATCTCTTTTTTTAATAAAAATAAGAAAAAAATGCATAGTGTCTCTACTGTCTCATTTAACAGTACATAAAAACCTTACATACGTCCTTGCATAATTGATAGTTAAACTGAAGCTCTTATATCTCAGTAAAACAAAGTAATATCGCATATTTGCAATAGTGCATAAGGAGCAAATTTTAGCTCAATACGAGGAGGATGATACGAATTGAGACGAAACAATGGCCAACAAATGAAGACATTTTAAAAGATACCAAACAAAATAATGCTTCCATCTTCCAAATAACTGAACACATACTCCACTCCACATCTTTATCAACAAGATACCTATCAAGTTAGCCATGGTACAATACATTTGAAAACCTCGTCATCATTATGCAGCAAATTCACTCCCCGCTAAATTCTTATCTCACACAGATGACAAATTGACATTTTGGCTGGCCGGAAAAACATTTCTCTAATTGTGATATATGAATACTGAATCTTAAGCACTTAAATCCTAAACCCCCCTATAAAAATGGTTTCTATTGTGATATGAAAAATATATATATATATATATATATATATATATATATATTGCTAACACGATGCATAGACTTCATTGATTCCAAGACCAAATAAACCGAATAATGGTTCACACATTACAAAGTTCAAAATCAGATAATAACAACCTCCCAAGTAGGTGGTGAATCATGTGTAGTAGTTTGTTCTACATCGTTGAATTGCATGAACTAATAAAATAAAATAAAATCCTTCATATTATAGCCCAACAAAATATTCTCCAAATCCCTTGTTAAATCAAAAGATAAGAAATTCAGACAAATATGTGAAAAGAGAGAAACTAACAGATTCCCAAAAATTGCGCCTTTTGCGTTCCAAGAAAGGAGTGGAATGAAAGAGTGCACATGAAGCCCTGAAGGGCAGACATTTGGTGTTTGAGTTGTTGGTAAAGCTGGCTTTGATGGCGCTATTCATTCCTAAAAATCTATTATCTACGATGACTTATACACAGAGATAACAAATTAGAATGTGCAAGGTGCGCGACCTCAAGCTAAGGTATTTCAGCAAATGATGCAACAAAAACCGGGGAAGAAACGAAAAGACCAAACAAAGGTAGCTGCTCTATTCCTCGGACCCAGCTTGGTTCCCCCTTTGACTCAGCCTCAGACACTGGGAACGAGGGGCCCTATTCTGGAATGCACCTTGATTCTTTGGGTGTGTGATACACATTCATTTAGCCACATTTATTATATGGCTAAATACATCTTAGTGTGTCAATTGAATTTAACCACACTTTCGTGTAGTTAACCACATTTTAAAAATGTGGCTAAGTGAAAGTGCAACCCCACCCAAGGTATCTCGGAGTATCACCGCTGCCGATTTCCATGTGTGCTTGGGAGCAAATCAAGGGAAATTAAAAAAATAAAATAAAAACATGAAAACAAAATTGAAAAGATAACATAATAATTATTTTTCTTTAGATTGAGAATGTTCTATTTTAAATTTGTTAGATATAAAATATTGAAATTAATGTATCCAAAAATAGAAAGAAAATTGCCCATAAACATAGAAAAAAAGTTGAATTTAAATATATTATTATTATTATTATTATTATTATTATTATTATTTAATTTTAATGTACTATTAATATAAAAAAGTATATTATCATCTAATTATGCATTTACATGTTATTAAAAGTATTATATTATTAAAATAATTACCTTAAAAGACATAAATATAATAATATATGATTAATTTATAGTATAAAATATTTTATAATAATAATAATAATAATAATAATGTATCAAAATCAAATTTTAAATTATATTTTTCTAATAGTGTAATTGTAGTATCTTTTAGTTTTAGTTCCCATAAATTAGAAAATTAGTTTTATATCCTTTCTTATTTAAATAGAGAAGAGAAAACTAATTCAGGAAGGCTTTTAGAGTGTTTATCAAGCTTGAGAAATTTCACTTTGAGGGTTAGGAATTAAAAGGAGTAGGGATTGAATTGGAAAAAGTCTTAAGTTTGTTTTATTATTATATATCATTTTCTATCGCTTTAATTGATTTAATATGTTCATCCTATAATAAAAAATGTTCTTGTTGGATATAAATGCAATCAGCCAAATCTTTTGAAGAAACTTATTTGAAAAAAAAAAAATCTAAAGATTACCAATATTCAAGTGATTTGAGAGCTAATGATAGACTGACTCTTGAAGAATCTGATTCCCAATCACTTACGACTATCACTGAGCAAGATCAATCAAGGAAAATTAGAATGGAAGATGAACTTAGATTGACAACCTTAAGAGTTCATAAGAGTTCATACAAACTGGAATCTCAACAATGAACATAAGAAAATAACATAATGCTTAAAATAAAATGAATAAAGAAAATAAAAGCTAATAATCAAAATAACATGGTGTATGTGTTATTCGTGTGTCCCCAATTCCAACAAGTATGAGCTTTTATATTCCTCCTGGATTTTCACCACTTCTCAGTTGCATGCACATAATGGTCCTTGGCTAACTTCCCCTACACTCACGTTCTTTGTTAGTGGTAACTGTCGCTTAACTTTAGCGCTAGTCTTTAACTAACTCTTTTTCTTTTGATACTTGGTCCTAACCACAACACTTGGCCCAATGTCCTCTGCCTCTGTTGATACATAATTCTTGGCCAAAATATTTATCCTGATCCATTTCAACCTCTAGACCAAACCCAACTTAGGTCATTTGTTAGCCCATAATTAATCACCTTAGCTTTCAACATTAACCTTCACTTAACAATTAATTACGGTGCCAATATATGCGGTCGTACATTACCTAGCTAACGACTGTTTACTCATAGCTAGGTAATGTATTTAATCCTATTATCGTTACTGTTCATTCACCTTCAACAAGTGAATTCTCCCACTTCTTCATAGACCCAATTTCTTCTCCCCTTAATCTTCAACGAACTTTTAAACTCCTTTCTTTAGCTTCAAACTTTTGAACTTTCTCACATAAATTTTACTCCTCATCTCTTAAAATGTCTTCTGATTACTCGGACTCTCAAAACCCTAGTATCTTGGCCACTCATGATCCGTCAAAGAGCTCTTCTTCATCAAGCTCCAAAAGCTCCTCAATTGATTAGTCAACCAATTCCCCATAACGATCAATTAGCAAAATCCAACAATCAGCCCAAGTTCTCAGGCTCATTGCATATCTCCTTGAAACCAACTCATTTGAACCACTAGATCAACCGTTGGAATAGGATTGGTATATGTAGGCTAATCCCAATTGTTGTTAGAGTTACCCCAATAACTTGTATTCCGATAGGGGAGTCCTAAGTTCCCTTCTATATTAGGGGGTCTTTTGATCAATTGCACATGACCCGGTTAAGGCCCTTGATGCCCCCAGTGTAAGTTGTTGCTTCACTAACAGTTTCAGGCCTAGTCCCATGCATGGCCTCAGCTGAATGGCCATGGAGTTTTAACATCTCTTTTTGTTGTTGTTGAACTTGCTGTATCTCATTTCGTACTATTGGCCTTACTATTTCAGCTAGTTGATTAGACATTTCATACATTAGATAATTTATTCCTGCATCAATCTGCTATCTAATGAAGGATGTAGATATTACTAACAACTGCATCTCCTCATATCTGATCTAAGTTGAGCTAGACACATTAGAAGATGCTGCCAAGGCTTTAGGCAGTAGGGAAGTAGCAGCTATGATCAGCTGCTCTAAAGTTACCACTTAAGGTGTAGTCAAGGCAGTTGCACATGTAGCTAGTTATCCCCTACTTTCTGCTTTGAGGCCTGACTTGGATTTTTTGAACTCATGTTAATAACCATCTTGGATCTTAGATTCATATGCCAAGTATGATCCAACCCAAGAACTAGAAATTTTCACTGATCTGACTTTGAAGGTCCCATTGGGCGTGCCAAATTTTATGTTGATGTTAGCACCAAAAAATTGCAATTAGTCGAGGATGGATATCGGCCTAGGAGAAATAGTCAGATAAGGCGATATTCGGTCAGATTTAGCCGCCGAAAGTAGTTGGCCTATGAATAAGTGATGATCGACAATGGACATAGATTGTGTTGCTTGGCTTAAATTGATTGAAAGAAGTTGAAGTGTTTGGCCAAACTTTAGTTGGTCGCCAGCTAAGATCCAAGTGTCAAAATAACTATTATTGTATATCTACGAAAAGCCCAAGATGAAAGCATCAACGTGGTAACCAAGGCTAGCCTTGTTGAGGTCATTTTAGCCCTAACAAAGGCCGTTTCGATATTATTTAGCTTTTTTCCTATTTTTCGCTCGATTGATTTTCCTTGTCTTTCCTAATTAGGATTCTAATTAGGTGTAGTTGCCTATAGAAACTCTTATTCGCATATTTTGAAGCTTGATAGTTTATATGGGTTTCAATTGATAGCCGATGACTGATTTTGCTAACAGCCAATAGTTGATGGTTGACAATTGAATAGCAACCTTAGCCATTAGCCAAAGGTGTGAATTTCCTATTAGTCTTTTGGCCTTTTTGATATTTGTAACCCACGAAATAGTTTTGCACTTTGGTGGGAGAAAGAACGTGCTTTAGCAGCTAAGGACAAGAGTTTAACCAAGTCTTCAACCACATCCTAGAAAGTGGGAACAATTAAGGAAGGCGATTTCTAGTTTAGAAAGTAGGGAGAATAGGTGAAATGCAGAGAATAGTTTTAAGGGGTTACCACTATGCCGAAAGGAATGCACTCAAGGAAGATATGGAAGACAATTATAAGGTAGTCACCAAGAGAAAGTGTGCTGACCATATTGTCTAAAGACATGGTTAATAGATGTCCTAGGATAACAATTAAGTTTTGTATATGTAAAAATAACCTTGAGCACAATCTATAGGGGAACCCCGAACAAATAAATGGAACACAAGTTTCTTTTACATTTATCTTTATGTTTTCTGCAATTTACATTCCTTACCTTTACTTTTTAAGATGTCTTTACCACACTTTGTTTAAAGTATTTTATTTACTTTCAGCCCTTTTAATTTTCAATCCATTTTGTTAGCCTTCAGCTGTTCACCAATATCCTTTTTAGTGACCTGATTTGCTGATCTGCCTGTCAAACACACTTTGGAGTAGTTTGGGAACCCATTTGTTAAGAGGCAGAGTCCCTCTCTTGGTATTAATCACCTGATCGTGAGAATCAGTTGTGTTTTTCTCTAGCCAAGCCTCTTGGTCATCTTGGAATAGTTTTCTGACTCACCTTAACTCTCAACCCATTCGGCTAGCCAAATAATTATATATGAAACATATAATTTGGCTTTGGCACGCCCGATAGGACCATCAACAGATCAGTTTACTATTTTGGTATCCAATAATTATGCCCATGACAACACAAGCAATGGCAACCACAGTTTCCTATAATCAGCTTATAGCCATAGCAGTCTTGTTCCATCTCTAAGGGTTTGTGCTAGGGGTCAACCATGGGCAATTGTTCCATATCTACCAGCCGATCAACCAGCATTCTCGGTCGTGCCTATTCAGGTGAAGTTAACTCTCTTACCTTGGAGAAATGAATGCAAAGCACAGGAAGATTTTGTTGTAAAGCAACTATAGGGATCATCTCCACTTCAAGCAATAAGTCAACAGCCAACTGATTAATGGCAAACTATGCAGTTGATTACTCAACAGTCAAGAGCTTGGTTAGTTAATAAGTCAAATTGTCAACAAAATAATTCGCAATTTGCTATTCAACTACCAAGCTCTCAACCTCCAATATCTCAACTAAGAGTACAACAACCGAGCTATTACTAGAATAGTTCGTAGCTTGTTGACCAATAGCTGAGTCCTCAGCTATTGGTGCATCAGCTGATGGCTTAATAACCGAGTTATCAACAAAACGGTTTACGATTTGCTTCCCAATGGCTGAATGCTCAATCACTAGATAATCAATTGCTGCTATTGCAGTTGACTCTTGCACCACCTCAGTGGACTGGCCTAGTGCAACCAACTAACTAATAAGTAAGTATAGATCCAAATGTTATAACTGAGACCATCAAAAGGCATTTTGGTGTGTAGCTGAGGCCACTCATCAGGCATGTATACCAAAATCCGTATCTAGAATGGATAAAGAAAACAATGCCTTTGCAGAGAGAATTTGAGATTCTAGATTTCACTATTTTCTCAGGTGAAAAGAAGAAGTCTACTATAGAGCACATTAGCCTATTCACTGCTCAATGTGGAAAGGCAAACCAAAATGAGTATTATAAGTTCCAACTGTTTTCTTTGTTTTTAATTACAGTGGCTTGTACTTGTTATTTGTCTTTGCCTCCCAATTTTTATACAAAACTGGGCAAACATGGAATGGTTATTCCATGATCACTTTTATCGGCCTAAGCCGGAGGTTATGGTAGTTAATCTCATGAGCATTAAGCAATAGGATGGTGAGACTGTAGTCAATTTTATGGAAAGATTTCTTAAGCTAAGGAGCAGATGCATTGTCAAATTGCCAAAAGCTAACTATGCCATCATCACCATAGGAAATATGTATCCTCAGCTAAAGGAAGAGGCTGATTGCTATGGAATATACAAATCTCAATCAGCTAATAACTAAGACCTCCAGAATGGAGCAGTTTATCATGGAGAAAAAGCAAAAGAAGGTCAATGAGATAGGAGGCTTGGGACCACAATTAATCTCAATTGACAACTACAACTCGGTTGAAGAAGAAATGGTTGAAGCCTCAATGTTTGCCGAGATGCTAACAGTTGCAATTTTCAAGAGAAAGTCCTATACTTACCTAGCTTATAGGTTAGCCAGGTAAGACTTTGAAGGAAATCTTGCAACGGCTAGCCCTATTTAGAGTTGAGACAGAATAGAAGAATAATGCACTTGCGGGGTGAGTCGAGAAGGAAGAGTAGAGGTCAGATCAAGTCAAGCTTAATTCCACTAGACCAAAAGTTCACTAAATGACAATTTATGAAATATTGTTGGACTAAGTGGTTGGTGGATGATGAATCTTCAAAAGCACCAGAAGAAAAAGAAAGATAGAAGAATTGCAAATCTCTAGAAAATGCATCATTTCAGCTTCCTGGCCTGTCACTTAGCTGAACGACACAGGGGGCATTATGTTGGCACCAAAAAATTGCGGCTAGCGAGGATGGATATTAGTTAAGGAGAAATAGCCAGATAAGGCAATATTCGGTCAGATTTAGCTAACAACTGAAAGTAGTTGGCCAAGGAATAAGCGATGATCAATGGTTGACACGCACTATGTTGCTCGACTTAAATTGATTGAAAGAAGCTGAAATGCTCAGCCAAGCTTTAGTTGGTTGCCAGTTGAGATCCAGGTGTTAGAATAACTATTATTGCATATCTACAGAAAGCCGAAGATGAGAGTGTCGATGTGGCAACTAGGGTTGGCCCCATTGAGGTCGTTTTAGCACTGAAAAAGGTTTTTTCGATATTATTTCGGCCATTTTTCTATTTTTCCCTCGGCTGATTTGCCTTATCTTTTGTAATTAGGATTCTAATTAGTTGTAGTTGCCTATGGGAACTCTTATTCATATATTTTGAAGCTTGACAGCTGATATGAGTTTCAACTGATAGCTTACTACTAATTTAGCTAACAACTAATAGTGGACGACTAACAGTTGAATAGTGACCTTAGCCGTTACCCGAAGGCATGAATTTCTATTATGCTTTTGGCCTGTTTGACAGTTTGTAACCCATGAAGTAGTTTTGGGCTTTGGTTAGACAAAGAATGTGCTTTAGCAGCTGAGGACAAGAGTTTGACTAAGTCCATGACCACTTCCTGGAAAGTAAGAGCAGTTGAGGAAGGTCGTTTCTAATTCAGAAAGTACAGTTTTAAGCAGTTACCACTATGCCGAGATGAGTGTACTCAAGGAAGATATAGAAGATGGTTATAAGGTGGTTACTAAGAGGAAGTTTGCTGACCCTGTTGCGTAAGGATGTGGTTAATACATGCCTTAGGATAATTATTAAGTTTTATATATATATAAATAGCCTTGAGCACAATTTATCGTGAACCCCCAAACAAATCAATCGACACAAGTTTTTTTTATTTTTATCTTTATGTTTTCTGTACTTTACATTCCTTGCCTTTACTTTTCAGCATTTCTTTACCGTATTTTCTTTACAGTATTTCATTTACTTTAAACCTTTTTAAGTTTCAATACATTTCATTAGCCTTTAGTTGTTCGCCAATATCCTTTTTGGTGACCTAATTTGCTGATCTGCTTGCCAAATGCTCTTTGGAGTAGGTTAGGAATCCATTTACTAAAAGACAAAGTTCCTCTCTTAGTGTTAATCGCTTGATCATGGGAATCGGTTGTGTTTTGTACTAGTCGAACCTCTTGGTCATCTTGAAATAGTTTCTTAGCATGCCTTGACTCTCAGCCTATTCGGCTAGCCAAATAATTGTGTACAAAACAATTGGATATAAATGTAATTAGTTAAATCTCTCTAAGAAACTTATTCGAAGACAAACTCCTAAAGATTACCAATGTTCAAGCGATTTAGGCTAAGGAGAGTACTCTACCTCTAAGCAAATGGATTTCTTAATTGATTCACGAGAGTAAGTCTTTAAGCAAAATTGATCAACAAAAATTAGAATGGAAGATGAACTTAGATAACAACCTTAACAATTCATACAAACTAAAATCTCAACAATGAGCATAAGGAAATAACATAATGGTTAAAATAAAATGAATAAAGAAAATAAAAGCTAATAATCAAAATGGCATGGTGTATGTGTTATTTGTGTATCCCCAAATCCAATGAGTATGAGCTTTTATATTCCTCCAGGATTTTTGCCACTTCTCAGTTGCATGCACATAATGGTCCTCAGCTAGCTTTCCATGCACCCATGTTCTTTTGTTAGTGGTAACCATCGCTTATCTTTGACGCCAGTCTCCAACTAACTCTTTTCCTTTGATACTCGAGCCTAACCACAACACTTTGCCTAATGTCCTTTGCCTTTTCAAATATATAATTCTTGAGCCAAAATATTTATCCTGATCCATTTCAACCTCCAGACCAAACCTAACTTGGCTCATTTGTCAGCACATAATTAATCACCTTTAGCTTTTAACATTAACAATTAATTACGGTGCCAAATAGTCCTTTTCATAACTTGGTTTGAATGTTAATGTATTTGGATTTTTTTTTATTTAATTTGTTATCTATTAGGTTATAATAATCTATTATTGATTTATAACCTACGTTGTTTTCTATTTTTTTATTTTTTTATTTTCCATAGATATCCTCCGACTAAAAACAATCCTATTTGAGTAGTGTAGGGCACTTAAATATAGGCAACTCTCTATCTAAGATTCAAACTACAGTTTTGTCACGTTATGATGGACTAGTCCTTTTATCGCTGGACTAAACTTCAATTGGTACCTTCGTTGTTGTCTATTTAATTAAGTGTTTATTATTGTATTTAATATTTTTATGATTATGTCACTTATTTAGTCTTTGTGTCATTTTGTGCTTAATTAATATATAGACACATTTTATAAGTTTGGGTACCAATTTGCCTTAATCGTAATTTTTAGCATTATTGAAAATTTTTATACTGTATTTATATTTAGGCATATCTTGAGTTATAGATATCTAAACATTATAAAATTTACATTGTAGTAAAGTTAAGAGAAAGCTCTAAAACTTTAATGATAAATTAGAGACTATATCAGATGTTTAGAGGGTCGAATTAGGCCTCAAATCAGAATAGAGATACTGTTGCTAGAACTTAAGCAAGGTACACTAATTGGACTACAAATTAGGATACTGAAATCAAATTAAGATGAAATTGGTGTCATTCAAAAGCTAAGACATAGAACTTCAATCCAGTTGACAGAAAAGATGATGTCTTGATGGAATTTGGTTGTTGAAGTTGGCTGACAAGTTCAGAGGGTTGTAAAAGACTAATTTGGGCATAACTATCTTATCCTAAACCCAAATTAGACAAATAAGATGTTCAATTATAGCTAAGAGGCTAAAGATTATTTATAGGTTAGTGTTATATTCATATGGAAGGAGATAGAGGTAGTTGTTTAGGTTCAAAGTCATGAGTTTCATATAGACCTTTCAAATTGTTATAGTTTTAGGGTATATTCACAAGTTTGATTTAGGAAGGAAAGGGAAAGATTTATGGGGATTCTACCTTATTCATGAGTTTTATTTTTTAAAAAAGGAAGGTATTTGGAGTTTTAACTAATCTCTCAAAACCCTCAAAATCCTCAAAATCCCCCCATTTTATGGTTGCCCCAAATTTGGGGGTTTTGTTGATATTTTAATTTAATTTACTTATTTATCCCCATTAAAATATTAAAAATATCATTTTTACCAATCCATTCTAATTTTATTTCAACTTTTCACAGAAATTACATTTTCCTCTTAATTTTTTTCACTTTCCATTGAAATTTGTTCCTTCCTAAAGATATTCTTAGAAATAATTTTTTTTAAAATTTACAAAAATATATAATATTTTCAAAAATTTTTAAAATTAATATTATTATAAAAAATATCAATTATACTCAATTATTTTAATAAAGGGTAAAATTATAAAAATATATTATAAGTCTTCCATTTCCTATCCTTTATCAATTTCATGAATAAGGGTGACTGAAAGCCTCCAAATCCTTTCCTTCCTTTACCCTTCTTTCCCCTTTGATGTCTTGCCTTTCCTTTCTCTTATAGCTCGTGAACATACCTTTTTCTATCTTCTATTCTTTTTTTCTATCTTGTGCTCATTGTCCCCATGGAATTCTAACTTTGATCAATCCAAGAATTCTTGAGGAGATTGCAGGTTTGATCTTCAACAACATGAACAAATATTTCTATTTGTGTGCGGATCTAAGTGAATTCTTATTTTTTATGAGATTCATGATGAAGTTTTGATTAGCTAATTAATTAATCTTGATTTTATCATATGAATTTAAGAGATTAGGTTTGACAAATTTGTGAATCTAAGTTTTTTATATTCTCGATCTTAAACTAAGATAGATCTAAATAGATTGTGCTACTGCAAATGTTTTATTTCATTTGTTAGTTGCTATCTCCCATTCAAGAACAGAGGCATAGTATCAAAGCCTCGCTGCCACTGTGGCTGAACTTATTTGGTTGAAATCTCTCCTATCTAAGTTGCATTTTTCCTCAATCCAAGATTTTCACTATTTATTGTGATATCAAAGTGCATTGTTGATGACCGCCAACCCAATTCTTCATAGCTGTTCGATGCATTTTAAGTTGGATCTTTGCTTTGTCCATGAGCAAATGGTGGGCGAATGCTATGATGCACCTCACTTTGAGAGGTGCATCACGTACCTTGTATGATTGATGGTCAGATGTGAGGGTGCACCAATACACCTTTACATCTGACCATTAATTTCATAAGGTGTATTAGTGCACCCTCACATCTGACCATCAATCATACAAAGTGTATGATGCACCTCACTTTATGAGGTGCATCATAGACAAACCCGCAAATGGTGCATAAACTGATTTGTGTCAGTCACATTCCATCTCAAAAGTAAGCGACATACGTTGTCACTGAATTAGTCTCTGCTACCCAAATTCCTTATCTTCAAACCAAACTCAAAGTTGAGCCTCTTACCACTCTGTGTTTGAGAGGGGATATTAGGGAGAAAAAGCTATTAGGTCAATTATGATGAGCTGGCTTCACTTAGGATTCTGTTAGAATCAATTAATGTTGGTTAGTCTGGTTGCATAATTATCAATGTGTATAAATAGCTTATAGCTCCATGTATTTGATTGATTAACTCAGATTCATATTCTCATTACATTCTCTTATCACTATCTCTTTCTCAAACGCCTTTTCCCATACCTTTCAATTTATACAAAGTTTAAAAAGGCAATAAAAGGCTTTTACAAACAAGTAATAATAATAATAATAATAAATGATGTCACATAATTATTAAATTTTAAATGAGTCTTCTTATTATACTTTACAAAATTATAAGCATATTTAGATTAATTTATTTTACCCTAAAAATAAATTACTTGAAATACACGAAATATTTATATATTAAATACAATATTTACAATAATAAATATTAAATATAAACAGTTCATGCAACATATTTTTTTTCTTAATTTTAAATTTATAAATCCTTTTTAACTATAATTATTATGTGATATTTTTCTTAAATTTACTTTAATTACTGTTAATCATATTTATTCTAAATTTATTTTATTTTAACCTTTCATTTCTCTTATTAAATCTTTCTCAACTTTTATCACATATAATTATTTAAAATTTTTATTTTTAAAAGTATTTTTAAAATAGCACTCAAATTGTGCTCATTTTAATATTCGAATAAGACATATAAGTTAAAAGATTGAGATCTTTACTCATTGTCTTTAAGAAAAAAAAAAAAGTGATTAAAATATGAATAAGATGGACTTGAAAACTATTTTGTAAATCCAAAAAATAAAAGTATATTATCCAAAAACTGTTGCGCTGCTATCTTGAACGAATATGCTCGGGATGTTAGCTTACCTCATAAAATTTTAGCTTCTTAGGGTGTTTGGCCCTCCATATGTAACCAAAAATAAATAAATAAATAAAAAGTATTTTTTTTTTATTTAATTTATCCATGTAAAGTTAAAAATAACTATAAATATTATTTCAAAAAAATAAATGCTATCAAATAATTATTAAATTTTAAATATTAGTCTTTTCCTTATATTTTAAAATATTATAATTATATTTATGGTAATTTATTTTTAGCAAAAATAATTATCTAAATATTTAATTGCTTGGCAAAATTTAGAAGGCCTTTCTAAGCTTTTGCACTTACAATGTTATATGGGAAAAATGTCTTTAAAGACTAGTTCTTCATCTTAAAATCTCAGCAGTAAAAATATATTGCAACCCTAAATAAATTTTACTTGTAAAATTGGAAAGTTAAATTCGAAAACCATCATTTACAAAACATTTTACTTAATTATCATCATCGACTTGACTCGAAAATGCATTAATAACTCATACCAGAAGAAATAAAGATTAATACTATATGATACAAAAATTTGTTAGAATGAATTGCACAAATTAATCAGAAAAACAGAGGAATTGCATTTGTATCATTAGTTACAAATTTATATGATATAGTGAAAAAAAAATGCAAAATTCATAATACTTTGTCATTTGTACACATGTTTGTCTCATATTAAGAAGCATTTTTTAAAAATAAATTATTCATCTTAAAAGTATAACTCTTTTAAAAAAACTCAATTTTCCCCCAAATTTTCCTTAAAGAAATAAAAAGAATAACAAAACTTAAATAAAATTGTTTATTTTTTTATTATCAAGTTGTTAAGTTAAGTAAAGATATATGGATTTTTTTTTAAATCAGTATACACTCTTAATTTCAAAATATTTGTCTCAAAAACTAAAATTCACATATTTTTACTTAATTTGAGAATTAAGTATTTAGAAAAAGAGATTAATTTATATATTTTGTCGGCTAATAGAATTTTAAGAATAGAAAAAATTTGGAGTAAGTTCCTTATATTCATTTCATTAAATTCTCAAATCAAATACCGACATATGGACATTTTTCTAGAGACCAACGTATAGTTTTAACTTTTAAATCACTCATATTAAAAACATTGTTCACATGTATCATTTAATTTGAGATTGTGTTGAAATTGAATATAACGGACTTGATACAAATCAGTCCTTTAGGGAGTGTTTGATGGGAGATTTGAATTTTTATTTCCGGAAATCGGATTTCTGGGAATGTTATTTCGGAGAATAGCTTTTCAAGTATGTGTTTTTTAGAGTGTTTGGTAGACAGATTAAATTCTTGGAAATATTTTGCATATATGCAAAAATACCATTAGCGAAGGGTGGTGGTTCGGAGGCAGTCCAACGGTGGTCTGGCAGTGGAGGGTAGTGGTTTGGTGGTAGAAGGCACCAGCCGGTGGTGGTCCGATGGCGGAGGGTGGTGGTACGACAACGGAGGGCAGTGGTCCGAAGGTAGTCGAATGATGGTCTAGCGGCAGGGTGGGCGGTGGGTGGTAATGGGTGACAATCTAGATAATTCAGTCTTTTTATAGAGAAAAATTTTCCCATCTCATCTGAAAATATTTATTCAAATCCTCTACCAAATAGAGGAATACCAAACACTCCCTTAAGAAATTCTAAATCATGCTAGATGATTATAGTAGTAGTTAGTTACATATTATGCTATGGCAATTTTTTGAAATTCTATTGCTTGGCAATACAATTATTTTGTACCTTTAGTGAATAAAAATTAAGTGCTTAGTCTGGTGCCTAAGAGTTTAGAGGTTACATGTACCATTCTTAAGTGGCACCAATAAAAAATGACATATGTCAACTAAAATGCCGTATCATTTAAAATTGATCAAACTTTTGATATTTATTATAAATCCTTGATTTAAATTTTGTTTTACACTTATTATCTTTAAATATTTTTTATTAACTATTTAAAATTTATCCTTTAATCCTTGTCATTTTTGCTTATTTTGTTTGTGCCATCTCACATTCAGATCAAAATATCAAATTAAATCAAATTAAAATTATAAAATTCATGAAACTTAAAGAACCCTAAAATCCCAAATTGAATCATCCACCCCACCATTGTTTAATCAGACTGGCAAATCCATAAAATTTAGCTTCCATGGCAGAACTGATAGTTAGTAGCAACCTCCTCCACACCACTATGCTTTCAGATCAGGGATTTGGTTAACAAAAAAAAGGGTAGAAGTTTCATTTTGGGGGTGTTAGGTCAGCCATGGTTGGAGGGGGTAGAACATGACCAGCAAGTTGGAAGCGGTGTCGACGACAACGACCGCGATTAAGGCAGTGCGGGTTGTGTCAGAGAGGCAATGACAGTGGTATAGTGGTTGCGATCTAGTGCGAGCATGGTATGGCAACTTGGAAGCGGTGTCGACGATGACGAAGGCGGTGTGGGTTGTGTCAAAAAGGCGATGACGATGGCATAGTCGTTGATGTTGTGATCTGGTGCAACAACAGTTGTAACGTGGAGCTGCACGACTGGAGGTAGCGCAATGGTTCGCATACGGCTTATGGCGATGCTACTGGTGTGGTGGTCGACGATTTGTTAGTTAGTGGGGATGGCTATGGTGGTGAAGCCATGGCCACCTTGTTCTGGGTGCTGGGTGGTTATTGCAAAGCAAAAGCAGTGATGAGTTGAACTTGAAAGAGGTGCTGGTGCAAGTAAACAAGAAAATAGGATACATGTGTTTAATCGTTTATTTGAAATGTTAAAACTTGAAAGAGCTCGATGTCTTATTATTTGGGTTCTTCCTTGGAAAGTTTTGAGTTTTTGATAACTTTTAATTTTCTTTCTTTCTTTTTTTCTTTTTTATTTTTGAATTTGGGATGACTTTTTTGAGTTTCTTTTGAATGAGATGTTTGAATCTAGATAAAATGAAGATGGACATACAATAAGTGAAAAATAAATTAAGGAATTTATGCATAAAAAAAAAATAAATTAAAAAAAATTTGGGGTCAAATTATAAGAAAAAATAAATATTGGATTGAAAATAAAATTTGACTAACTCTAAATGACATGACAAAAATAGAACACATATCAATTTAATAATGGTGCCAATTAAGAAGGGTACTTATACCCTCTCAAATTCCAGGGTACTAGAGTAATCACCAAAAATTAATCCCGTAAACAAAAAACTTAGATGCAAATTTTGTCTTTGAAGGGGGAATAAAAAAAGGGGGACAAATTGGGTATTAAGGGAGAAGATAGGGAGAAATGAGCGATTGCGTGGGACGGGAGCACTTGGTGCCAGCTATTTCCAACAACAAACGTGGCCCGTGAGGAGGTCCGCGGACCGTGGATGAGGAGGTATTCGAAACAGACGGTCCCGATCTGCCTAAACCGAATTTGCGGTTAATTTGAGGCGAATTTCATTTGCCATTAACTTTCGGTTTTAAAACCACAGCGCGGGTACGTCAGCCACACATGACACATGCATGGTTAGTTAATAATAGAAAAACAGACACAAAAGCAACACAGACACAGTCAAGTAGCTCCATTCATTCATTTCGGAATTCCAAGGTACAGACATTACATTGCATTCTCTTTCCACTTCCTTCTTTCCTTCTCAACATTCCATCATCAAGCCTTTGCAGGTGACAATTTCCAATATTGATGAATGAGGCTTTTTTCTTTTAAATTTAATTTGCACTTGCTGTTTTCAGATTAATCTTTTTCGGTGAGACTCAGATGAGATCAAATCGAAAATGCGGCATTGTTTTTAATGATCATGATCTTTGATAAATATGCTTCCTCGTGCTTCTTTTATCTAATTCGCAAGGATTTGATTACTGTCATTAGAAATAGTACATGAATTATCTTATGCAAGAACTCATCTTTTCTGGAAATAAGTAAAATGTTTTTCTCTCCCGTAGTAATTATGTTATGTTTTAAGAAAAAAAGATAAAGCAAATTAATCCAATTGCCACTTTTAGTATCCCCAGATCTCATGCTGTACGTTGATTCTTGTTTCCGCTTTTAGGTTTTAGATTTTTTTGAAAAAAAAGAAAATTTTGTTGTGTCTCTGCAGCAATCAATAAAACATGGCAGACGCTGAGGATATTCAACCTCTTGTTTGTGATAATGGAACGGGAATGGTCAAGGTGTGGATCCAAACATATGCTGCTTGTTGATCTTATAGGTTTTGATTTGTTATGATCTCTTGTAATCTCGCACACGTTTGTCTTGATGTGTCTCAAATTTGCAGGCTGGGTTTGCGGGAGATGATGCTCCAAGGGCTGTGTTCCCTAGCATTGTGGGTCGTCCCCGCCACACCGGCGTCATGGTTGGTATGGGACAAAAAGATGCATATGTTGGTGATGAAGCTCAATCCAAGAGGGGTATTTTGACTCTCAAGTACCCAATTGAGCATGGCATTGTTAGCAATTGGGATGATATGGAGAAGATCTGGCATCACACTTTCTATAACGAGCTCCGCGTGGCTCCCGAAGAACATCCTGTTCTTCTGACAGAAGCACCCCTCAACCCCAAGGCCAATCGTGAGAAAATGACTCAGATCATGTTTGAGACCTTCAATGCTCCGGCTATGTATGTTGCCATCCAAGCCGTGCTCTCCCTTTATGCTAGTGGCCGCACAACCGGTAAAGATTCTTCAATGTCTATTTTCCTTTTCTTATTTGTAAATGTTTGGTAAGTAATGAATGATTTACTGATCTTTCTTAAAATTTGATAATTTGGGGAAAGGTCCTGGGTAAATGTATATTTTGTTGTTGTCATGCCACTTGTATTTCATTAGAATTTCAAGAAGCTTTCATATTGTATGCACAAATCAATTGAGCATTTTGCAGGGATTAATTATGTCATGCTTTGTGTTCATTTCATTATGATTGCAGAGTTTGTTTCATGATTGTTAAATGAAATCTAAAGGACTTGTCATATGTATTATAGAATGGTATAGCTTGAAGTCGAAACGGGTTCACAATTTGGCTGTTGTCCTATTGTAGGTATTGTTCTGGACTCTGGAGATGGTGTCAGCCACACAGTTCCTATTTATGAAGGCTATGCCCTCCCACACGCAATCCTGCGTCTGGACCTTGCAGGGCGTGATCTCACCGATGCCCTTATGAAAATTTTGACTGAGCGTGGATACTCTTTCACTACTTCTGCAGAGCGCGAAATTGTGAGAGACATGAAGGAGAAATTAGCCTACATTGCTCTTGATTATGAACAAGAGCTAGAAACAGCAAAGACAAGCTCAGCTGTTGAGAAGAGCTATGAGCTACCAGACGGTCAGGTGATCACAATCGGCGCTGAAAGATTCCGTTGCCCTGAAGTACTCTTCCAGCCATCCATGATCGGCATGGAAGCTGCTGGCATACATGAAACCACATATAACTCGATCATGAAGTGTGATGTTGATATTAGGAAGGATCTCTATGGTAACATTGTCTTGAGTGGTGGTACCACAATGTTCCCGGGCATTGCTGATAGGATGAGCAAGGAGATCACAGCATTGGCACCAAGTAGCATGAAAATTAAGGTAGTAGCACCCCCAGAGAGGAAGTACAGTGTCTGGATTGGAGGCTCCATTTTGGCATCCCTGAGCACCTTCCAACAGGTAGGGTGCACAACTTCAATTACATATGCATGAAACTGTTGGGTTTTGTAAAGATAATGCAGCAAAATAACGAGGGAATTCTATTTGAAGAACATTAATAAAATAAAAGGAAAAAGCAAAGCAGGAAAACATAGCAAATAAACTACTGAAATAGATCAAGGGAAGCAAACTAGTCTAAAATGTGCATTAATTTTTCCTTGAGTGTGAGGCTCGTCAGAGGCTTAATAGTGCTAACCTGATCATTTCTCTTATTACATATTCCTGATATGTTCTCTTGCCTGAGTGCAGATGTGGATTGCAAAGGCAGAATATGATGAATCAGGCCCATCAATCGTTCACAGGAAATGCTTTTAATGCTGCGGAGAGTTCTGGAAATTATAATATATACTTCGTAATAGAGAAATACCATCGATTGGTTGAGGGACTTTCTTTTCCTATTCTTTACCATTTTTTTTCAATCATGTTTCTGTGTTTTCCATTCATGATATGTTGAGATAAGAGACAAGCAAAACAAGATATGTAAGATTCATTTTTTTTCCTCTTTACCATTTTATTGTCGTAGAGTTGTGTATTGTTACTGATTTGGTTTGGTTGAATCAACAATTCTTTCAAGTATTTTGATTATCGTAGCGCTATGCATTTGATTTATTATTCTCTACAATGATACAGTCATTGTTGATCACGGCCTAATCTTTTATCATGATAATAATTGATATTTGGCCAACTTTGCTTGTTAGAGTCTACGAGTTGTTCAAAATATAATTTTGGTGTATTTTTCATTATGAATATAGCAGTGTTCATTTTCTTTTTCCGGAAGTTGTGACAATGCGAAGATGGCTCAAATGAGCAGTATGAATTTGCACCCTTTCATTCACTAGAAAACCAAACAAAATGTAATAACTTGCCATGTATAAGGATCATAGAACAAGATAACCAATCATAGGATCACAGAACAAGATCACAAACTGGACTAGAGAACAAAACCACCAACCATAGAACCTCCTATTTAGCCGCAAGAGGTAACAAGTATATATGAAATTATTGGTGCTAGGAAAGATTGATTGGTGAAATGAAGGTTCAACAATGCACAAGTGTACATATACAGTACGGGAAGAGAGGAGCCTTACAATAGAATAGCCAAAAATTGACTGACTTACTAGAAACAGCAAAAGCTGAACTAACAGATTAAGTAATTAATTAATGAGCTAAAACTCAAAAAATCTTCCATTGTCAGTATATGTGGTTGGTAATAATTAGAAGCTTGTATTTTTTTTTTTTTTTTTTAAAGATTGGAAGCTTATGATGGGGCAATGTGACAAGCTTCCGCCCTGGCCATTTACCACCTTTCAGATACAAGAAACACATAGATTAGAGATTTAGTGGAAGCTGACACAAGAAAATTCGCGAGTCAGCAATGCACAAAAACGGTTTAAGGAAAGTTGACTGTCTGTAAAGATTCCGATATTCACAAAATTGTATGATGAAGAAAACTTGCCACTTCATTTGATCATTCGAGAAAGTGGGTCGGAATTCCATTAGGATTAAAATCAGCCTGTTGATACAGCATCAATGTTTTAGTGGGTACCAATATTCTTGATAAATCATCAAACCTTTAATTCGTATGTAAATATTTAACAACTCGACAAAACAAGAATATAAAAATAGTTCCTCTACATCCGGCATACATTGGTCAATGAAGTAGATGTGTTGACCCTTTAACTAGAAGTTTTGAATTTGAGTTATGAAAATAGAAAAAAATTCTTGTTGATAGACTCTTACTTTCTTTATGAATCTCCGTTAGGTCGAATTGAATTAATCAGATTTATGATAATAAAATCCGAATACCAATAATTCTATCAAGAAAAAAAAAAAAAAAGAACAGAGAGTAATTTCTCTACAAATATAATGGAAGTTTTAGTAAGACCATGATACATATCACTTCACCACAAGATCGTATAAGGATTTATTTTTAACTCAAAATTGAATTGGGAGACCCCAGCAAATGAAGGTGACTAAAAGCATTGAGACAACTTTGGCAATTTGCCTTTCTGAACTTTAAAATACCTAATAATTACTATATTATTTTAGAAATTTCCCCTTCGAAAATACTCAACTATCACTTTGAATTACCAATCTAAACAATTTGTTATTGTCAACTTTAGATCTTTAGCACCTTACAGAACCAATATATTTCTACCAAATTACTTGTAAATTTATAATTTCGACCATTAACCTAAACAATCAGCATTTATAAAAAATATTGAATATATTTAACCTTAAATATATTTTTGGTTCTTGTAAATGTTGTGAATTTTAATTTTGGTCCCTATAATTTTTTTTATTTAGATCCAAATATTTTAAAAAATATTTAACTTTGATCCCTATAAAGTTTTTATTTTGATGTAGATCCAAATATTTTTAAAAATACTTGGTTTTAGTCCCTGAAAAATAATAATAATTTCATTTTAGAAAACTCATACTAATATTCTAAAGAACTTAAACCAAATTATCATAATTTTTAAAAAAATTAAAACAAACATATTACTTTGATGTAGAGATAAAAAATCAAACAAAATAATAATAGAGTTTTAAATCAAATATTTTTGAAAACATTTGGATCTAAATCAAAATTTATTTTTTATAAGAACCAAAATCAAAATTCGTAATATTTTCAAGGACCAAAACATATTTAAGCTATATATTTATAACTGAAGTTCCAGACAATTTTACTTCTCAATGGCCAATGCTAAGAAGTATTTAACTTAAACAAGAAAGAAGAAACAAATTAACATGTTCGTAGTTTTTTTGGTAAACAAAGGGGAAAAAAACGTGAAAAAGCATTTGATAGAAATTGAAAATTTATTAAATACTTTAAGTTCAAGCAGGTACTCTAAAAATCAAGTAAAAGAACACAATTTAGAATTAACTTTATTCAATCAAACCATTAATCTGAGGTTGGAATTAGGAATCAACCATGCCTGGTAGTTCTTCCCAAATTGAGAATAACAAAGCTCCTTAAAATTTCTTTCAATGCTCAAAATCGTATAGAGCTCCAAACTTAGCTGATTTAAACAAGTCTATTTCCGTAATAAGAGTTAAAATCCTGCTTCAAATTATAGAACTTTATTCAAACAAACAAGGTATAACGGTATATAAACTCTCACAAAGCATATTCAGCCACCTCTAAGATTGCCCCAAATAAAAATAAAAACATGGCTTCCCTGGTCCCTCAGTTATCACCAGCAAAAGTGTTTCCAATAGGCAAGGTATGATTTGAAAGTTAAGCAGGGAAAAACCTTGAAAGGTGAGAACTAAAGTTCAAAGTAAACAACAATTAGATGCTGCAAAAATGTCAAATAAAGTGTTGAATTCGTTTTAGCTTCATTTGAGATGATCAGGTTGAGCCAACCACGTTTGTTGGCTATAGTTCTAGAAATGAACCTTGCTCTCATGCCAAATCCTGGAAGCTTCTAAAGTTTGATGGTCCAACCGAGTCAATAAAACCTTTGATGGACAACTCAGGTACTGTCACCTCCTTCCCAACCAATTCATGGTCAATGAAGACAACAACCACTGTGATATCATCATGAAAAAACCGCCTAATCCCCTTTTCAACCTTTTGAAGGTCTTTATATCTCATCTCCCTTTTTCTAGCTGCCTCACTTAGAGCAGCCTTAAGAAGTCTTCTTGCAATGCCCTGGTGTTCAAAAAATGCACGGCATACAATAAGAAAAAGTAGAGAGCTTTCGATATACAACAGCGAAAAACGAAGAAAGGACGAGTAGAAAAAGCATACGGATCGAGGGTTTTTGTGAACAATCTCAGCAGCTTCTTGATTTGTCATGTGTTCCCAAAGACCATCAGATGCAAAAATGAGGAATTTATCATTAGGTTGTAAAACTCTTGAACACACAGACGGTTCTGCTGTTAGCACAGGTCGGCGGATAGGTTCAGGCAGGTGGAACCGTGGGAATGAAGGATCAAAAGAGAACTCTGGCCGCTTCAAATATGCATCTCCTATCGATCTGGATACCTGATAACAATTGTGATGTGGGCCAGAAAACTTTTACAATGAGGAAACCCAACCGACATAGCAAGCATTTCATTAATAATTGACAAATTACAAAAGTAAATACAATGGAGTGAACAGAAACTACATGCAGCTACAAAATATGATTTGCATATAGGGCAAAAAAAAGGGTTATTAAACCTAAAAATATATAAGCATGTAATGGAAGTTCTGAGACACCTTGTTAAGAAAACCAAGTCCCATAAAGCCTTGACAGGGTATATAGTCAATGAATAATTATGTCATAATTTCCATAAACTTAAATGAATTAAAAGATAGTTATGCAATAAAACATAATAATACTCATAACAAAGCCTGCTAAATTTGATATAAACTTATAGCAAACATGCCGCAAAGATAAACACACGCATGCATAAATTTAAAGGTCAAACTACAAACACAGTCCACTTCGCTGTACTTGACGAAGACATGAAAACAAGAAGAGGATTGTCACCATCCATCCACCTATCAAATGCTAATATGATAATATGAACTACCATAAAATGAGACAAAAAGTTCCTCACATATGATGGAGAATCAAGAAAAAAATGCGGTGTCTTGCATAGTGTCCAGGCGGTGATAATGTTCTGTCATACTCACAGTGTTATGGTATGGGCCAGGGGGCTATCCAGATGTGTGCTATAGCATAACATGACTAAAGCAAAAGCATGACCAAAAATAATAAAAACTAAATAAACAATAGCATTCATATTCAAGCCATGTGATAGAATTTGAAAGAGTGCTACTCGTAATCTTCAAAAACTACAAAAATTACATAGAAACACCAGCAGAAACAAGAAGATAAAGGCAACATAAACCACTAACAGAAATTTATTTCTAAAGGGAAAAGGAAAAAAAACCTGGATGATGCCTTTAATGCGCCACGTTCCATGCTTCATAACGACAATTTGTGAATCTTCTGGATGCAAGGACCTAAGTTCTCGTCTAACCTCCTCTTTGCTAGCATTGTGCTCTTTGGTCAGCTGTTCAGCAACGATGTTGTTAGATCCATTTACAGAGCCAATTACAGCTCGAGAGTCTCCAAGATTGGCAATATACAGTGTCCCTTTCCAGATAACACCAACCAGACAACAGGAACCCATTGCTGCTATCAATGGTTTTATTCCATAACTCCTTCGAACAAGAGTTAGAAACCCATCCTCAGTAGCAGAAACAGCACCCCTGATAATATCTTCAGAGATAGAACCATTTTCTTGAGCAATCCCTGTAACAAGATTTGACATATAAATTTCCATAATTGCTTAAACAAATGCAGCACCAACGGCATGAACAATAAAATAACAATCAATTGGGGTTATAAAGAAACAGTTTGTAAAAATACATGCATTTTGCAGGTCACAAAGTAAAATAAGTTATACACGTTGTTAACTTACACAAGTACATATCTATCAATTTAGATCCAAAGATCAAACAAAAATAAGAGAAAATGGAAAAGAAAATGGAATTTCATAAACCCTATCAATCCAGAATTGGCACGTAAATAAATTTTTCATGTGTCCAGATCTCATACTATGTCTGCCAGTTTTTCAAATATCTTAAACAGAAACATCAGTTTTCCCATACTCCTAGCATTCCAAATGACCAATATAAATAACAACACATTAATTTCAATGAAAACACACAAGGGTCTGATTAGTTGAGCACATAGAAACTAGAAAGTGGGAAAGAGGAAAATAGAGGACAGAGTGAAAATGATTGTCAGCTAAGTTATGGCCCAAGCATGTGTAAAGTGACTTTCATTCCAAATTTTCCATCTTCTCACTTTCCCTTAGTACTTACACAACCAAGCAAAGCCTAAATATAAGACTGTACTTAATCATTAATGAAAACATAAAAATAATTGTTATATGATGATCGATACAAAAGAGGAAAACATATTATTATGCAAAAAAAGACTCATGAAAGCAAAATTGAGGAACAATCTGATAATTGAGATGGTTCTAAGAATATAGTTTCCCGTGACCTCTCTGCTTGCATATAAGTTCAATAATTGGTTCATTTAAAAGAACACCAATAATTTAAAAGATAATAATAGACAAATCAGGGAAGGAAGAGTAAGACAAATAAAAAAAAATGTTGGCTAGTGTTATATCTTTTGCTTCAGAATTGCAGCCGCAACAGCATGCAACATGAAGAAACGGACGACACAACTAAGCAGCCAAAACCATCTAACCACATGGGCCAAAATAGTCATCAAAATAACAAGAAGAACACCTAAACAAAAAGGTCCAAAATATCAACATTGATAACACCGGCAGCAAATCAGCCCCAGTCCATTGACAAAAAAAAAAAAAAACACAACAAATTCATACCATTTGTCCATTTTACATTTGAAAAATAGAATAAATAAACACAAATTGGTCCTGGACGCAAACATCACAAGACAAATTAGTAGAAATGAAAACTCCCAAATATAGTCCCTAAGAATTAAAATTGTGAGTTAAATTAGTTCCTGAGAAATGTTTTTCAACCGTCATGTTAGTCCCTAGAAAAACTAATTTAACTAACAATTTAAGTTCTCAAAGACAATATTCGGGTTTTCATTTCTCAGACACATGTTTGTCAGGTGATATTTTCGACCAATTTCGGGCAGGAAAAAACTTAAATCAAGTTCGTTATATTTATTCTGTCCAATTCTCAAAATAAAAAAAATGATAAGTGGACATTTTTCTTAAGTAGAATGGATATTTTTAACTTTTGAGTCACTCATTTCAAGGACAATGCCCATATGATATCATTTAATTTTAGAATTAGTTGAAATTGATATATAGAACTTATTATAGGTCTTATCCCTGTTTTACTCAAAATAATAATAATAATAATAACAATAACAATAATTCAGAAACATCACAAGAAACTCACTCATGAGATTATGGAAGAGGTGGTCATTGATGAAGCGGGAAGCCTCGGGACCGCCATGGCCGTCGTAGACTCCGACGAAGACGGCATCGGAACCGGTCTCGACCTGGCTGTGATCCTCAATGACCTCATTGGCCTGAACCACGGCGAACGAGAACTCGCCGCACGAGTGCTTCTCGAGGTCCCTGCACCACAACAGAGCGTCCTGAATTGTGGAAGGGTCGTCGTCGAAATCATCATCCTTGCTCATACGGGCATATCGCCTCACTGGCTTCAAGCACGCCGAAACTATCCTTGCCAACCACGAAAACATCCCACATTTCCCTCTCTCACAATTCCCTGAAATATTAAACAAAAAAGTGTGCCAAGATTTGGTGCCTGAAGGGGTTGACACTTGCGAGTTTTTTTTTTTTTATTTCCCTAAGACTTAAAGGAAGAAAACTAGAGATACCCAGATAGTACCCCCAAAAAAAATTGAGATTTATTGATCAGAGACGCGGTTTTTAGCACTATAGATAGGGGAAAAAAAAAGATTGTAACTTTGAAGTGTGGTTGAGCTGTAATTTGGAAAGAGAAAGAGAAAGGAAATAAGAAAGAGGAAAGGGGGGGGGTTTATTTTTGGAATTATTATTCAGAAACAAATGTAGAAGATCCGATATTTGGAATCAAAGAAGGAGAGAAAGAGAAGAAGGAGAAGGGAGTTAATGGGTTCTTTTTTTCTTTTCTTTTTTCGTTGGGCTCAGAGTTGAAAGAGAATGGTTAAATACATCTTGTTTGGTTGCACATATATACAGAGTAGTGTCTGTTTCTTTCTTTGTTGGGTTGTGAAAAGAGATCGAGGGTGGAAATAGGGGAATTGTGGGGGTTATTCTTATTGTTGCCGCAAGCGATCAAAAGAAGGAACCGCAGTTTCCAAAGAAGGTGAAGACTGAGGAGAGAATGCTGGGGTGGGGAAGTGGAAGGAAGAGGAAAGTTGAATTAAGCCCCGAGTTGACTTTTGGTGTTAAGAAGACGAAGGAGGAAGAAAGAAGAGCGCATCAGTTTTCCTTTTATTGATTTTGTTTTCTTCCCCCTTTCCTCTTTTTTATTCGTCTTTTCCTATGACATCCCTGATTTTCTTTTGGTTTTCTCCTCAAGTTGACAAAGTGGCTTTATTTACCAAACTGCCACGGGTTTTTCATTTGGTTGGAATTGGGTGGACCCGAGGCTCCAAAATTGCTCCGCCCACCAAGAGCGGCTACCAAATTCCAACAAAGTTGTGCACTTCCTTCAGCAATGGCACTTTGGGATTAAGAAGAAGAACTAATTCAAGTTCAATTGGATTCATGCCCATCAAGTGGACTAGATAACCCTGTCAAAAGCATCACGATATCTTAATCGAGAAAGACTTGTATGTTGGGAGAGCATCATGTGGTTGTGCTCCCAATCAATCATGTAAGTATATTTTATATGGTACTCACTATTAATAGACAATTCTATACAAAATACATTTATATAATTGGTTGGAAGTACAACTACATAGTATTTTTGGACTATACAAATATTTTTCTATCTTAACCAGATGGTGTTTGTGGTTGATTCATATCATTTATTAAAATGTACAAATCTTGTCTAATTATGAACCAAATTTAGAAAATCTTCATATATTTACAGAGTTGTTAACACAATTAATAATAGCATGTTTGATTTTTCAATTTAGAAATCTTAAATTATGAATTAAGTAGAGTTTTTCTCTTCTAATTTTTTCCCAAACTATCGATTAGAGTTTTAAACAAAAGAACTAAAGATGCTATAAAGCTATGAAACCGTGTACATCAATCTTTGTGCTACCTCTCATAAAAATTAGTATGTACGATTTTATGAGTTTAAAATCTCATAATAGATTTGTGTTTATGATTCTGAATTTTTCTGTGTTGCTTGCATTTTAGCCTTTTGCCTTTTGTTGCATTCTCAAAAATCAAAACGAATAGGCCAAAAGGGTACATGCCATATGTTTTGGACATTAAATTTCTGGTCCAATAATTGTTGTGTTGCAGAAATTATATCAGTACATATTATGAACTTGGATGAACATTGGCCACAAGATGTCGAATTCGCCCAATGCAATCAAAAAGGCTAAAATGGAGACGTGTCATTGAGTAGTTGTGGCTTATAAATTGTGCAACATGTTTGGATGGATTAAAAGGAGGAAATTAGTGTTGCCGGGGTAGAGGGCATGTTGTTTTCCAATGGAAAAGGGAAAGTCACTCACACACATGTGGCATGTGAAGTGGCCTTTTTCTCAATCCAATCCCCAACTGTTAGAGTTGCATTAAAGGTTTGTGGTTGCTACCTAGGAGGCAGGGACCATTTGATCCCCAAGATCATCTTTCTTTCTTTTTCATAATCACATGGGTTGTGACATCATAGACCTTGAATGGCCAATTTCAAAAGAGATTCATTGCTCTGCCATAATCGAAAGAGAAATTCAGTTGTCAACCCCAAAGCTCACCTCAACTCTACCCAATCCCATGAGTGATTCCTATCTCAGCAGGCCTCAGCTATGAACCATTTGTTCCTTAGATGTTGTTTAATCCTTGAAGCATGTGTTGCTAATTAGGCGCCGACTTCGGTGCGCTTCGCAGTCCAAGGTGCTTAGTGCACCTTGTGACTGTAGCGCATCGGATGGTATAGATTTATGAGATGTATCGATATACCAATTACCTATGATGCATTATAGTAATATATTAATTTTAAAAAAATTAAAAAATATAATTAAATATATTTTAAAAATTAATTTTTATACACTAATAATATAAAATTATACTGATAATATAAAATAATTTTATACTATCAATGTAATATTATACTAATAGACAGTATAAAATTATATTGACAGAGTAAAATTATACTGATAAAATTTTTATAATTTTTAAAAATTAATTTTTATACATTAGTAGTGTAAAATTATACTAATAGTATAAAATAATTTTATACTGTCAGTATAAAATTATATTGACAGAATAAAATTATACTGATAAAATTTTTTGATTATAATGACAGTGTATAATTATTTTATACTCTGTCAGTATAAAATTATACTGACAGAGTAAAATTATATTAATAAAATTTTTTTATTATAATGATAATATAAAATTATTTTATACTATCAGTATAATTTTATATTATCAATATATAATAATTAATTTTTAAAATATATTTAATTATATTTTTAAATTTTCTTAAAATTAGATATTACTACAATGCATCATAAATGATTGATACATCGATACACCTCATAATCTCACCATCAATTACAAGGTGCACTAAGCACCTTGACCAGCGAAGAGCACCGAACTCGGCGCCAATTAATTAATGGGTTTCCGCGTTGAGGAAAGAGAAGGGGCTGGGCCTATGGTTTTGGTATGCTAAAGTTGTGGACTTCTGTTTGTACTGATATAGACATGGACCATTATAGGCGCTACGGCTAAGCACATTTACAGCGAACTAAAAGGCCTTCAAGTGATTCCATTTCCTGTGATTCATTATTATGCAATTCTGGGTGTTTTGGTACACCAACAACAGAAGTGTACCATTAGGCGATGCGAATTTGCTATTCAAGGTATAACAACATGAGTATTTTTCAAGGATCTAATAACTATCTTTAAGTAATAGTAATAGTAATTTTCTTCAAAAGATTTGGCTCAAGTGTATTTTAAAGAACATAATCCTAATTGTTAATGAAATAACTAAGAAAATAATTATCATATATAATTTATCCTACAAATATTGTTTTTGGTGCACATTAGTACCAATAAAATTTAAATTCTTGACTTCATGCATAGTACCCAAATTCTTTATCATTAGATCATACCTAGTGTCTTTACCTACAAATATTTATATCTTACTAATAAATTTTTAAGTTTTTTTATTAATAATTATAATTATACACTTTATTTTTTAAAATGTACTTTATATTTTAAAAGAGTCAAATCTTTTTTAAATTAGTTGGAGTGATATTGGGCTTAGGTGAATGGGTGTAGAAGTTTAAATCACAATATAAATTGTGGTCCATTAAAAAATTAATTTTTGTTGGTTAACATGAGAGAAAGGGAGAAAAATCAATAAAAATATATTAAATGAGTGCTATTTCAATACACATTTTGGGACATCAAGGGAAAGAAGAGATTTAGAAGATTACTTTACCCTTTGTTTGGGAATGTAAAATAGATAAGAGAAATAAAATAGAGGGTTTATGATTATTTTTTAAAATTTACCCTTTACTATACTAATTTTTTTGTACATCAATAACAATGGAATTTGAACCTATAATTTCATACAGACTATTCGGAGCTAGGAAATTAGAATAGGGATTACCTGGTCTTAGGTGTAAGGTAGGAAATATGAAGCTATCATTGATCCTCACTCCAGGTTGGTGGAGGTTACTTGCAAGGCTTTTAATGCTTAAGTTAACATAGGTCAAGAGATACTGTGTAAATAAGGAAGTGTGCATACATGAATTATTTGTTCAGAAGGCTATGTATAGAAAGATATTGGGTTTGAACAAGAGAGATTATCTCCTCTTTTTATGGGATTCTCCTTCAACCAGGATTCCCCTTAACTACTTTGGGATATCCCCTCAAGTGATAAGATACCATTCCTTGATTTCTGGTTTAGTTACATGGATGTAGAGTCATATGTCGGCCTAGACTTCCCATCTGGGCTTGAGGTGCCATCGTCTTGCCCATTGCTATTGGGCAGATAGGCTAGTCCGTAATAGAGCCATTATTTAGAATTAAGAAATCGGAATAGAGATTACTTAGTCTCTAATGTAGGAAACATGAAGCTGTAAATGATCCTCGCTCTATGTTAGGGGGGGTGTACCTGCAAGAACTCCGATATTTTAGTTAGTATGGGTCAAGCAATACTGTGTTAATAAGGAAGTGTGTATATCTAAATTATTTGTTCAGAAGGCTATTTATAGATAGTATGAGGGCTTGAATGGGAGAGATTATCTCCTCTTTTTATGGGATTCTCTCAACTAGGATTTCTCTTAACCACTTGGGATATCTCCTCAAGTGACAAGATACCATCTCTTCATTTCCAGTTTAGTTACATGGATGTAGAGTCATTTGTGGGCCTAGACCTCCGACCTAGGCCTAAGGCACCATCATCTTGCCCAGTGCTATTAAGCCTATAGGCTAGTCTATAACAGAGGCCCTAACTTGGATTAGAGGTTAAGACTTTGGATTACGAGTTCTAATGATATGGAGACTTAGATTGTTATGCAAACTTTAAGCATAACCCAGTTCCGAGGTTAGGACCTCAAATTACAAGTTTCGATGATGTTAAGAGTTGAATTATTATCCAAACTCTAACATTAACTTGATTCCGAGGTTAAGACCTCGAATTACATGTTTAGGAGCCAAATTGTTATCCAGACTCTAAACATAACTCGATAAGTCCCTAACTTGGTTCCGAGGTTAAGACCTTGGATTATAATGATTTTAGGAGTTGGATTCTTATCCAAACTCCAAGCATAAGTTGGTTCCAAAGTTAAAACCTTGGATTATGACCTTGTTGTACTCGTATGTCTGGCATGCATTGAATTATCCAACATTAGTTGTGCAACAACCTCTATCATATAAGCCATGCTCGAGTCATGGAGTTACATTAAAAGGTTGTCACGGTGTTAAGAAAACTTTAAAATATGGAAAATATAATACATGGCCCTTTAACTGCTCACTTCATTACTGACTAATAGTCTTTGATACATAGATAATAAAATAATTACACTTTTAAAAACATTGTGATTGAGATAATACACAGCATCTACTACCGACTAATCTTTAACTAGCTTCGATAGTCTCTTGATTTGACTAGCGCCTAATTCTTGCTCAATGAGTGGCCCTGCACTCCGAATCGCACTTGACTTCCACTTGAGTACTGGAATGTTTACGGAAAAGAAAAACATACAAGCAAGCAGTGAGAACCTAGGGTTCTTAGTAGATAAATTTAAACCAATCTTATAGTGTCATCATAAATATTCCAGCCGCTTCGGTTTATTATGAAAATATGAGTACATATAAACAAATAGTGGTTCAATTTTAAGTTGAAAATACCTTTCTCGAAGCGGATTATATTTTAACAATCACTTACCATATTATATGACAGATATAGAAATATGAATAGTATGATATGTTTCAACCAAAATCATAATGATAGTATGACCTTATGAGATAACTGAAAATGCACTTATAGATGCTTATACTTAACTATATGCAAGTGCACTTGACTTAATTTATGTCTTTCTTTAACTTGCAACTTGATCTTATTTTTCTATGCTTGGTCCCCAGAGATGAATGGCCTTTCTCACCTCTGGGCAATAGCCTGCTTTTCAAGTCTGAGCTCGCACTCATGTGTGACTGGTTTCGCCCGACCACACCGGTCTATTCCTACTAATCTGGTCGAGGGCTGACTCAAGTCTTAGACAGTACTGCTCTGGTTCACACTAGCTGGGTCTATGCCATGCCTCACGTGATAGCTAGTACGTCCCTCTTTCAAGTTCCTATCATCTTTCCTTTCCATATCTCATCATGCATGCAAATGCTTTGTGCATACATGAATATGCCTCATATTTTATTTCTCATATCATATTCTAATTATGTTTGCACGCATGGCATACATAAACATAACATGTGAATGTAATATATTCAAAGTATAATCTCCCATAGCTTAAGATTTCATTACTTATATCATACTTAAATTCATCTTTGTATATCTGAACCTTATGAGTATAACATATAGATATTCATAACATCCCTAGTTTCATATATTTCGCCAGAATTTATGACAAAGATAACTGATCGTATCCGTTTCCTCATGAATAGTACCAGCTCTCACAGACAAATCAGTTATAGTGGTATAATCAATCTAACATATTTCTTAATGCAAAACTTGCAATCCTCAACTCAAACTTTATCTGTTCACTAACACTTGCGAAACCATAATTTGGTCTTTTCTGCCAATTTTACTCAGTTCTGCCCAAATTTTGTATAATCCACCTTTACCTCTATTCAACTCATTTAAACCTGAATTTTGGATATATCATAGCTCTACGTGTCTATTTTCTAATCTCTTTAGTCCCATATCATTTTGATTTATATAACTCAAGATGTCCAAATTTTTCCTTGGCCTATTTAGTCACTAGCCCAAATTACACTCCTGGAAGTATAAATTCATTACAAATCGAAACTAAGCTCAAATCACACGAAATTGGTGTCATATTAAAGCTAACAGGACAACCTTTCATTTTCAGTAAGTTTTATTCCATTTGCTTTAGTATAGCTCGAGTTATAAGTCCTTAAATCTGACCTTTCTGAACTACCCTGTTTAAGCTTGGTTTGGATATAGGGTAACTTCTTCAAATGATTGGGAACAATTGGGACCATAAAAAACTCAGAATTTCATATTGGGGTGTTCCCCTAGGTGTAAGCTTTCTAACAAAGTTGATTTCACTCGATTTGGAGTTATGTAGGGTGAGTTATACCCTTCTCAAGTCACCCTGCCCGGATGAAAGTCCTGAATCCTAGGTCAAACTTCAAAAATTCATATCTCCCTCAATACTAATCCAATAACCTTATATGATATATGTATGGAAAGCCCTGCATGTCTACTTTCATCTAAAAATAGTTTCATCGGACTTAACCGGTTGTAGGCGGAGCAGTACACTCCGCCATCTGGACTACCGTGGAGCTTCTTACTTAGACAGTATTCCAAACCTTTACTTCTTCTAGTTTTCTGCTTCTAACCTTAATTCCAATTCAATATTTCATATTAATCCAACTATAATCTATCCTATACATCCAAGATATCATCAAATAATTGAAGAAAAGTGGAATCGTATACAGCCACAGTTCAGAGAAATCAAGAATAGAAAGTGAATCCTACTTCTTTGGAGTGTGATTTGAGCTAAGTGTTGAAGCTTGAAGTGTTAGAACCTTGCTAAGCTTAAAGGAGTGATGGAGTTGGGTGAGTGGAGAAGAGAAAAGAGAGTTGAACCAGGGAGAAGGCAACATAAAAATGAGGCTGAATGAGAGAAAGAGATGAGTTTATAAGCTTGAGGTGGTAGTTAACTTGGAGGGTTTTGATTGGCCTAAAAACACAAGGCTGAATTCCAGCCACCCTTCCCTTACAATTGCTCTCTACGTCGTCCTCTTTCTGTGGCCAAATTGCTCTCCACGTCGCCCTCTTTTTATGACAAAATTGCTCTCCACGTCACCTAAAAGTGGAACTCGTTTCCACAGTATTCTGAAATCGGAACTCGTCTATTTTATGTGTAAAGTCGAAACGTGTCCCATCTTGTTGGTGAGTTGAGGAAATCTTGCCCGTTTATTCGAAACTTGGAAGTAAGGTCGGACGTCGGAAAATCATATAATCTCGGTACTCCCAATTCAAACTCGGGAACGCTAGCAGAAATAGAAGGCTCCTGGGATAAGCCCGGAGATCGGAACTCGTGTATGACTTGGAAATCAACTCAAAGATTCGAACTCGTGTCCATCCCTATTGAGTTCAACTCTAAGGCCGGAACTCGTTACATTAAACTCGGAGTTCAGTACTTGTACCATTGTGTTAAACTATAACTTTTGAGGTCGGAAACCACGTACACTATTTTGAAGCATGAAGTCTGAGGTTGAAACTCGAGTACCTCGGTTGAAACTGGAAGCTACATCATGAGACCAAAAATTGGGTACATTTTCTTTGAAACATGAAGTCGGATATCGGTAATCACGTCCATGTTGTTTGTACTTGAAGGTTAAGTCAGAGGTCGTGAAATGAGGAGTGGTTAAGGTCGGAAGTCGGAAATTATGCTAAAAGTTGAACACAAACGTGGAAATCGAGAATAATCCTCATTGGAGACATGGACATAAGTTTGGAGATTGGAAATCATGTCCCAGTATACTTTAACTCGAAGTCGGATGTTGGAACTCAAAAGCCACCCACTTAACTCGAAACTAGAACATGAAGTTGGAAATCAGGAACAATCAAAATTAGACGAAATCGGAAGTTAGACAGGACATGAAGTCGGAAATTGTGCAAGACGAACTCAGAACTCGGAAATAATCCCACTTTGTGTGAAATTCGAAGATGAAGCCGGAAATCATGTAAACTAGTGAAGTAGAAACTCGGAAATCGTGATGGAGGTAAAAAAAATGGAATAATTTAGCGCGAGGAAAATTGGGGATGTTACAAGTTGTGCCTATTTGTTCATCATTGAATGTTTTGGCTCATACGATTAGGCGGACCCTTGCCATTGATCAATCGTGGTTTATGTAATCATAGGTTGGATGTTAGATGATGGTAACTACTGCAAATGGAATTAGGTTGCTAAGTTTTATCTCAAAGCCCCCACCATTGATTACTCAAATGTCCATGCTCATTTTACTTTTAAAGGAAAATATGTGAACTATTGGATTTGGACTGATATGAAGGTTAGGAGAAGGGACGTAAATAGGTTGGTTTGGATTGGGTTTGGGGGGAAAACAAATCCAAACTGATTAATTTTAATGGGTTTGATTTGGTTCAGATTCATAAATTTTTTTGACCAAATCGAACTAATTAAATTCAGGTTAGTTCGATTCGGGTGATTGGATTACCCATTTAATTTTTTTTTTCAATTTTAGCAAAAAAGTACAATTGAAAAAAATAAAAAAACATCAAAATTTTCATATAAGCAAATTTCAAATTCTATTCTAATATCTAAAGATTATATCATTCTAATATTATCATTAACACAATTAAAAGAAACACAAATGTCAAGCAATTTTCATCTAATCCATTATCATTAAGGGGCATTAACATAACATTGCCAAACTTTAACATCCATTAACATAATTAAAGATACAAATTATCCATGCTCAAGTTCATGCATCAAACAACAATACAACATAATTTGTATTACATGTCCATAAAGTCATAGATAAAAATTTTAAAGTCATGACAGTAAGAGACACAAAATAAATTCATCATCTCTAATTCATAATTTGAATACTTCATCTACTTCCAGAAAGGGAGGGAAGAGACAGAATAAAAGAAATTTTATATATAAGCTTGAGCTTGCAAGATAAAACATAACACTAATTCATCAATCACAATTAATAAGCTTGCAAAATAAATATGTTAATTGGTAACAAATAACAATAACATCAGTGGAAGATCAAGTGAAGCATCATTCAAAACCAAGTTGTGACCTTCAATAATTAACATATTAAACGAATGAATTAATTTCATGATAATTGATATGAATTAAATAAAAATAATGATTTAGTATAAAAATAGTGAAGATAGTAAATGTAACCTCAAATTATTAAAAACAATACCAAGTCCAACTTCAAGATCCAAAGATAATCCAGATAACTCTGCAATACATAAACATAAAACGAAAACAATATTAACAAGTAGTAATAATAAAGTTTAAGCAATTCTTGTAAAAAGTAATTTTCAATATATACCTGATTCAACCCTTCTCAACTTCATCTATTTCTTCCCTTGGATCAATAGTCTTCTTAGGAATCCTTAACTAGTTTTGAGTACAAATTAAACACTCAACACTAGTAGGATACAAAGAGCTGTGAAATGGATTAAAAACTCGATCTCCAATGTTAAATGCAGATTCAGATGACACAATAGACATTGGAATAGCCAATATATCCCTAGCCATACGAGAAAGAGCATAATACTTCATGTTTTTTCCCTTTCCACCATTTCAAAATATCAAATCCAACAATGTTGTCCTCAACATCATCCTCCAAGTATCTTTCTAACTCTTACCTTTTCACCTCACCTTGCTTCTTCCTTATTTCATCCTAAACTTATCTTCCCAACCACCATTATCATCATTTCCAGCATGAGATTGAGGGGCACAACCAGAGGTTATGCTACTAGAATCACTAGTATCAGGAATAGGATGCAATGCCAAACAATGCTCAATCAATTTGTTGATAATATCCTTCAACTCTTTTCAACATATTCTTACACTTATCTATACCATATATCTGGTGAAAACAAAACTCAATATAATCACGCTTATAGTGAGGATCAAGAAAAACAGCCACAAATAAGAGGTAGTTTATCCCACCACATTCTCAATATTTATCAAACTTGACTTCATATTTGTAGCCATTCTTTGTAGCCCTATATCATTGCTTAGCCTCTACTTATTCAATGTCTTTTGAATGTCACATAATTTGTGGGAAAAAGCATTGGATGTGATATACAAGGATACAAACAAAGAGAGAGGTACATCATAAAAAATCTTCAAAACTTCACAAAAACCCAAACACGACTCCAATCATCACCACTGGGAGGTCCTCCATCATTATCAATAGCTACCAAAAACGAATCCTCATATTCAAGGCTAGAAAATGCCTTGTCAAATTTTTTAGCAACCTCTAGCATTAAATAAGTGGAATTGCACCTAGTTGGAACACTGATTCGAGTGCCGAAGGTAACGTCCGAAAAATTTTATCATTTTCAACCGAGTTGTTTGGTTTTTATCAAACAATTGTGACTAAATATAATTAAGCATTCATTTAAAGCCAATTAAGTGTGATTTAGAAGGATGAGATTTGATGAAATTAGGTTAGAAATATAGGAAACCTCATAGAATTTTTCTAAAACCGATTTACCGATTTAAGAGAAATAGGTAAAATTTCGGTATTTTAAACTGTCGGAACTGGACCAATAAAAATTATACTGTGAAATCCTATGATGGATGGCTAAGATTCAGCCACCACACCCTCACAAGTGGCACCACCAACAGCCATGAAGAAGGGCAGCTAAGCCAAATTGGAAGGAGAGATGAGATCCACCAATTATATGATAGCTTTTCTCCAAAGTTTTCAAAATTTTCCTTTCCTACCCTTACAATTTTGGCCATCAAAAAAGGGCAGACCTCTCTTCATTTCTCTTTCATTCACACTCCATCTTCATCCCCTCTTCAAGTCTCATGAAAAGTTTCTTTAAATCTAAGACACCAAACCAACAAGATTTCAACTAGACAAGGTAGGAATCCAACTTCTCTTCTTAGCTTTCATTGATGTGGGGCTGTGTGGGGATCTTGCTTTTCTCATGATACTAATGTGATTTAGAGTGATGAGGATGGATTATGGTTGATTTTGCATGTATGTTGTGATTAGAATTGGAATTAGTATGAAAGAACATGAAGAATAGAGAGAATTCAAGAAGTTGTTAGGGTTTTCACTCAATGGTCCGTACGGCGGAGTGTACGGCTCCGCCTACAGCTATTTAAATTTGATGAATCCATTTTTATATGAAACTAGACATTCAGGGATTTCGATACATATAAAATATAAGGTCATTGGATTAGTATAGTATTAGTTATGAATTTTTAAAATTTGACCTAGAATCTTGGATTCCTATCTGGGCAGTGTGAGTTGAGAGGGGTGTAACTCACTCTACACAACTCTAAATTAAGTGAAACAAATGTTACTCAAAATCTAACATATAAGGAAATTTTCTATAAAAATTTCAGAGTTAGATTCTATGTCAATTATTCCCAGCACATTAATGAATTTACCTTAAGTTCAAACTGGACTGGAATAAGCTAGTCTAGTAGGGTCAAGTTATAGGGCTTATATCTCAAAATATACTCGTGCAAATGATATGAAACTTCTTTCATTTGAAAGCTTGTTCTATTAGTTTTAGTTTGATGTAAATTTCATATAATTTCACCCAAATTTCTATTTTTAGTAAATTTTCACTTATAAGGGTGCAAATCTGGCTAACTACAAGACAGTCTGAGGTAAAATACTAATAACTTGAGTTATACAAATCAAAATGAGATGAGGCCAAAAGGGTTGGAAACTAGACACATAGAGCTATGACATATCCAAAATCCAGGTTTAAATGAGTTGAATTGTACTAAAGGTGGATTATACAAAATTCGGGCAGAATAGGATGAAGTAAGCCGAAAACTCTATTGATGTTTGTATTGACTTTGATGAATGACATTGTGAATATATAATTGATGTTCCATATTGATTTGCATGTTTAATGATTTTACTGGTAGTCTGGCACTATTCATGGGGAAGTAGACTCGATCCGTTATACTATCGAAATTTTGGCAAAAAATTCATATGTTGTGTGAATTATACTTGCATGAATACATGATGTTTGAAAGGATAAAGTTAGTTGTGCATGCAATTCATGAATATTATAAAGGATTTCATATTACTTGGGCCAGTCCCTGAATAAGTTTAAGGGGAATAGATCAGTGGAAAGTCAGGGAAAGTAAACCCGGTAATCCTGTTAGGAACAAGCTTGGTCCTAAAAAGCAAACTATTACCCAGGAGTATATGGTTAATGACTCCCAAGGGACCAAGAATGAAAATTATAAGTTATAAGAGTTGAAGGCTCTCAAATATATATATATATATATACTGTGTTTGTTGATTCCTAACTGCTTTTATGTAATACCCTAATAGTTCCATTCTATGCTTAAGTTATATTGTGGAATTACTAGTTGTTACCTTTGCTCGCGGAACTAATATTACCTTGTATAAATTACTTTTTAAACAAAAATAGGGGTAAATTTTTTTTTTTTTGAATAAAACAAGTAATCTATTTCTGAAAGCAAGAGCCATGAGCGCATCGTGAACATGTAATACAAATGTCGCTATTCCATACATACATCGCATTTAACATACATAGAAATCATAAGAATAACTACAATCTTAGATGAAGATAACATTCATTCCATAGCTATCCCATAGTTAATATAGTAGTAGTAATAGCAGCAATCATACACAATGATAATAATGGGTCCGATACCTACTATCGGCCCTACAAATAACCTAACGAAATATATGATAAAAGGAAATACATAAGCAATCCCATACACCCATACATGCCACAAGAAATATGATAATCCTAGCTATAACCAAAAGGGGCTATCCTCGTGCTCGGCTCCGCATGTAAATCAACACCTCACGCATCTGGCGGAAGTAGCCATTCCTAAATCCACCAGGAGGAATATCACCACGTCCTCTTCCTTGAGCACGGCCACGCCCACAAGGCACGGCACGAGTACAAAAGAACCCGCGACCACGAACCGGAGGTGGTGTGTGATGAGGGGCGACAGAAGAAGAAGACGAGTCGGACGACAGACGAATCACAGACGGGTAGGAAGGCTTAGACGGGTCCGTCTCCGCATGATAGCTCGGATGAGAAGGCTTCGAAGGATCTGAATCCAACGAAATTGTCGGTGTCAAGCGGATGTCCGAATCGGAATCTCCATCAGTGGGGTACCTCGGAGGATGAAAGGGCAGGCAAACATCATCCATAATGATGTCCTCGAACGGCTCATGAGGGCGGAAAAACGAACTCATCACGGGTGCATAGAACTGGCGGCTATGGAACATGTAGACCTACATCGTTGCCTGAGCAGTTAGTACAGATGCATTCAGCACCGGGTCGAAGTGCCAATGCATCACCGAAAACTCAATGAAGATCACCACCATGCCCGACGTCGGCATCCTCTGAAGATGACACGGAAATGTAGGAGTGAGAAATACTAAATTTCTCAGTAGGATCGCGACTAGACGACACAGTGTCATCATCATCGTCCCAGCCACTTCGGGTTTAATTATAAAAGCAGTGGACAGATATACATTCAATTTTAAGGATTTTGAAAACTTAAACTTCGAAGTGGGTTGCTTTTAAACTTAACATCATAACTACATCATCATAATCTAACATACATACTGAAAGATTGAGTAAACATTCATAATGCAAATGGGCAACATAAGTACATGCAAGGACATGCATCATCATAGACTTAACCATGGTTATGCTTTTGACTTTACTTTCATTTTTAGCACGTGCTTAACATTCTTCACTTTCCTTTGAAATAGACTGCTTTTGGACATGAGCTCATTCCGTGACCGTCGTCACGCAGTACTAACCAAATTAGACTAAGCCGATATTGGTTACCTCTAAGTTGGAGGGTCCTCCATGTCACCCTTGCCTCCCTCATAGAGGTTCCTTGAGTCTTTGTGGATCGCCATCTCTCACTTCCCTTACCGAAGTGATTGAAGGGTTATGTCCCATTAATTCTTTGCTTATCATTATACTTTACATGCATAATACTTCTTTGACTAGACACATGCAATGATATGACTAAGTCCATAATTTTGACGAAAATCTGGCAGCATAATGGCTAGACCAGAGCTTCCCCAAAATGCCAATCATAAACTTTCAACCAACAATTCATCATATCTATATCATATCATCATACTCATCATTCAATCATGAGACAAAGCTCAATCAAACTCATCATTCATCATGCCGAATGGCATCACCCATTCATATCCTAAGGGGGTTTATAGTTGTGTTTTTCTTTGCAAAGAATATTATGAATCATTATATGATTTCTCGTGGTTACCCATGAGAGAATCACATAGTTAGGATATGTGTTTGTAGTCTTTTAGTTACTTAGTCCTTGTATGGAAGTATTCTTTACTTAAGTACATGTCTTATGGAACACTTGTTCAAATTAATTAAGTTGAGTGATTGTTTCCTTTCCTTGGGATAGTGCACTTAGCAATTCCTAGGTTCATGGTATGCTCAGAGTCCCTAATCATACTTCTGTTCCCAAGGAGTTCGAGATCTCTCTAATCCTTGGGTCATGACAACGTATAACCACATCATGAACCCAACAACACCAATGTTCACTAATCACCAAGGGTGACTTTTAACTTATTCAAGTTACAAAGTTTTAAACATTTACTAATAAAATACCAAGGTTTTTCCTTAAACATTATTAAAGTTGTCATTCTTTATAAAGTAGTCATAAAGTCTTATTCTTTATGAAAGTAAGTGCCTTTGACATTAAGCTCTTATCTTAAGATTGGATCTTTATGAAATAATGATACAAGTTACTAGCTTTTTGAATAAAAAGTCTTGTTCTTTATAAAAGTTAACACTTTTTTGCATTGTTTTGGTTCAAGATCAAAACTTTATGAATTAAATGTTACAAAACAACACTTTTATGACTTAAAGATTTCATTTTTGATTAAAGTTTGAAACTTTATGAAAGGTCTTTTCTTAAAGGTTGGATTTTCTAAGACATAAAGTAACAAGATATCATTTCATAACTCAAAAAGGCTTGCTCTTCTAAAAAGCTTAGACTTTTTCATGTATCTTTATCTCCAAAATAAAACAAAAGAAGACTTTATGATGGCACTAAAACTTGCGCCACTTTTTGTGCATTAAGAAGCAAACTTTTTAAAGTTTAAAGCTTTTAGAATGTTTATAGTCTTATCAAATCATGAAAACATAAAAAGGTAAAGCTTTTCTAATCATTCACTCATCATAAAAAGAAAGGAACAACTTTAAGCAAGAGAACAATAAGAACATATTTTTCCAAAAGAAGAAACTTAAGAACACATGAAGAACATCAAGAACACATTTTTCCCAAAAGAGGAAACTTAAGAACACATGAAGAATATCAATAACACATTTTTCCAAAAAAGGAAATTTAAGAACACATGAAGAACATCAAGAACATATTTTACTAAAAATGAAAACTTTGGCTCTTGGAGAGCATGAAGGATCTTCTCAAGCTTTCACTTAGAAATCTTGGTCATGAAAGAACCAAGCTCCAAGCTTTCTTGAGTGAACAAAATGAAAAAGATGAAGATCACTACCTTTCTTGAAGATGGCACAAAAACAAGAGAGGAGGAAGAAGAAGATGATGACTCCTCTTGATGATGATGGTGGCAGTTTTGCAAGAAGGAAGGAGAAGCTCTTGAAATCTTATGGAAATGGAGGTTGTAGTGTTTTGATCTTGTCTCCAAAGACCCAAAGATGAGGTCTTTGAAGGGCTAAGTGAGTGGTTTAGGGTGGTGGTGGTGGAGAAAGGAAGAGGAAGATGAAGAAGATGAAGAAGCGTTTAGAGAGAAGTTGCAGAATTTGACTTGAAGAGAGAGAAAATGATGAGTGAAAATGAAAATGGATGAGGAAGGGAGAGAGAGAAGATGGTGTCTTCATTAAGGGAGGGAGAGTGAGATATTTTGCTTAATTTTGTGCCATCTTGTGTTAATTAGTGATTAAGGGGACAAATGAGATGATGGGGAGACAAAGCATGGTTAAACTCTTACATAAAGTAGTCTTGTCTAATGCTTTTTGCTTTTATGACATCACTCTCTACTTTATTATCTAGTTGACTAAATTTGAATTTAATCATGTGATTAAATGCTCATACAACTTAATTAAGTTGATTAAGCAAGGATTAGTGATTAACACACAAGAACACGATTAACAAAAATTAATTTTACGATTAAGCTTAATTAACTTTAATTAAACTCGAGTAAGTTAATTAAGAGCGATTAGTGCTTAATTAAGCTATAAAGGCTCTGACTCGCTTAATTAGAGATTATCTAATCTCGATTAAGCATTTTCTTGACTCCTCTCACTCAAGTCAACCCCCTTAATTAAGCCTTAATCTCTAAGTGCCTAACTACTCAGGGTTACTGAGGTAATTTAGCACGGCATGAAATTGAGGATGTTACATTTTACAGTTATCAGTGTTCCTCATATTTTGTTACTGTTTAACTATGATTACTATTTTAGTCATATTGACATGCTTGGTTTAAATGTCCTTTTATTGCTATAATTTAAAATAAAGCTTGTTTCGGGTTACACTTTTCATAATACAAATTAAAGTTGAATATTATTGTCTTAGTGTATTATTTAAACTTAAGAAAAATCAAAACAACTGAGAATGACAGCGATGCCAGAAGTGTATAGAATTAGGATTTTTACTGAGAAATTTTTATTTCTTACCCTACTATATGTTTCCGCATCATTCTCAGATCATGGAGAATGCGGCGACAAGAGTCCTATTCATTGAGTTCCTTGAGCTTCATATTCACCTTGACCCATTTATAGACTCTGTGTACATATCTGATAATTGCCAATTTCGCCTTTATTTCTTCTTCAGTAGAGATTTTGCAATCCTACTTACTCACCCCCTTTTCGACCCGTCCGCTCCTTATATTGCCATTCCTCTCCACATGGCACATCTGTTCCCACCTCCACTGGCAGTAGCAGCAGCTCCCATGGCTCCGCTAGCTTCACCACCACAGCAGATCCCCTCTCCCTCACTGCCTGAGGAGGATCCGTCGGAGGCGACGAGCTCGTCTTCCTCATCCTCTGCCTCGAGTGTGGACTACACTCCAGCTGACGCCAGTATGGCGAATTGATTCCTTTCCTTGGAGTCCATCTGGGGTGCCCATGTAGTGCTGCAGTAGAAAATGTATAGAGTGGCCCTCTTTTGGCATTATTGAGCTATAGGCAGTAATTTAGTATATGCTATATGTGGATGGTTAGCATACGAAATGTCCCTTGGGGACCAGTTAGGGTACTGTTCATAGAGACAAGCCGATTTATTTTGTTTCAGTGGCCTCATTTTATTACCCTATACTGTTTATGTATCTTTTGGCAAACTTTGAAAACAGACGTCTATGTATATATATATGATCTAGTTTCAGTAGTTCTGTCTATTCCGTATTTTTATTTATTTTATTTTATTTCTATTACAATGATTATCTATTACTTATTCCGCAGTCAAATGGAAATTTATTAAGTGAACAGTTAACTCTATATGGGTAATTAACATTGAATCAAAAAATGGGATTTAATTAGACTGCCACACGTAATAACTTATCAGGTAATATATTATGACTTAAACATAGTATTTTGTCTGGTAAGGTGTTACATCGAACTCGGTCAAATTACAATTTAGAAATCAAAGTACAAACTTGTGGTGTAGTGTGCAATCCGAATCATCTCCTAAGGATGTTTATGTATTGTGATTAGAAAATTCAGGGGGTTTTAACATCAAACACAAAATATGCAATATATAAATGTAGAGATTAAGTGAATTTAAACAGAATTGAGATTCCAATCCATGAATCAAGAGGAACAATGACTACTCTATCATAGGATGCTAATTGTAACACCCTCCCAAGTATGGTACTATGTTTAACTCATAATACCTCACTTAGGAGTTTGTTACTGTCACTTAATCGGACATTGTCTGACAGCAACCTTCAGCCACCTACTAGTCAACTCCGCCTCGGAGGACCTTCTTCAGAACTTCTGAACTATCTGGAGATAACACAGAAATAAACATAGGAGTGAGAATTATAAATTCTCAGTAAGATTCATTAAACTACCAGATGCTGTGTCATCGTTATTATCTTCAGCTGCTTCGGTTTATTATGAAGAAGGTGATCATGCCAAATAAATTGTTCAGCTTTATAGTTTGAAAATATATTGTCCAAAGCAGAGTTCATTTTATTCACACACTTGAGTCACATTGGCAATATTTCATATTTAGAATAATAATCACAGCATAAGTAGATAGAACAATCTCCGCATCAATAAAACATGGGATATAATTATGCAAATACTCATACTTGAATTCACGCAAATGCACTGGTATTTTTCTTTAACTTTCTTTACTTTCTTTTCTTGGCACACCTAGGTGTTACGTATCGCCGTCCTCAGAGTGCAATTTTTCTTAATTTTCTTTACTTGTTATGCATATTCCAGAGTATGATCGCCATGTCATACTCCATTAGAGTGTGATTGCCATGTCACATGCCTTAGGGTGTGCTCATCATGTCATATTCCAGAGTACGATCGCCATGTCATACTGTCATACCCCATCGGGGTGTGATCGCCATGTCACACTCCATAAGAATATGGGAGCTTCATCATATCATTTAACTGCCTTCACAGGGAGGGATCCAAATAACTGCCTCCGAGTGAAGGGATTCATCCTCACATATTTATATATCGCTTCCTTTGCATGCAAGGATGCCATCTTTCATAAAAGGAATCATGATCATATCATCATGCAATGTTTATATGCATTATAGTGCATTTACATTCGAACACTGTTGCTTTTAGAATTTCATATTCATAACTTAAATCTTCATAACACAAGTTATTATAACTTCATATGTTTCTGCCAAAAATTCGGCAACGTGACAGATCAAGTCCACTTTCCCATGAATAGTGCCAGACTACCAATAAAATCATTCAAACATGCAAATCAATATGGAGCAATTATAGATTCACAATATCATTCATCAAATTCAATACAAACATCGATAGAGTTTTCTGCTTACTTCATCCTATTCTACACAAATTTTGTATAATCCACCTTTAGTACAATTCAATTCATTTAAACCTGAATTTTGATATGTCATAGCTCTATGTGTCTAGTTTCCAACCCTTTTAGTCCCATCTCATTTTGATTTGTATAACTCAAGTTATTCGTATTTTACCTCAGATTGCCTTGTACTTAGCCAGAAATGAACCCTTATAAGTGAAAATTCACTAAAAATGAAAATATGGGTGAAATTAGACGAAATTTATATCAATTTAAAGCTAACAGAACAAGCTTTCAAATGAAAAAAGTTGTATATCATTTGCATGAGTATATTTTGAGATATAAGCCCCATAATTTGACCCTACTAGACTACTCTATTCTAGCCCAGTTTGAACTTAAGGTAACTTCATTGATGTGTTGAGAATAAATGGGAATGAATCTGACTCTAAAATTTTTATGGGATATTTCCTTACATATTAGCCTTCAAACAGCATTAGTTTTACTTAATTTAGAGTTGTGTAGAGTGAGTTATACCCTTCTCAACTCATACTGCCTAGATGAGAATTTAGGATTCTAGGTTAAACTTCAAAAATTTATAACTAATTCTATACTAATCCAATGACCTTATATTTTAATGTATGGAAAGCCCTATCTAGTTTCATATAAAAATATATTCATCAAATTTAAACGGCTATAGACAGAGCCGTACACTCCGCCGTACAGACGATCGAGGGAAAAACCCTAACAGCTTCTTGAATTCTTCTTGGATTCATGTTTTCCTTAAATCAATCCATCCAATCTTCAATTCAAACTCACGTATACACTTTAAACCAGCCTTAATTCATCATCCCCACCCATTACAACATCAGAATCATGGATGAACAAGGGACCCTAGGCCCCAATTCAAAGAAAAGAAGGAGAAAGTTGAGATTCGTACCTCAAATTGAAGCTTAAGCTAGTGGGGTCTAATGGGTGAAGGCCGAAATTAAAGGAGGAGAAATGGTAATTATATGGGTTACAATTAGAATGGAAAGTGGAGGGTGGTAGGTGCCATGGGTGATGGAGTTTTTGGCCACATCTCCTCCATCTTGTGGCAGCACATGGTACCACATTGAGTGATGAGAATGGCTGAGTTTTCAGCCTATTAAGCTGAGGTTCCAGTGAAAAATTTCATTGATTCGGTTCTAACATTATAAAATACCAAATTTCCTTCAAATTGACAACATATTACTAGCAACCATTTTAAAATTCTCTGCATATCTACTTTAACTTTCCTTAATCTTAATATCTTTAATTAACTCCCAATTACCCTCTAATTAATCTCTAATTAAATTCTAATTAAATTTACTTATCTATTAAAATCAAATTAATCGATTGAAGGTGTAAATTAAATGTTTTACAAATTTAGGGCCTTCTGTTTTCTGTTTTCTATTTTCTTAATGGCTAATGACATTTTCATAATTTTGAGCAAGTCCAGGGCACCCCACATCATTTCACACTAGACTGCCTCCATGGCCCAATCGGCAGAGATTTAAACTTCTACGGTTTCACCACGTGATTTTGCTCTGTTTAAAATCTCATTCTGCTAATTCTACAGATGTGGGGATATAAAGGTCATTTCATAAAAAGTTCTAGGGTTATTGTGGGAATAAGTCTTTGGGGTCAAAATATAATTTCTAAAATTTTTGGGCATCATTCTAATTAACAAAAGTTTATAGAGGCACTTTTGTCATTTCCTAATTTTTAACATATGTCAGTATCATATTTTCAACAGTAGTGCTACAGTACCCTATAATTTTGAGTGTGAAGATCGTTATGGCATAATGTTGCCTGAGAAATTCTCACACTGCCTAAGGGAAATAATTCAAAGTTTCCATTATGTTCTATTTACAAAAGTAGGGATGTTACACTAATCATTCCAACTCAATGGTGAATATGGAGTTCGATGACACCTCAATCCAAATCCATGCAAGCAACATGAAAACCTCCATGTATCCAATTAACACACATTCAATTGAATTCGGAAAACTCTTGAACTAATTGAGTTCGTGTCAATTTCAAGCATCAATGCCATTAACCATTAGATCAAGATCTGAATCTAATTCATACTTTTTCAACATTTGAATTACATACATCAACCAATTAATATGTAACCAATCAAATTCTTAATCAACATTTCATAATGAAAACCTTCAATTCAAGAACGCAATTAAGAATAGGAGAAAAGAGTAGAGAAAACCAAATTGAATTGTTGAATTCGAGTGAACCAATCATCAAGAGTGTCAAAGCCTCCTTGAATTCTTGGATAAGAAGAGAATTTACTTCTCCATGATTGGAGGTGAAAGCAAATTCAGAGATGAGAAGAGAGCAGGTTCGTAAAAGGGGAAGAGAAATGAGAAGAGAGAAGAATATAAGTGTTAAAATTCAAATTCTATAAAAATGAATCTCCAAAAGCTATTTTTGAATTTGGGCTCTCTCTATATATGCCTATAATAAGCATATTAATTATCTAATTACATTGATCCTTTCTCCCAAAGCTACATTTAGACATCTCATTTGCCTAATTTGGAATTTGGAGGGAAAGTTATGCCTAAAACATTAACTTGGGTTCCCTGAACCCATTAGTCGCCTTTCACTGCATTTTTGGCCCTAAAAATGCCTCTGTTGGGCTCAGCACTCTGAAGATGAATTAAAACCCCGGGTGTCAATTTTCAAATGGCTCTAGTTTTGCCTCAATTGGGCTTCTATGATGCAAGATATGGTCTAAATAACACCCTACTTAGTGGCCACAGTTACATCCCTTGACTCCATTTCCAGGCCCAATTCTAGCTCCATAGCCTAAGAATTTGCCTCTAACCTCTCATAAGAGTTGTAGGCCCAACTCTCGGTTTTCCTGCAAATTAAGAATCACAATCAAATGAGGTCTATAACTCAAATGATGGCTAAAAAATTAAAGCAATGTCAGAATTAGCATCATGTTGGAAAAAATTAAATCAAGGCCCAACCAAAATCTAATCAATGAGAAATGATCCAAATCACTTCAATTAAGTACAAAAGATGATTAATAAACTAAATATGAGGGAGTATATATATATATATCCAATTCATCAAACATCAAGTAAAACAATGGCCTTAGAATCTATATTTGCCTCTTGGTCATACCTGTTAAAAGCGAACAACCTAACTGTAAATGACCTAACAAACTTGCATGTAGCCCTTATTTTAGCAATGGAAGTATCTATTTCCTTCAAGCTATCATTAATAGTTAAGTTTAAGATGTGTGTATAACATCTCATATACATGAACTCTCTACTCAATAATGTACTACTATTCTAATCGCTCATACGTCTAAGCAAATATGCAATAGCCAAGTTGTTAGCAATTGCTTTATCAACAATTACATAACAAATCTTTGTGATCCCCCATTCTTTCAACCATTTCTCTATGGCTCTCAATATAGTTTCACCTTAGTGGTCAGTAATCAAGGCTCAGTATTGTTTTATGTAACTCCCATTCATCATCAATATAATGTGTAGTTACACACATATAATTCATATTCTGAATTGAGGTCCAACTGTCATTTGTGAGTGACACCGTTTGATGATTTTTAGACAAGTAGCCTTTCAACTACTCTTTCTCTTGTTTAAACATGTTCATGCAATACGAAGGAAACTTTAAATCTTGGTTGTGGCTCACTCAGGAAATCTCTAAATCCTTGATTTTCAACAAACTTAAAAGAGAGTTCATCCACACCAATCATTTGGCAAGAGCAAGTCGGGTTTCCTCTTGTTTAAATTCAACAAGCTTGAAACTAATAGAATTTCGATCATCCTCAAATTGTTTTCCAAGAGAAATTGTTTTTTTGCTTGTTATCAATTTCCTTGTTAGGAATTTTCACACAAACCTTCAAATGTTTTAGCATATTTGATGTTCCATGACTAGAACTATTGTATACATATGCCTTCTTACAATAATTACAAGTAGCCATATTATTATTTTTTTATTTAGTAAAATGAGCCCAAGCACTACTATGCCTTCTACTTGGTTTTCTTTTTGGTACCTCTCTTTGTGATGGTAGAGCTTCTTGTCCTTGTGTTGGAGCTTCTTATGGTTGTGGTTGTGGTGGTGGAGGAGGAGTTGGTGGTGGAGCTTGTTGTCAACCTTATTCTTCTATTTGCATCAATTGCATGTCACTAGCTGTTATTAAGAAGCACTCCCAACTTGAGTTCTACTAGTGTTTGGAATACTCATTGTTGGTCTCAAAAAAACCTAACAATAAGAATTAAACAAATTTAATGAATGTGCAATACCAATAGTAATAGCTAAATAAGCCTAAGCAAAATAGTTAACTTTCTCAATCAACTCTCATACCATAATTAGATTCATCATACAAAAAAGCCTTCTCATACAAAAAATAAACATATTTTTGCCAAAGAAGCCTTACCACACAAAAAGAGAAATAACACACTTTACTTTTTCTTCTTGTTAATTATTGCTTCATGAATCATGATTATAATTACTATTTTGTAACTATGCAATGTGACTTCAACTTAAAATAAGTGTTATGTATATTTCCAAAACTCAATTTCGGTATATTTAATCATGTAAAAGGCTAGACCGAAATTACCAATTATAAATATAAACATAATATTTTCTTATAACCATAAACATAATCTACCTTCAAGTTAATCATGTAAATTACCAATTACAAACATAATCTACCTTCAATCTTTGATTATAATTTCTAGAAATTTAACATCTTGCTAATGTGCCAAAAATTTAACATCTTTCTCAAAAGACAACATACAATAGAAGAGAAATTTACTTGAATAAAGTGGGTTGTGCTAAGCACAGATCGATGGTCTATGCTAAACAAAGAGACGGTGCTATGCTGGGCAGAGATCACCAAGGTGCCGTCCTTAGTGCAGATCGACGTCTCTACACTCTGCCTTTGCAACTGCCTGCCACTCCATGGAAACTGATGGTGTGGTGGTGTGCTATGCTATGGCAGCAGGTGAGCTCGGCTAGGTAGTGGCTAGCAAGCTTGGCAGCCGGTGGGTGAGAGGTGGTGGTAGTTAGGGCTTGTGGTGGGTGAGTGCGTAAAGGTGAGTGAGTAAAAAAGAGTGGATTAAACTTATAGAAATAGAAAGTAAAGAGCATAAAGCGACTACGTGAATGTTAAGTTATTGTGCTTTAAAAACAAAGAAAAGAAATATATAGGTTCAGGTTGAGTTCAGTATCGGATTGCACATCCCTTGATTCGATACCTGAACTAAACCAAGCCAATTTAATAGGTTTGGTTTGGATTGATCAGGTTCATCGGGTCGAATCTATAACATCCACTGGATTTTTTTATCATTTTTTGCCTAGTTGTTCGATTTTTATCGAATAATTGAGGTTGATTAAAATTCGACTAAATATTTATTTAGGATCAATTAAGTAGCAATTAATGGAGTTTAGATATAAGGGAATTAGGTTAGAAGCATAGAAGATTCCATAGAAATTTTCTTAATACTGATTTACCGATTTAAAGGAAATCGGTAAGATTCGGTATTTTAAACTGTCGGAATCGAATCAATAGAATTATATATCCAAAATCCTATGAATCAAAGGCTGAATACTCAGCCATTTAAGCCTCTATGGGTGGCGCCACCAAGGCCACAAGGAGAAGGAAGCATGGTTGAAAATTAGTGACAAAATCTCAACCAATCAAAACCTATGAAGCCAACTACCTCTTTAAGACTTTTGTAACATATTCCTTCCCTTTTCCCTTCAGCTGACTTGCGCCTCCTCCTCTCTCCTTTCCAACCTTCTTCTTCTCTTCTCCTCTCAACCAACTCCATCAAACCTTCAAGCTTTGACAAGGATCCATCAAACCAACCTCCAAAATCTAGCAAGATCACATACAAGGAGGTAGAAATTCAACTTAGTTCTTATCTTCTTGGGTATGGGTGGCTGATTGGGATTTTTGTTTTTCTTATTTCTTGATGTGGTGTTGGATGTATATGATGGTTATTGGCTGGTTTGATGGCTGTTTAGTGTTTAAAATCGATTAAGAAGTAGAAAAGGATGAGAATAGAAAGAAGTGAGGGGCTGGAAGACCAAAATTCCTCGATAGCCCATATAGCAGAGTGTACGGCTCTGTCTACAGCTATTTAAATTTGATGAAATTATTTTTATTTGAAACTAGATATTCAGGGCTTTCCCTACATATATAATATAAGACCATTGGATTAGTATTGAGAGAGATATGAATTTTGGAAATTTAACCTAGGTTTTTGAGTTTGATTCTGGGTAAACTAAGTTGTTCAGGGCAAAACTTGCCCTATGCAACTTGGAATTGAATGAAACTAACTTTTTTAGAAAGCTTACATATAGGAGAATATCTCATAAAAATTTCAAGGTTGGATACAGTCCCTTTTGTTCCCAGTGATTTGAGGAAGTTGCCCTATGTCCAAACCAAACCAAAATAGGGCAGTTCATAAAGGTCAAATTTCGGGGCTTATAACTCAATCTCTACTAAAGAAAATGAAATGGAACTTATTGCAAATGAAATATTGTTATGTTAGCTTTAATATGACACTAATTTCATATGATTTGAGCTAGTTTTCGATTTTTAGTAGATTTTTACTTTTATGTGTGTAATTCTGGCCATATACAGGGCAGGCCGGGATAAAGTTTAAATAACTTGAGTTACATTTATCAAAATTAGATGGGACCAAAGAGGTTATAAAATAGACATATAACACTCTAACATATCCAAAATTTAGGTCCAGATGAGTTAAATAGAAATTTTGGCTTGGTTTACAAAAATTGGGTTGAATGAATGTGCTGAGACAGCAACTATGTTTTAAATGCAACAATTGTTCTTATGAGATTGATGATTGAATTATGAATGAAATGTTACGATTTCTCTGAAAAATTGTTTTCTGAGTACTAGCATTGTTCATGGTGAAGCGGATATGTTCCGTTATGCTGCCAAAATTTCGGTAAAGTCTATGCATAAGTTATAATATACATTCAGATACATGTGTATTTTCAAGAAATTCATAAAGGTTATGTTATGATGAAAATTCAATAATATTTGGGCCAGCCTCGGATTAAAGTTAAGGGGAATAGATCGGTGGGCAGTTCGGGGAAAGTAAACCTGACATTCCTGTATAGGAACGAGCTCGATCTTAAAAAGCAGACTATTACCCAGGAGTCTGAATGGCCAAGAACTCCGAGGAGATAAAGTAACGGAAAAGTTTATGATGATAAGTTTAAGGATGAGTTTTTGCATGGTCGCATTGTATAGTCATTATAAGTTGTTTATAGTATGACTATTATATTTACTTACCGCTGTATGTTTATTTATTCTGCTCATTATTCTGTGTGACACTATAGTAGTTTATTTTGTTTCTTATGCTGTCTTAAGTAAAATTGAACATTGCCTCAGACTAGACCTTTCTTAAACTTATTAAATGTCGATAATTCAATTTGATGCTATGTTCTTATAATTAAATAAAAACAGAGGCAACTGAGAATGAATGTGACATTAGTTTAAGATTGTACTCGAATCCTACTGAGAATTTCCTTAAATTCTCATCCTGCTTTATGTTTTCACATCATTCTCAGACTCTGGTGATGGACTCGACAGTTACCCTGTTTATAGAGATCCCTGACCTGCAGCTCCACCATGACCCCATAGTACACTCGTCGTACATAGCTGGCTCTTGCCATTTCCGTCTCTACCTTTCTAGCAATAGAAATTTTGCTGTTCCTTTATTTCACCCTGCTTTTGACCCTGCTGTTCTGTATTTTGCGGTCCCGTTGCATGTAGTACACCCTCCTCTAGCACCTCCAGCACCCACAGCACTTGCAGCCCCTGGCGGCCCTCCACCTGAGTCACCTCCACTGGTGGTTCCAGATATTCTGCTTGGTTCTGAGAGCAATCCTTTCGAGGCTACCGGCTCATCATCCTCTTCTTCGGGACCGAGTGCTGACTACTCCCCAGCTGGGCCTGGTATGGCCAACGGCTACATGACTGAGTAGGTCCCGGCCGCAGGTTATATTATACAGTATGGCCCTCTTTTGGCAGTGTATAGCATTATGCCATAGGTTTAGCCATAAGTATATCAGCTAGTTTGAGATGTCCTCTGAGGACCTCGTAGGACCGTTTTGACTGACACGGGCCTTATGTTTTTTTAGTATATCAGCCCCACTTATGTATCCTCTTTTGATGCTATATATAAACTGAAGCGTTGGCTTCCAACATATATATATATATATAATAAATGTGCTCAACATCGCAGAACGTAACAAAATTTAATAAAAAGCACAACAGAAAGGATAAGGACAGGTAATATATCATCAGTTGTATACATAGACACACACACACACACACACACACACACACACACAATGCGATGCTGAGCACGTTTATTATATATATATATATATATATATATATATATATATATATATCAAAGAAAAAGAGAATATAATACAATGCATACAGCTATAAATGAAACACTAACACGATAACGCAATCTACTCAATTTCATGCTATGACTTAAGCATAACATCAAATTGTTAGGGTGTTATAGAATCGATCTGCTTACACCCCTAGTAGAGGTTCTTGACCTGAGCTCCAAGTTCGGTATTTACAGAGTAATGAAATCGAGATTCCACCTTTTGGGGGATTTGATCTCGCTAATCTCAAAGGCAGTAGTTGGAGGATAACCATTTTTGGGTTAATACAAGATCCCTCAAAGCTTGCTTCTTCAATTGTTCTCTCTTTTAGTGATTGGGTTAGTTTCCAGCTTGTCCTTTATAGGTACCCTTTAGGCCCTTGATGCATTAGGCCTTTGGACCACTCTATAATGCCTGTAACCCAGCTTGAAGGTTATGACCCTAGCTCCAAGTTTCTACCAATGTACTTGTGAATAGGTGTGTTTGCAGGTAAGGCAGGTGAGATTAGAGATTGGATGGTCTTTCGTGCTCTGAGTATTTCTTCTATTATTGAAAACTTGCCCAACTTTAGCCATTGGTTTGCTATTTTCCTTGCTGACTCAAGATCGAAACTCAAGCAACTTATTTGGTTTCATTCCCAAATTTTAAGTTCAAGCTTGAGGTTATGGAAGATTCTAAGGTCACAATGTTCTGATTTACTGACTCTATTTCAAGGCACGTCGCTTTAAATTTGTCCTTGTCAAGTTATGTCACATCATTCCCCTTTTAGGTGGACATGTGCTGATTTTGAGAAGAGCTTGGATATGAGTTCCAAAGCTTTATTTCTATGGGGTCAACTTCTAGGAACGATCTATTCTACTTCTAGGGCAATGCCATTTTGCTTTGTTGCAAGTGTATTGGTTTCTTTTCCCTTAATGTAGTTGATGCTTAGGCTAGAAATCCTAAGGGACTTAGAACTTTTTATTTGCAATTTGTATTCAGATAACTCAGTTACAATTGTTTTTGTTCGGTTAGAGTAACATAGTTCTACAAATTGATAATTTCTGACTTAGATCATATGTCTAAGGGTTCAAGCTGAGTTTCGGTCTTATTTATTTGAACTTTTAATAATATTCCACTCTTAGAACATTGGTCTAAGGGGTTTCATCAACATATTCTACACTTAGAGCATCTGTTTAAAGGAAATTGCTATATTTAATGTAGAATTCGGACCAAGGGTTGATTAGACCCTTAGGAGTTATGATAACCTTATTCTTGGTTAGACATTGGTTTGCTTGACCAGATTCAAGGTCTTTTCCGAATTCGGCCTCATTTTTAATTGTTGTTTCCCAACTTGAGTTTAGTCTTTTAGCCTATAATTTGGGCTTAGCCTTTCAACCTTAGAATTTGGGAAGTCTCGGTGGCTTGCTTTATAAGATTCTTGTAAAACATAAATAGGAAGAAAGTTCCTCCTTCCTTCTGAAGGTTTTTCAACTTTTGCTATAAATGGATTCCATCCACTAGTAGGTGGATAAGGTGTTGGGAACCCTTCGTAATAGGTGAAGAGTATCTCAAATCTCTTACGGAGGAGATACACACCCTAAGGAGAGAATGAAGAACAACATGAGAAAATATGCTATTAAAAATTATGATGATCCTTGTTGGATGTGGATGTGTGATGCTTTATTCCAGCATCTTGGGGTTTAAGTTCCGTTTCCCCCTTTTTTTATTTGTAATGAAACTTTACCCAAGTATGGGCTTCTTGTATGAACTTCTTGTCCTAGTGTGGGCTTTAACATATAACCAGTATCTTGGTTTCCAACATTCTTTCAAATTTTCAACACTTTAGCCTTTTTGCTTAAGCAATTTTTGACTTTTGTACTTAAAACACTTTCTTAAGAAGTTTAATTTTAAACTTCGCACTTGAATTAATTACCTCAAGACTTTTGGAATTTCCACACTTAAGGCATTTGCTTAAGGGGTTTGATTTGATTTCCATGCTTAAGACATTTGCTCAAGGGGTTTGATTTGACTTCTACACTTAAATTGTGTGTCTAAGGGATTAGATCTAGGTTCGATTTAAATGCTCCTTCTTTTGCTTGATGTTTCTGACTTAAGTTGATTGCCTAAGTAGTTTGGCTAGGATCTGACTTTCTCAAGTCGCCCTTTATTGGCATGGTTATTTTCGACTTACTCAATTTTCTAAGTGGTTAGTTGGGTTCTCACTTTGTCGCCGTCACTTTGTCTCATGACTTAAATACCAACTTAGTTTAATCTTCTAAGTGGCTAATTAGGTTTTGACCTTGTAGTTATCCCTTTGAATTGTGATTGTATTCTATGCTTGGATAACTTATCTAAGGAAAATGATTTATATTTGACGCTTAAAACACTTGTCTAAGGGAGTTAATTTATACTCGATGCTTAGAGCAATTGTCTAAGGGAGTTAATGAGGTCCAACTTTAGGTCATCCTTTCATTTTATAGTTGGATTTTTTATTTGAGCTTTTAAGTAATATCCTTAGAGCACTTGTCTAAAGGAATAAATCGAGGTCTGACTTCAAATCATTTACCTGACTTCTCTTATTTCCCCATTCAAAATGTTTGTTTAAAGGGTTTAATCCTCAAGCTCAAAGCATTTATCTAAGTGATTTAATTTGAGGTCCATGTAAGATGTAACACCCTCTTAAGTATAGTACTATACTTCAGTCATAGTACCACACCCTAGAGTTGTTATTGTTACCTGAGCGGACCTTATCTGACAGCAACTTCAGTCGTTTTCGGAACTTCTTGAACTATCTGGAGATAACACGGAAACAGGAGTGAGAATTATAAATTCTCAGTAGGATTCGTTAACTATCATACATACTGTCATCGCTGTCATCTCCAGTTTACTTTGGTTTATTATGAAAATAGTGAACAATTGTGTAAGCTGTTTAGTTTTATAGTTCAAAAATGTATTATCCGAAGCAAAATTCATTTTTACTCATACAATTGGCATTTGGGAGAGCCCATACAAAATCAATTCATGAATTATACTATGAAGGATAATTGAAACAAATTTAAAATACAATAGCACAAATATACTGAACACATAAAATTTGCACATAACTTTACTTGTACTTGAATTTATGCATGTACATAAATTACTTGTTACCCATATTCCAGAGTATGATCGCCATGTCATACTCCATCAGGATGTGATCGCCATGTCACATTCCTTAGGAATATGTTCTTCTTGCCATGTCCTAGAGTATGATCGCCATGTCATACTCCATCAGAATGTGATCGCCATGTCATATTCCTTAGGGTGTGGGATCATCATGTTATATTCCAGAGTATGATCGCCATGTCATACCCCATCAGAGTGTGATCGCCATGTCATGTTCCTTAGGAATATAGACTCATCATCATATCTTTACATGCCACATTCTAGAGTATGATCGCCATGTCATACCCTATCAGAGCGTGATCGCTATGTCACGTTCCTTAGGACTATGGGACATTCATTCGGTACTTACACTAGCTGGGTCATGCCATACCTCATGTAAGCCCTATCCCCTATACTCACACTAGCTGGGTCGATGCCATGCCCCATGTGAGTAGGACACTTACATATGCTTTAATCTTTTGTCTTTATTCTTTATTGCCCTTGGGTAGTCTGATCTAGAAGTGAACTCGTCAGCTCATCTTGTGATCGTCGTCAGCTCATCTCGTGACTATCTTCACACCAACTAACCCACAAGGGGATTCACGTGCCTCTAGTCTTGGAGGGATCTCATTTTGGTCACGTGCCTCTAATTGAAGGGATTTCCTCTGGTCACGTGCCTCAAAATTGAGGGATCTCATTTGACCACATGCCTTCAATATAATCTGACCACATGCCTCCAAGGTAGAGGGATCTCATAGTTTTAGCTGCCTTCACAGGGAGGGATTCAAAGTACAACTGCCTCCAAGTGAAGGGATTGATATTTAATATATTTACGTCTTTTCATTCTCATGCATAATCAAGCATAGACATTGGTGAATACACTCATACATATGCTTCATCATTTATTTTCATATACCTCATGTCATACTTATATCATTCTTGCATATAGAATTTCCACATGCATATTTATAATTATATAGCTCTTCATATCATAAATTTCTTATAACATAAACATCCATAGTTTCATAGACTTCTGCCGTAAATTTGGCAACATAATGGATCAGATCCGTTTTCTCATGAATAGTGCCAATTCTCACGAAAAAATTAGTTATAGCAGTATAATCAATCTAACACATCTATCAATGTAAAACTTGCAACCGTCAACTCAAGCCTTATATATTCACTAATACTTGTGAAACCATCAATGTGGTCATTTCTGCCAATTCTATTCAATTCTGCCCGAATTTTGTCTAATCCACCTTTACTTCTATTCAACTCATTTAAACCTAAATTTTGGATATGTCATAGCTCTATGTGTCTAGTTTTCAACCCTTTTGGTCCCATCTCATTTTGATGTGTGTAGCTCAAGAGATATAAATTTTGCCTCAGCCTATTTGGTCACTGGCCCAAATTATACTCTTGGAAGTAAAAATTCACTAAAAATCGAAAGCAAATCCAAATCATACAAAATTAGTGTCATATCAAAGCTAACAGGACAACCTTTCATTTGCAAAAAGTTTCATTTCATTTGCTTTAGTATAGCTCGAGTTATAAGTCCTGAAATTTAACCTTCCTGAACTACCCTATTTTAGCCTAGTTTGGACATAAGGTAACTTCCTCGAACCATTGGGAACAAATGGGATCATAACAAACTCAAAATTTCATTATGAGATGTTCCCTTATGTGTAAGATTTCTAACAAAGTTGGTTTTACTCAATTTGGAGTTGTGTAGGGTGAGTTATACATTTCTCAAGTCACATTGCCCGGATGAAAGTCCTGATTCCTAGGTTAACTTTCAAAAATTCATATCTCTCTCAATACTAATCCAATGGCCTTATATTATATATGTATGGAAAGCCCTGAATGTCTAATTTCATATAAAAATAGTTTCATCGGATTTAACCAGCTGTAGGCGAAAGCCTTATGTAACAACCTCTATTATATAAGCTATGCTCGAGTCATGGAGTTACATTAAAATATTGTCACGATGCTGAAAAATTCTTTAAAATATAGGAAAATATAATACATAGCCCGTTAATTGTCCAATTTATTACTAACTACTAGTCTCTGATACATGAGAATAAAATAATTACACTTTAAAAGAAAATTGTGACCGATATAGTAAACAGCGTCTACTTCTGATTAATCGTTAGCTAGCTTCGATAGTCTCTTGATCTGGCTAGTGCTTGAGTCATGCTCAATGAGTGGCCCTACATTCCGCCTTGCACTGGATGTCCAACTCAAGTGCTGGAATGTTTACGGCAAAGAAAAACATACAAGTAGGCAGTGAGAACCTAGGGTTCTCAGTAGGTAAACTGAAACCAATCTTATAATGTCATCATAAACATTCCAGCTGCTTCGGTTTATTATGAAAATATGAGCACATATAAACAAATAGTGGTACAATTTTAAGTTGAAAATACCTTTCTCGAAGTGGGTTATATCTTAACAATCACTTACCATGTTATATGACAGACATAGAAATATGAATAGTATGATATGCTTCAACCAGAATCATAATAATAGTATGACTTAATGAGATAACTGAATAGGTACTTATAGATGCTTATACTTGACTATATGCAAGTGCACTTGACTTAATTCATGTCTTTCTTTAACTTGCAACTTGATCTTACTTTTCTGTGCTTGGTCCCCCGAAGATGAATGACCTCTCTCACCTCTGGACAATAGCCTGCTTTTCAGGTCTAAGCTCGTACCTATACATGAGTGACGGGTTTACTTTCCCCGACCCTTACACCGGTCTATTCCCACTAATCTGGTCGAGGGCTGGCCCAAGTCTTAGACAAGATTACTCCAGTCCACGCTAGCTGGGTCTATGTCATGCCTCACGTGGTAGCTAGTACGTCCCTCTTTCAAGTTCTTATCATCTTTCCTTTCCATATCTCATCATGTGTGCAAATGCTTTGTGCATACATGAATATGCCTCATACTTTATTTCTCATATCATATTTTAATTATGTTTGCATGCATGGCATACATGAACATAACATGTGAATGTAATATATTCAAAGTATAATCTCCCATAGCATAAGCTTTCATTACTGATATCATACTTAAATTCATCCTTGCATACCTGAACCTTATGAGCATAACATATAGATATTCATAACATCCATAGTTTCATAGACTTCTGCCGTAAATTTGGTAGCATAACAGATCAGATCCGTTTTCTCATGAATAGTACCAGCTCTTACAGACAAATCAGTCATAGTAGTATAATCAATCTAACATATTTCTTAATACAAAACTTGCTATCCTCAATTCAAACTTTATATGTTCACTAACACTTGTGGAACCATCAATTTGGTCATTTTTGCCAATTCTACTCAGTTTTGCCCAAATTTTATATAATCCACCTTTACCTCTATTCAACTCATTTAAACCTAAATTTTGGATAAATCATAGCTCTATGTGTCTATTTTCTAACCCTTTTGGTCCTATATCATTTTGATTTGTATAACTCAAGATATTCAAATTCTGCCGCAGCCTATTCAGTTACTAGCCTGAATTATACTCCTAGAAGTATAAATTCACTAAAAATCGAAACTAAACTCAAATCATACAAAATTGGTGCCATATCAAAGCTAACAGGACAACCTTTCATTTGCAACAAGTTTCATTCCATTTACTTTAGTATAGCTCGAGTTATAAGTTTTGAAATTTCACCTTTCTGAACTACTCTATTTTGGCTCGGTTTGGACATAAGGTAACTTCCTCAAACCACTGGGATCAATTGGGGTAATAACAAACTCGAAATTTCATATTAGAATGTTCCTCTATGTGTAAGCTTTCCAAAAAAGTTGGTTTCACTCAATTTGGAGTTGTATAGGGTGAGTTATACCCTCCTCAAGTCACCTTGCCTGGATGAAAGTCCTAATTCCTAGGTCAAACTTCAAAAATTCATATCTCTCTCAATACTGATCCAATGACCTCATATGATACATGTATGGAAATAGTTTCATCGGATTTAATCGGTTGTAGGCGGTGCCGTACTCTCTGCCGTACGGACTGCCGTGGAATTCCTCACTAAGACAACATCCTAATCCTCCATTTCTCCTAGTTTTCTTCTTCTAACTCTAATTTCAACTCAAGATTTTATATTAATCCTATCATAATCCATCATAATACAGCCAATAATTCATCAAATACATAAAGAAGAATACAATTTCATACAATCATATTGCAAGTAATTCAAGAGCAGAAATAGAATCCTACCTCTTTGGAGTGTGATTTGAGCTAAGTGTTGAAGCTTGAATTGTTAGAACCTTGTGAAGCTTGAAGGAGTGATGGAGTTGATTAAGAGAAAGGAAGAAGGAGGCTGGAACAAGAGGGAGAGGGAGAGTGGCATAGATCAGTTAGAAATAAGGGGTAGAGTCTGACTTAAATACATAGGCGTAGTTGGGATTATGAGTGTTGATTGGTTGAAATTTTGTGATTGAAGCTCGTCCATGTCTCCCACTTTTGTGGCCAAATTGCTCTCCACGTCGTTCCAAAGTAGAGCTCGCTTCCATTCTACTGAAATCGGAACTCGTCCCTATTCCACTTAAAGTCGGAACTGGTGCCTTTTTACTTGAGCTAGGGACTGAAGTTGGATGTCGGAACTCATCCTATCTTATTTGAGACTTAGAAATAAATTCGAATATCGGAAATCTTGTCTGGTTTATTTGAAGCTTGGAAGCAAAGTCCGATGTCAGAAATCATACAGCTTATAATCATATAATCTCGAGACTCCCCATTCAAACTCGGAAATACCAACAAAAATAGGAGGCTCCTAGGAATAATCACGGAGATCGAAACTCGTGTTTGACGTGGAAATCAACTCAAGGATTTGAACTTGTGTCCATTCTAATTGGGTTCAACTTTAAGGCGGGAACTTGTTACATTAAACTCGGAAGTCGGTACGTGCACCATTGTGTTAAATTGTAACTTCTGAGGTCAGAAACCATGTAGTATGAGGTCGGAACTCGGGTACCTCTTGAAGATACATTATGAGATCGGAAATAGGGTACATTTTCTTTGAGACGTGAAGTCGGATATCGGGAGTCACGTTCATGTTGTTTAGACTTGAAGGCTAAGTCGGAAGTCAGGAAATGAGGAATGATGGATATGGTTAAGGTCGAAAATCGGAAATTATGCTGATTCAAAGACTAACTCAGAAGTCGGAAATTATCCTTTTTATGTGAAATTTGAAGTTGAAGTCGGGAATCATGAAGACTAGTGAAGTCGGAACTCGGAACTTGTGGTGGAGGTAAAATGGAATAATTTAGCACAAGGAAAAATTGGGGATGTTACACTGTACACTCCGCCATCCGGACTGCCGTGGGGCTTTTCATTCAGGCAGCATCTCCATCCTCCACTTCTCCTAGTTTTTCTCTTCTAACCTTAATTCCAACTCAAGATTTCATATTAATCCAACCATAATCCATCCTATACATCCAACATATCATCAAATACATGAAGAAGAGTAAAAATTCATGCAGCCACAGTTCAACGAATTTAAGAACAGAAATGGAATCCTACCTCTTTAGAGTGTGATTTTGCTAGGTGTTGAGCTAAGTGTTGAAGCTTAAATTGCTAGAACCTTGTTAAGCTTGAAGGAGTGATGGAGTTGGTTGATAGAAGAGAAGAAGAAGGCTGGAATAAGAGGGAGAGAGGGAGGCGTAAATCAGCCAGAAATGAGAGGGAGAGTCTGACTTAAATACATGAGGGTAGTTGGAATTGTGAATGTTGATTGGTTGAAATTTTGTGATTGAAGTTTAGCCATGTTTCCCTCTTTTGTGGCTAAATTGCTTTCCACGTCATCCCAAAAGTGGAACTCGCTTCCATTTTATCTGAAATCAGAACTTGTCTCGATTCTGCTTAAAGTCGGAACTCGTGCTATTTATTTGCCCTTCGGAGATGAAATTGGATATCGGAAAACTTGACTGATTGATTCGAAACTTGGAAGCAAAGTCGGTTGTCGGAAGTCGTATAGCTTACAATCACATAATCTCGGAACTCCCCATTCAAATTCAAGAACACCAACAGAAATGGAAAGCTCCTAGGAATAAACTCGGAGATCGGATTTCGTGTATGACATGGAAATTAGCTCAAAGATCCGAACTCATTTCTACTCCAGTTGAGTTTAACTCTAAGGCCAAAACTCATTACATTAAACTCGAAGGTCGGTACTTATAACCATTGTGTTAAACTATTAATTCGGAGGTCAGAAACCATGTACTCTATTTTGAAACATGAGGTCTGAGGTCGGAGCTCGCGTACATCTTGCTTGAAACTTGGATATAAATTATGAGATCGGAAATCGGGTACGTTTTCTTTGAGACATGAAGTCGGTGATAAGCAATATTTTGATACATTGATTAACCCTCATATTTAGTTTATTGAACCTTTTTTGTGCTTAATTGAATAATATTGGACATATTTTATAAGTTTGGACTCTAATTGGGTTTAATTGTATTTTTCAGCATTATTACAAATTTATACTGTTTTTGTATTATGGCTGTATCTTGAGTTGTAGATATCTAAAAATTACAAATTTTATATTAGCTGAGAGAAAGATCTACAACATTGATAAAGAAGTCAACAACAAATTCAGATGTCTAGTGGGTCGAATTGGGTCACAAAGTCAGAACAGGGCTGTTACGCTGGAACCAGCATAGCGTGCACTAATTGGGCCATAACATGAGTTGTAGACATTGAATTGAGGCAAAACTAGTGCCATTTGAAACCTAAGACATAAAGCTTCAATTCATATGGGACCACTCTGCAAAATAATGACATCTTCATAGATTTATTGGCTGTTAAAATGGGTTGATGCGAATACACGTACAACCTGAATATGCTATAAAGATTGGGCCATAACTCTCTCATTTTAAGTCCAAATTAGCAAATTGGGTGTCCACTTAAAGCTAAGAGGCAGAGGATTAAGTTGGGCTCAAGGGTATTTTTGAATTTTGACATTTGAGGTCTAATAAGAAGAGAGAAAAGAGAGACGCGAAGAGGGACTCATTTCTCCAACATTTTTCATTTTTTTTTCTTCTCTTCTCCTCTCCTCTTTTCTTTTTCTTTTCCTTTCATTTTGTAAGATACTTTTTTTGGGTTCTAGTTTGTAACCTTCATTGCTATGGAGGAGTAGAACTTCAAGCTAGCTCAAGGAGACTCCAAGGGTATTATGGTTGTAATCTTGAAACCCTATGCTTGAATTTTAATCATATTTGTTTTCTTGATTCTTTGCCCTCTTTTATTTGTAAACTTGCATTGAATGGTATTGATATGTGGGTTTATGAATGAGGAATTAGTTGGGTGATTGCTAATTGGTCAATTGGTACGAACTTGATTAGTTAAAGAATTAGGAATTGGGTTTGGGTTCAAACCTAGGCTAATACAATTGGGGCTAGAAATCAACATAGGTTAATTAGAGTTGAGGTCTCAATTATCTAATCAATTATGTGTTGGTTGAATTCCTAGAGTTCTCTAGGCAGAATTGTGGGGTTATTAGTAGAGGTCTCTCTAATAGCTCAAATTAGTCGTACTCCATGTGTTTGATATATTGTGCGTTAATGATTGATTCACCTTATACCTAAGGAACTCTTTGAACTAGTGTTTTTATTTTCATCTAATTTTCTTTTATAGCTTATTGACTACATGTTTCCACATACCCCCTTGTTACTTAACTAGATAGCAATAACATCCTTGTGAGACGATCTTGGTTGCACTATACTTCAAACTTAGTGTAATTAAGTATTTTAAAATTATAATTTGGAGCAGGTTGCGACACTTGCTGTCAGTCGGATATCGGTAATCATGCATGTTGTTTGGACTTGAAGGTTAAGTCGGGAAGTAGGAAATTATGCCAAATTAAGTCGGAAGTCGTAAATTATGCTGAAATTTGAAGACGAACTCGGAAGTCGAAAATTATCTCATTTTATGTGAAAATTGAAGATGAAGTCGGAAATCATGGAAACTTGAAGGTGAAGTCGGAACTCGGAACTCGTTGCGGATGTTACATAAGAGAACATACTTTACATTTGTTGGGCAATTTCATTATGAGTTAGAGGTCTTCTATAAGCTTTGTCACTCATTGGCCGATCTCATTTTGAGTCGAATATGGGCTTTAGACTCTAGCATTGGTTGATCTTAGTTAGAGTCGAAGATTGTATTTAGCCGAGGATTGTGTGTAGGGCCAAGTATGGACTTTGCAATTTGCACACTTCACCTTTGGCGTGTTTTTGTCATGGGTTTGTAAGAGACTTTGTGAATGTGCTTTGTCTTTATTATGTTTCTGCCCAAACTTTAGTCTTGGCTTTGTTGTGCCTTCATCCAAGGTTAGTTTCTTACACAACCTTAATATGGCCTAAATGAGCTTATTTTTGGTAAGCTAGTTGTGGCTTTTGTGCCAAACTATCTTATGTGATGACTCTCAGAATAATATTGTGTATAATCCAATAATTATACATAACATAAAGCTTATAAAGATAACCAAAATTATTTAAATGGTGAAATATATCAATTATGAGAGTTTGCAAATATGACATGCCAAAGATATAATAGATATTCACAAAAATTTTCAAATCTAAATTCAGAAAATAAATACATATACATATGGCATAAATTGGGAATATGTTTAGATATAAATGGCATGAAAGAATTGCGTACCACTAAATTTGTGTGGTGGTGATCTATTGTGGACAAATCCTTGACATTCCAGGTTAGGTTCCCACTTTCCCTGATTTTCGGCTCCTTTTTGGATTTTCCTATTTCCTTTATGATAGGAAATTGTAAATAAATCATGCAGTGAAAGTCTTGCATGCCATTGTGTTGACATGGTGGTGAAATCCTATTAGTGTATCCAAGATGTACTTGTTTTGAATTCCACCTTCCCACATGTAACATTCAAAAAAGATTTTAACATTATTAAATCGATTTATTCGATTTTATCGCATAATAGGGATTAATTAGAAATTGATTAAGCATTTATTTAGAGAAAATTAGGTATTAATTAGAGAGATTATAATTAGAAATAATTAGAATAGAAACATAGAAAATCTCACAAAATTCTTCAAGATCGTTTGGCCGATTTGAAGGAAATCAGTAGAAAGTCGGTATTTTAAACTGTCAGAGCGAATCAATAGGATTATGCATCAAAAACCCTAAGACTTGTGGCTAAAAACTCAGTCACACTTTTCCCACTTTGGCACCACCAATCAGCCATAAAGGGAAGGAATGTTGGAAGAATGATAGCCACCCAAGTCAAGAGCCAATAGGATTCAAGAATCCTAACTAACTCAATATTAACTCCAAAATTTTCCATCCTTATCCCTTCATTTTCGTGCTACCCCTTGAGCTGCATCTTCTCCACCATTTCTTACTTCATTTCACTTTATTTCACCTCATATTTAAGCTTTCATCACTTCCCCATTAAGAGGAGCTGAAAACTAGTTAATCTTGCATCAAAAATTGAAGGTAGGGTTCAATAATCCTTATAGTTCTTTTGTGTGTGGCTGATGAGGGTTGGGATTTCCACCCTTTGTTAGATGATATATCACATATATATGATGATTCATGACTAGTGTGGCATGAAATTCTTGGGTTTTGGTTGAAACTTGCATGAAAATCCAAGAAGGAGAACAATCAGAATAGGATAAGCTGGGAAACCCTACAGCAGTCCATACAATGGAGTGTACGGATCCATCTACGGCCATTTAAATTCAACGAAACTATTTATTTATGAAACTAGACATCTAGGGCTTTCCAACCATATAAATTATAAGGCCATTGGATTAATATTGAATGAGATATGAATTTTTTAATTTAACCCTAGAATTCTATCCCTGGTTCCGAACAGACTAGAATTTGAGGGACATAACTCATCCTCTACACCTTCAAATCAAGTGAAGCTAATTTTATTATAAATCTAAGACATAGAGAAAAGTCCCATAAAATTTTCAAAATCAAATTCTATCCCAATTGCTCCCAGTAATTCAATGAAGTCCCCTAAGTCCAATCCAGGTTAGAACAGGGTAGTCCAGAATGGTCAATTTCCAGAGCTTATAACTCAAGCTCTAATTCTATAAATGAGATGAAATTTCTTAAAATAAAAATTTGTTCTGTTATCTTTAAATTGATATAAATTTCATATGATTTCACCTAGATTCCTATTTTTAGTGAATTTTTACTTTTAAGTGTGTAATTTTGACTAATTACAAGGCAGTCTGAGGTAAATTTCAAATAGCTTAAGCTACAGTTATCAAAATGAGATGGGATAACAAGGGTTGGAAACTAGAAAAATAGTACTCTAACATATCCAAAAATTAGGTCCAAATGAATTAAATGGAAATTTTGGTTGAATTTACAAAATAAGACAGAATTGAGTGTAGGTAGCAAGAAAACCGATTCATATGGAAATGTTATAAAGTTGATTAAGTGTTAGAGGCTTGATGCTTTATATTGGTTTTGTTGCTTGATTTATCTTTCTGGTAGTTTGGCACTATTCATGGGGAAGCGGACTCAATCCATTATGCTGCCGAATTTTGGGTAGAATTGTAAGGATGTTATGAGCATTTATATGCTATAAATATGTATGTGGAAATCATGTATGTAAGAATATATGAAAGTAAGCGATGAAGCAAATGCATGAGTGCATTCAGCATGTTTATGCATGATTATGTATGAGAATAAAAGGATATGAACATATTAAATGTGGATCCCTTCCTCTGGAGATAGTTATGAGATCCCTTCCTGTAAAGGCAGTATAAAACTATGAAATTCCTCTACCTTGGAGGCACGTAGTTATATGAGATCCCTCAATTTTGGAGGCAAGTGACTAGATGAGATCCCTCTAAGTCTAGAGGCACGTGGGTCCCCTTCCAGATCAGTACTATGTGGCGATGGCCACGGGTGAGCTCACTCCTAGATCAGGCTACCCAAGGGCAGTAAAGATTAAAGAAAGCTAAAGAAAGTAATGAAAGCCAAAAGAAAGATAAGTAAAGAAAGCATTTGAGGACGACAATACATAATGCTCAAGTGCAGATCTATGAATGCACCCTAGGGATAGTGATATGTAACGCCTAGGTTTGCCAAGAAAAGAAAGCAAAGAAAGTCAAAGAAAAATATAAGTGCATTTGCATGAATTCAAGTATGAGTATTTGTATAATTATATCCCATGTTTTATTGATGCTGAGACTGTTCTATCTACTTATGCTGTGATTATTATTCTAAATGTGAAATATTGCCAATGTGACTCAAGTGTGTGAATAAAATCAAACTTTGCTTCGGACAATATGTTTTCAAATTGTTAAACTGGGCAGATTACATAGCATATTCACCTTTCTTAATAAACCGAAGTAGTTGGAGATAATAACGATGACATAGTATATAGTGAATAAGGAATCCTACTAAGAATTTTCAATTCTCACTCTTATTTCTGTGTTATTTCCAGATAATTCAAGGAGTATTGAAGATAACCAGAAGTAGCTATCAAACAAGGTCCGTCAAAGTAACAGTAACCACTCTCGAGTATAGTACTATGACTTAAGCATAGTACCGTACAGTGGAGGATGTTACACCACATATCTTGATTTCCTTCGATTTATTTTTCATAGATATGCAAATATATCATGCAACATAATTTTGGCGTAACGTTTAGTTGGTGCAATGGTCAGTTGCGGCTTGCATTTTTGGGATTACAAGGGTTTGAATCTCATATCCCATGCTTCTCAGATTTATAGCTTCATTTTCCTTTTATCACCGATATAGTTTAAATATATCATGTGCCAAGATTTCTACAAGCCACCAAGTTAGTATGGTGGTTACCAAGCTATTGGTGCGTACATAGGGTGGGGATTTAACTCCTGCAGGTTGCAAATCTTGGATTTTAACCACTCTTCCTTACCCCTTTTTGTACGCTAATGGATATGTTAAATAAATTATATGGGGCAAATATCATAGATTATTGTGCGGACATGGTAGCATTATGTTGTTGCTGTAACTGCATAGGTGTGGTTTCGAACCTTGCATTCCATAATTTAAGCTTTTTTAGCCCTTTTTTTTTTCCCTAACGAATTGGTCCTAAGGCCTAGTTCTTCTAGAAACCTTAGTCAATGGACGCTTCATTCTTTCTCTACCTCGCGATCTCACCACAATGCCCCTCATTAGCCGCGATTTTGACTTTCTAGCGGCAGTGCAGGAGGAGGCAGTGGCAATGCTTCCTTATCTTATTCGCTGAACAGAGAGACCATGAATGCAGCGCTAGTTCTATGAAATGCAACCTTCCACAGTGGTGGTTGGTGAGTCGATCTAGCTACTCACCCGTCTACGAACAAACACGGACTCAACCCGATGCGGTGGCCTTTCTTCAGCGATGGTGCGGCAAGCAAAGGATAACATAGGGGTGGTGGCGACGTGAGCCGAGGATGGCACCACAAAACAATAATGGTAGTGGCAAAAATCGGTGGTCCTTCATCTCCAAATTATGGGCCGAACCACTTCATGGATGAGTTCTGCCATTGTTGGCAAGTCAAGCTCCTGCAAGCCACGAGTTGGTGTCCAGCTGCATTCAAGCTTCATGGGTTGTGATTTATCATTGTTTTCAACCCATATTCGATGCTAATCTTCAACCAAGAAGAACCTATGGAGGGCAGCCCCTATTGACTTGCATTAGATCTCAAACTGGTGGTGCACGCGGCAGTTTCATGAAGGCCTAAAGCAGATGGCAACAACGGTGCAAAGTCCCTTAGTGTGAACACATGAAATGAATGCCCAATGGTGCCACACGAGCCAGCATCGATTGTGGTTCCCATCACATTAACAAGATATATTAGCTTTAAGGGGATATCGAATTCTCAACAATATGGTTTCAATGAATCTATCTGTCAATTCAATAACAAGAGATAAAAAGGAAATTTTAATTTTTTTCTTGTCAATTCTTAATGAAAATCAATGAGGCTAGTGACCTGATTTCATTCTGTTTATTTAGCTTCAAATCATGTGTCTTGAGAAAGTCATTAATTTATTTGATGAAAGAACACCAAATTGGAACTTGGCTTGATCCAAGGGAAATCCGAATAAGAGTGATCATCTACAAGTATCTCGAATTACAAGAAGAGAACTCCTTTTTCTTTCCGTTTTTTAGAGTGGCCATCTAAAAGACGAAACCTAGATGAAAAGGAGCAAAATCACCAATAATTGTGTTCCCATAGAAGACGCCATTATTCGGAACTAGGAAATCAGAATAGGAATTACCTAGTTTCCAGTATAGGATAGGAAACACAAGCTACCATTGATCCTCACTTTAGGTTGGTGGGGGTGTGCCTACAAAGACTTAGATGCTTAGGTTAGCATAGATCAAGAGATACTACATACATAAGGAAGTATGAATACCTGAATTATTTGTTTCAAAGGCTATTTATAGAGAGATATATGGGGGTTTGAATAGGAAAAATTATCTCATCTTTTTATAAGATTGTCCTTCAATTAGGATTCCCCTTAACCGCTTTGGGATATCTCCTCAAGTGATAAGATATCATCCCTTAATTTTCAATTTAGTTACAAAGATGTAAGGTCATATGTGGGCCTAGACTTCCAACTTGGGCCTGAGGTGCCATCATCCTGCCTATTGATATATTGCACCTATAGGCTAGTTTGTAACACAAACTATTAAAGTTCCTTACCACTAATCTGCTCGTAGTGTCTATACTAAAATAATTAATATGTTTTGTAATGATATTAATTTTAAAAAATTTAAAAACTTATATATTTGTAGATTTAAAAATATTTCTTTTTTTCGTTTCTTAGAATATCCCCTCATTCGACCAGTAAGACACCAATCTCCTAAAATATGGTTAGGTGCTTAAGTGGGGAGCCCTTCCATTTTTTTTTTTTTTTTTTTGCATATACATGAATCCTTCTAAATATTTCTCTTTTTAAAAATATTTTCTCCCTCTAAAATTTTTCTCCAAAAAATTAATCTTTCCAAACATTTTGTTTCTTAATTTTTTTTTATCTTCAAACATATCTTTTCTTATCAATATTTTTCTAAAAAGTCTTTCAAATTTGTTTTTCTCAAATAATCAATTTATCTAATTTACAATGAGGTTTAAACATTAGACTTTATATAAACTATCCAAATTTCTCATCACTAGACCACTTCTAATGGCTTACATACACACACATATATTGCATCTTTATGTTAATATCTACTCTCTTAATCATATTCACAAAAACAAAAATAATTAACACATAATAAATTTTTAATTTATTTGTCTATTTTAAATAAAATTTGATATTTTCATTTGTTAAACTCATTATATTAATTAAGCTTTCAAGTTAAAATTTATAATTAAATTAATTGGCAAACTTGACTTTGAATAATAAAGCAAAAGCATATAAAGGATACAAAACATGGTATTCCAAGATCTTTGCTCTTGATGATTAATGTAAAACACACAGAGCAAAAAAGGTATAAACAAGAAATTGCAAATTTACAGAACCCATTAAAGCAATGGTGATGGATGTGCATGAAAAATTGAAGTAGATGGATTATGGGCAAGGACCATTTGTTGAAGTGATGAATTATGCAATAGGTAAAAATATGATTCAACTCTTAACCCTACAAATTCCCTAATTTGAGGAAACTTCAAAATAGGGACTTTTTTTGTTAGGGGGGTTTGCAGTTTACTGAAAAACTCTCATATCTTTTTTTCATTATCCAAAAAACTCTGAAACAAGATTTAACTCTTCAACCTGCTTCTTTTCTATCCTTTCTCCTCCAAAATAAAATGCACAAGACACACTCTAAAATCAAATAGAATTATTTTTTACTAATTTTTCTACTCTAGAGGGAAAAAACACAGCATTAGTGTCTGTTTGATATCTTGCTTTTCATGTCTAGAAAATATTTCTAACTCTAAGGAGTCTTATGTTTTTTGGTCAAATTGAGAAGTGTTATTTGAACACATATTTAAGGACACTACATTGGGGTTTAAGGAAAAAGCAACCAAGGATAATTATTTTTTTACCCTTTTTTTTTCTACTTCAGAGGGGAAAAAAAAAACACCTTGGGTGTCGGCTAGATGTCTAGATTTTAGTGTCCAAAAAAAGTTTATCAATTTGAGGAGTATTATTTGAACACACTTTTTTAAGACACCGAATGGACACTTATGCTAGAGTCAGGTAAAAAGCAACAAGAATAAATTGGTTTTTACTATTTTTTTCTACATAAAAACTTAAGTACTTGTTTGGTTTTTGAAAATGTTTTCTATTTTCATTTTCTATTTTCAATATAAATTACAAAAATATTTCCTTGTTTTTCAATCTAGTCCTTGTTTTATGAATTTATAAAGGAAATAGTGAAAACAAAATTTTGTTGTTTTATTGTTTTCTTTACAAAATCTTGAAAAAGGGAACAAATTAAGAACAATATGTCATTTTTGTAATTAATTTATAAATAAGAAATTAAAACAAAAATATTTTTTGAAACTAAACAAACTCTTTTAGATTGGTAAAGTTCCGTTGTTTGAATTTAATTAAATTAGGTGGAAAATGGAAGAAGATGGAATGGATTCTATCCCATCCTATCCTATGCTTTAGGGTACGTTTGGAAGGGTGGCATGTGATGAAATGGTAAGGAATACATGGACTGATCTAACTTAAGTGAAGAATTCTTGGAAGCAATCTAAGAAGAGGGAATGGTATAAGTGTAATTAAGATGTTGCAAGATAGGTTAGCCAATGTCTATGTTTGGAAAATATGCTCATAACTCTCCTTATATTCTAGATGAACTATTTTATTTCATTTTATTTTTTTCGTAAGTAATCGAGGCAAGTGGTCAAACAAAGAAGAAAACTACACAACAAAATGAGGAATGACAACACCCACCAAATCCATACACAACAAAGAACCTAAACTAAGAGGAGGAATCTCATAGAAAATAACAACCAATGAATGCAAATGGCCAAGAGATGGCAAAGCATCTGTTGGACAATTAGCCTCTCTAAAACCATGCTTCACTTCGACCACCCAAGATTGATGGAGTAAATTGCGCACCTTTTGAATAACAGGCCCATAAGGGTGATAAATATGCTTGTCACCTGTGATAAGAGTAATAGCACTAGAGGAATCCATCTCAAAAATGATGATTCGATAACCCTTATCCCAAGCAAGTTGAAGTCCATAGAATGCTCCCCAGACCGAAGCAATAGTTATTGGACAAACTCCAAGGTTCACAAAATAACCACCCAAATACTCCCCCACAGAATTTCGGAGGAAACCTCGACAAGAAGCTTTCGAAGCATTCACCACTGAGCCATTTGAGTTAATTTTAGTCTAACCTTCTAGAGGATGATCCCAAGCAATTAAGTACAAGCTCCTATTATGATGAGGCAACTGAGAATGTGTAAAATCCAAAGTTAACAAGTTGCCATGAAACATAACCCAAAAGTTAGAGAATAGCTCATCACGATTTAAGGTAACTCTCTCAAAAAGCTCCTCATTTCTATCTTACCAAAGAAAATGTAGAGCTAAGCCAAAAACTTGATGCTAATCCGATCCCGCTTGTATGTGACCATTCATTAAATTGGAATTAAGCCAGTGATGAATAGAAGTAGTGAAGAAGTTCGGCAAGTCCTCAGACTTAACCAAATGAAGCCAAAAATCACCCAAACTCGAGCAATCCCTCAACACATGTATCAAGGATTCACGAACATCAAGAATACAATGATCACAATTGGCATTCCTATTTCATTTTTTAGGACACCATAAGATAAAGATGTACCAAATCGTTACTAATTTTTACTTATATACTATTTTTTTTCTTATAAAAATTTTATCTTGTTATTCCGTGCATTGATAGAGGTGTTATATATAGCCAATGGAGAAATTAATGGGAGTATAGCACATTTTGTGGATAATAAAAAATGTCCATTACAAGAATTCTTTAAATTTTCTTTGCTATTGCAATCATCCAACTATTGTAACACCCTAATAGTTCTACACTATGCTTAAGCTATATTATAGAATTACTAGTTATTACTTTTGCTCACAGAACTAACATTACCTTTGAAATTACTTTGTAATGAAAATAATGGGTAATTTTTTTTGAACAAAAACGAAGAAACTGTTTTAAAAACCAAGAGCCATGGGTGAATCGTGAACACATAATATAAATATCATTATCTCATACATGCAGCACGAATTAAAGAAACAGAAGCGACAAGAGTAATAATAGCTTAGATAAATATAACATTCATTTCACAGCCATTCATAGTTGATATAATAATACTAAGAGTCATACATAGTGATATAAGGGGTCCAATATCTACTGTCGGTCCTACAAAAGAAACCTAACAAATAAATCTACAAAGGAAATATATAGGAGATCCCATCCACCCATACATACCGAAAGAAAATGATAACCCTAGCTACAACCAAAAAGGGCTATCCTCGTGCTCAGCTCCGTATGCAATCACCACATCAATTATCTAGCGGGAGGAAACCGTTCCCGAAACTACCGGGGGCAACATTACCATGTCCTCCTTCTCGGGCACGTCTATGCCCACGAGGCACAGCACGGGTACGAATGAACCCACGATCGCAAGCTCGGGGTGGTGTAGCACCCCAATAATACCATACTATGCTTAAGTCATTTTATGGCATTACTAGTTGTTACTCTTAACTAGAGAAAGTTCTTATAGTCAAAATTAGTATAATATACGAAAAGAGCATGCAATTTTTCTTTGTAAAACCTTTATGCTTGAAAACCAAGCCTTTAAGTGCTTACTTTCTCGTAGATGTATGGACGTTGTTCTTCATATCGCTGAGTTACTAATAAGACATATGATAAAGTGGAAACAACATAACACAATACCTTAAGCCAAGAATGCAATCATAGATAATCAAGGTCATCATTACACTTAACAAGTATCACATATGTAATAGGTCAAATTAAGTCGCATGACTTCCTCATTCTCTTAATTACGCATAAACTGCCCAACTAGGGCTCTTAAGAAAATGAAAATGCTCTACTACTATCTCGATCCTCCTTAGCTAAGTGAAGAAACATGGCAGCTCCTCATCTTATCCAGTCAGGTACCGTCAGAAGTGCTACCATAGATGCCATAAGCTTCATCTAAAGACGACACGAAAACGTAGAAGTGAGAAATGCAAGATTTCTCAATAGGATTGTGACTAGACAAACATTGTGTCATCGTCATCGTCCCAGCTACTTCGGGTTTAATTATAAAAATGATGGACATGTATAGGTTCAATTTTAATGATTTTGAAAACTTGAGTCCCGAATCAGATTGCTTTAAAACTTAACATCATAACCATAACATCATAAGTAAGCATACATGCGAAAGCATAGAATAAACATTTATAATGCATATGGACAATATAAATACATGCATTGACATGCAACCTCATAGACTTAACCATGGTTTTACTTTAAATTTGCTTTCATTTTTATCACGTGCTTAATATTCTTTACTTTCCTTTGAAATAGACTACTTTTGGACATGAGCTCATTTCGTGATCGTCGTCACGCAGTACTAAATCAAATCAAACTAAGCTGATATTGGTTACCTCTAAGTTGGAGGTTCCTCCATGTCATCCTTGCCTCCCTCATAGAGGTTTCTTGAGTCTTTGTGGATCATCATCTCTCACTTCCTTGAAGTGATCAAGGGGTCATATCCCATTATTTCTTTTCTTATCATTATACTTTACATGCATAATACTTCTTTTGTAACACCCTACTAATTTGATGTTATGCTTAAGTCATAGCATGAAATTAGGTAGATTGTGTTACCATATTAACACTCTGTTTACCTTTCCTGATTTATTCTTCTTTAAACAGTCATCATCATACTATTATATTTGTATTTTTATTATTATTTTTTGATCAAAACGAAACGGCGCACTGCTATACTAAAAGCGAAATGAATTTAACTAAATATCACCAAAGACAAGAATAGTACAATAACATTTCTGTGTATGTGCAAATATATGTATATATATATCAGAAGCCTCTGCTTCAGTTTATGTATAAAGTTTCGAAGTAAAATACATAAGCGGGCTGGATATCAAAAAGACCATGATGCCCGTATCAGGCAAAACATCCTATGGTCTTCAGAGGACATTTCGTAACCTACTGCTAACCCTACAGTCAAGTCTATGACCCAGAGCTACGTCTTTGTCCAAAAAGAGGTCATATTGTACAACATCTCCTAGCTGCTAAGCTACTCCAGAATAGTTAGCCATGCCAGGCTCGGCTGTTAGTAGTCTATGTGCCCAGGTCGAGGAGGAAGAGGGGCAGCCAGGGTGGCCTTTGAGGGTCACTCTGCGAACTCAATGGGATGCTCGAGGGTACTGCGGTGGTGACTTAGGGGCAAGGTTGCGAGTCTTTGCCTAGAGGCTGCGGAGTGCGGAGGCGAGGAGGTGGGTGCGCCATGTGCGGCGGGAGGCCATGTAAGGACTAGCGGGGTTGAAGATGGGATGATGTAAAGGAACATCAAAGTTCACATTCTTGAAGAGTGAGAGCGGAGTTGCAGGCGGCTATATCACGGTGAATCCAACTGCAGGTCGTGGTGAAAGCTGTAGCGGGAATCTCAATGAAGAGTGTCGGTGGAGTCCATCGCCATGTCTTACGAGAATGGTCGCGGAAGATACAAAGCGGGGTGAGAATTTCAAGAAATTCTCGGTAGGGTTCAATTATCTTTGGTTAACTAACATCACATACATTCTCAGTTGCCTCGATTTTTACTTAATTATAAAAACATGTGTTCAAACTGAGATATCCATTTTAATGAGTTCAAGAAAATATCACAGTCAGAGCAAGGTTCAATTTTATTTTAGACGGCACAAGAAATAAAATAGATTACTAATAATGGTATGTAGAAGGATAAACAGAATAAATAAATAAACAACAGTAAATAAATATAGTAGACAACTGTAACATCTTGTATAACTATTTCATGCATTTATGCATTCATGTAATCATGCAAACTCATACTTGAACTTTCCTTTTTAAACTTTTCATTTCCTTTCATCATTTTTCCATCTCTTGATCCCCTGGGAGTTCTTGGCCATTTAGACTCCTGGGTAATAGTACCTTCTCGGGATCGAGCTCGTTCCTATCACAGGGAATCTGGGTTTACTTTCCCCGACCTTCCCACCGATCTATTCCCCTTAACTTCTTATTCGGGGCTGGCCCAAGTAGTATGGAACTTTCATAGTGGGATAACCCTTTTCATAACTTTCATAACTTTCTTAAGAATGCACATGCATTAACATGGAATTTATAACTTGTGCATGGGTTCTACCGAAATTTCGGCAGCATAACGGAACATGTTCGCTTCCTCATGAATAGTGCCAGCCAACCAGTACATTTACACAATTTGAAAATTCAGTATAGATCAACAATTAGACATATACATACATTAGTTTCAATCAAGCATCAATAGGGCTTTAGACATCAGTCTGCCTCATTCTGCCTGATTATAGTATATCTTACCTTTATTTCAATTTAACTCCTTTAAACCTAATTTTTGGATATGTTGTAGCCTTATGTGTCTAGTTTCTAACCTTTTTAGTCCCATCTAATTTTGATATCTATAGCTCAAGATATTCAGATTTTATCCCGGCATGCCCAATGGCTAGCCAAAATCAGGCAACGAAAAGTAAAAATCCACTAAAAATCGAAAACTGACTCAAATTACACAAAATTGGACTCATATTAAAGCTAACAGGGTAACGTTTCATTTGTAAAAAGTTCCATTTCATTTGGCTTATTAGGGCTCGAGTTATAAGCCTCGAGTTCTAACCTTCCTAAACTGCCCTGTTTTGGCCCCGTTTGGACATAGGACAACTTTCTTGGATAACTGGGAGCAACTGGGACCTTATCTAATTCTAAAATTTTTATGGGATATTCTCCCATGTGTAAGCTTTCTAACAAAGTTGGTTTCATTCATTTTCAAGTAGTATAGATCGAGTTCTACCCTAAAAAACCTAGTCTGCCCGGAGCCAGAGTCAAAACCCTAGGTCGAAGTTCAAAAATTCATAACTCTCTCAATTCTACTCCAAAAGCCTTATATGATATATATGGAAAGCCCTGGATGTCTAGTTTCATTTAAAATTTGTTTCATCAAATTTGATCAGCTGTATGTGAACCAGCGCACACTCCGCCATCTGAGGCTAGGGGGTTTTGGGTTCTCCAGCTCTCCATCTCTTCCTATTTTCATTCTTTTTTGGTTCAAATCCGGTTTCAGCCCAAAACCAACCACATATCATCATAATCATCCATTTAACACCTCAAGAATCATCAAAATAATCCAAGCTCAGTCAGCCAATCCCACAGTTTTGATGCAAATATTAAACTCCTACCTTTGTTCCAAGTGATTCTGCTGGATTTTTGAAGGCTTGGATGAGCAAGGCTTGAATTGTCTTGATGTTTAGTTGAAGTTGTGTATGTGAAGGAAGGAAGAAGAGAGCTGAATGAGAAGAGAAAAAGTGGCGCAAGAGAGGTCAGAATATGTGATAAAAGGAGCTGAAATTCTGATCACATGGTGGTGTGTAGGTGGCTTTCTTCTTGCAATTTGATTGGTCTAAAATGCTTGGCTGAAATTCAGCCAGCCTTCTTCACTTTCTATGGCCTTCTTTGCGCCATTTAGAGGGCTTAAGTGGCTGAGCCTCTTAAAGTAGGGTTAATGGGTTGAAATTCTATTGGTCCGGTTCTGACAGTTTAAAATACCGTAATATTACCGATTTCCTTTAAATCGGTAAATCGGTTTTTAATAAAATTTTTATGAAATGTCCTATACTCTAACTCAGTTCTCTCTTATCTAGACTCAAGTAATTGCTAATCAATTGAGTCTAAATAATTGTTTAATCGAATCTTGATTATTCTCAATTATTCGATAAAACCGAATAATTAGACGAAAAACGGTGGATGTTACATCTTTGACTAGACACATGCAATGGTATGACTAAATCCATAATTTTGATGGGAATCCGGCAGCATAACGGCTAGACCGGAGCTTCCCCAAAATGCCAAGTATAAAACTTTCAATCAATAGTCTATTATATCTATATCATACCATCACACTAATCATTCAATCATGAGACAAAGCTTAATCAGACTTGTCATTCATCATGCTAAATGGCATCACATATTCATACCCTAAGAGGGTTTATAGTTGTATTGTTCTTCGTGAAGAATTTTATGAATCAAGATATGATTTTTTGTGGTTACTCATGAGAGAATCACATTGTTAAAATATATGTACATAGTCTTTTAGTTACTTAGTTCTTACGTGAAATTACTCTTTACTTAAGTATGTGTCTTATGGAACACTTGTTCAAATTAATTAAGTTAAATGATTATTTCCTTTCCTTGAGATAGTACACTTTGTGATTCCTAGGTTCATGGTATGCTCAGAGGCCTTAATCATGCTTCTGTTCCCAAGGAGTTTGAGATCCCTCTAATCCTTGGGTCATGATAACGTATAACCACACTCATGAACCCAACAATACCATATTCACTAATCACCAAGGGTGATTTTTAACTTAACCAAGTTACAAAATTTCAAGCTTTTATCACTAACATAACAAGATCTTACTTTAAGTATTATAAAAGTTATCATTCTTTATAAGGTAGTTATAAAGTTTTATCCTTTATAAAAGTAAGTGCCTCTAAAATTATACTCTTGCCTTAAAGATTGAATCTTTATGAAATAATGATACAAGATACTAGCTTTTGAATTAAAAAGTCTTGTTCTTTGTGAAAGTTGGCACTTTTATTTATTCTAAGACCATCAAGGTCTCAATATTATGATCTAAAGTTGTCTTAAAGTCTAAAAGATTTCTACTTTATGGACTAGTGATATAAAACATTAACTTTAGAGTTATAAAGTCTTGATCTTTATAAAAGTTAACACTTTTATGGTTCAAAAGTGATCTTTTTGCTTAAAGCTTAAAAATTTTGTAATATAATTATCTCACCTTTACAAGACTTAAAGTGCAAGCTTATAACTTTATAGCTTAAAGTTATCCTCTTGATTAAAGTTTAAAACTTTACGAAAGGATTTGCCTCTAAGAATCAATCTTTAAAACATAAAGTAACAGAATACCATTTCTATAAAAAGCTTAATATTCCAAAAAGCTTAGACTTTTACATGTAGTCTTGTCTTCAAAACAAAACAAAATAAGACTTTTATGAAAGCACTGAACTAGCGCCAACTTTAAGGTTGCAAGTAACAACTTTTAAAATTTCATGCATCAAGAATATGTCAAATCAAGGGCAAATGATAAAAGGTAGCAACTTTCCCACTCGTAAGCATCATCATAGGAATATAGGCAACTTTCAACTCCAACACCACCCAAAAACATCAAGATCTCATACATCAAGAAAGGAAAATGGAAACTTTAAGGCACTTAAAGAAGGAAACTTTTCAAAAACTCAAGAACATCCATGAACAAGAACATGAACATTTATTACCAAAAGTAGAAACTTGAAGAACACTTGAAGAAGAACATGAACATATTTTACCAAAAGTAGAAACTTTTGCTCATGAAGAGTGTGAAAGATCTTCTCAAGTTCTCACTTGAAGATCTTAGTCATAAAAAGAATCAAGCTTCAAGCTTTCTTGAGCAAACAAAGTAAAAGAGTGAAGATCACTACCTCTACTTCAAAATGGCACTACAACAAGAGAAGAAGAAGATGATGGTGGTAGTCCCTTCCTTGGAGATGGTGGCAGTTTGATCTTGGAAGGTGAGAGAACTCTTGAAGTTTCTTGAGAATGAAGATGGTAGTGTTTATATATCTTCTTCAAAGACCAAAAGATGTGGTCTTTGAAGGGCTAAGTGAAGAAGGTTTGGTTATGGACGTGGAGAAAGGAAGAAGAAGAAGAAGAAGAAGAAGAAGAAGAAGTGTTTAGAGAGAAATGGGAGGATTTGGTTTCAAGAAAGAGAATGAGAAGAGTGAAAATAAAAACGGATAAGTGTGGGAGGGAGAGAGGGTGGCATAAATCATTAAGGGAGGAAAGTGAGACATTTTGCTTAATTTTGTGTTATCTTGTGATTAAGGGGACAAAGTGGATGATAGGAGGAATAAAGACAAAGTCAACTCTTACATAAAGTACTCTTGTCTAATGCTTTATGCTTTAATGACATCACCCTTTAGTTTATTGTCTAATTGACTAAATTTGAATTTAATCATGTGTTTAAGTGCTCTTGCAACTTAATTAACATGATTAAGCAAGGATTAGTGATTAACACACAAGAATATGATTAACAAAAAAATTAATCTTGCAATTAAGCTTACTTATCCTTAATTAAGTCAATTAAGCTAATTAAGGATGATTAGTGCTTAATTAAGCTATTTAGGGTCTGACTTACTTAATTAGAGACTATCTAATCTCAACTAAGCGTTCTCTTGACTTTTCTTATCAGAGTTAACTCATAAACTCTTCGTTGATCCCTTCATTAAGCCTTAGTCTCATAATTTCTCATTAAGTGCCTAATTGCTCAAGGTTACTGAGGTAATTTAGCACGACATGAAATTGAGGATATTATAGGTGGAGCTGGGCCAGCAGATAAAGCAGAAGAATCGGAAGATAAGCGAATCACCGAAGGCTGAGATAGCTCCGAACGGTAGGATCCCACAAAATAAGTTGGGTATGATGACTTAAAAGGATCCGTCTCTATCGAAGCAATTAGCGTCAACTGAGTGTCAGAGTCAGAATCCTTATCTGTCAGGTATCTCAGAGGATGAAAAGGCAAACGGATGTCATCCATGGTAATGTCCTCGAACGACTCATGAAGGCAGAAAAACGGACTCATCATAGGTGCACGGAACTGGCGACTATGGAACATGTAGACCCACATCGCTGCCTAAGCAGTCAGCACAGATACATTTAGCACCGGGTTAAAGTGCCAATGCATCAATGGGAACTTAACAAAAATCACCACCGTGCCCGATGCCGGCATCCTCTAAAGACGACACGGAAACATAGGAGTGAGAAATACTAAATTTCTCAGTAGGATTGCGACTAGACAAACATTGTGTCATTGTCATCGTCCTAACCACTTCGGGGTTTAATTATAAAAACAATGGGCAGGTATAAGTTCAATTTTAAAGATTTTGAAAACTTATGTCCCGAAGCGGGTTGCTTTTAAAATTAACATTATACCCATAACCCCATAAGTAAATATACATGCAAAAGCATAGAATAAACATTCATAATGCATATGGATAATATAAATACATGCATTGACATGCATCATCATAGACTTAACCATGTTTATACTTGACTTTACTTTCATTTTTAGCACGTGCTTAACATTCTTTACTTTCCTTTAAAATAGACTGCTTTTGGACATGAGCTCATTTCATGACCGTCGTCACACAGTACTAACCAAATTAGACTAATTCAATATTGGTTACTTCTAAGTTGGAGGGTCCTCCATGTCACCCTACCTCCTTCATAGAGGTTCCTTGAGTTTTTGTGGATCACCGTCTCTCACTTCCCTTACCGAAGTGATTGAAGGGTCATATCCCATTCTTTCTTTTCTTATCATTATACTTTATATGCATAATACTCCTTTGGCTAGACACATGCAATAATATGACTAAGTCCATAATTTTGACGGAAATCCGGCAGCATAATGGCTAGACCGGAGCTTCCCCAAAATGCCAACCATAAACTTTCAACCAACAGTCCATCATGTCTATATCATATCATCACACTAATCATTCAATCATGAGACAAAGCTCAATCAAACTTGTCATTAATCATGCTAAATAGCATCACACATTCATACCCTAAAGGGGTTTTTAGTTGTATTATTCTTTGTGATAAGTCTTATGAGTCATAATGTGATTCTTCATGTCTATCCATGAGAGAACCACCTAGTTAATAGAAATGTGTATAGTCTTTTAACTACTAAACACTTGAGTGAAGTTACTCTTTTCTTAGGTACCTATCCTATGAGATACCCTATTCAAGTTAACTAATAAATGATTATCTCTTTTCTTAACTTGAGATAGTGCACTCAGTAATTCCTAGGTTCATGGTGTATTCAGAAGCCCTAATCATACTTCTATTCCCAAGGATTTCGAGATCCCTCTAGTCCTTGGGTCATGACAACACATAACCATACTCATGAACTTAACAACACCATATGCTTACCCATCATCACGAATGACTTTTAACTTATCTAAGTTGCAAATTTTCAAGCTTTTAATATTAGCATAATCAAGATTTTTCCCTTAATATCATAAAAGCTATCACTCTTGACAAAGTGTTTATAAAGTTTCATTCTTTATAAAAGTTGACACTTTTACTTATTCTAAGACCATTAAGGTCTTAACTTTATGAGTTAAAGTTGTATCATAATTTAAAAGAATGATTTCTAAAAGGAAGTTAACACTTTATGAATTACTTAACTCAAGATGCAAACTTTATGAACTAGAAGTTGCAAGTTAACACTTTTATAACTAAAAAGTAACATTCTTGGTTAAAGCTTAAAACTCTACTCAACATTTTCACTTCAAGACATGACCTTTTCAAGATTAAAGTGTAGATCTATAACGTTGTGACTTAAGGTTATCACTTTTACTAAGGTTAAAAACTTTATGAAAAACTTTACATTTAAGAGTCCATTATTAAAATATGAAGAGACAAGTTCTTACTTTATAACTTAAAAAGTTTCCAAGATCCAAAAAGACTTGAACTTTACACGTATTCTTGTTTTCAAGACAAGACAAAATAAAACTTTATGGAAGCACAAAGGTTGTGCCACCTATAAAGCATCAAGAAGCAAACTTTTTGAAGCTTTAAGCATCTCAATAGAAAAATGATAAAGAATACAACTTTCAACTCAACACCACCAAGAACATCAAGATCTCATGCATCAAGAATTGAAAATAGGAACTTTAAAACATTTAGAGTGAGAAACTTTCAAGGGTCAAGAACACTTGTGAAGAAGAGCATGAACATATTTTGCCAAGAATGGAAACATCAAGAACACTTGAAGAACATGAACATATTTTACCAAAAGTAGAAATATCAAGAATACGTGAAGAAGAACATGACCACATTTTACCAAAAGTAGAAACTTTTGTCCATGAAAAGCATGAGAGTTTTTCTCAAGTTTTCACTTGAAGATCTAGGTCATGAAAAGAACCAAGGTTCAAGCTTTCTTGAGTAAATAAAAGAGAAAAAGTGAGGATCACTACCTCTACTTAAATATGGCGTTACAATAAGAGAAGAAGAAGAAGATGATGGTGGTTCCTTCCTTGAAAATGGTGGCGGTTTGATCTTGGAAGGTGAGATAACTCTTGAGATCTCTTGAAAATGATGTTAGTAGTCTTTAGATCTTGTCTTCAAAGACCCAAAGATGAGGTCTTTGAAGAGCTAAGTGAGAGGTTTTGGTGGTGGTGAAGAAGGGAAGAAAAAGAAGAAGAAGAAGAATTGTTTAGAGAAAAATGGGAGGATTTGGTTTAAAGAGAGAGAATGCAAAGAATGAATGTAACATCCTCTCAAAATACAGTACTATGCTTAAGTCATAGTACCATACTCAGGAGTTGTTACTGTTACCTGAGCGGACTTTTTTTGACAGCAACTTCAGCCGTCTTTAAAACTTCTTGAACTATCTATGTAACGTGCAAAAAATTTTACCCTTTTTTTTAAACAAGTTGTTCGATTTTCATCGAATAATTGGAATTAATTAGAATTTGATTAAGCATTCATTTAAAGCCAATTAAGTGTGATTTAGAAGGATTAGATTTCATGGAATTAGATTAGAACCATAGGAAATCTCATAGGATTTTTCTAAAATCGATTTGCCGATTTAAAAGAAATTGGTAAGATTTCGGTATTTTAAACTGTCAGAACTGGACCAATAGAAATTATGCTATGAGTGCCCTAGGATGGATGGCTAAGATTTAACCAAAACACATTCATATGTAGTGCTACATCAGCCTAAAGAGGGCAGCCACAATCTATTTGAATTACCAACACACATCCACCAATCATGTGAGACTTGCTTCAAAAGTTTGTGATTAATTCCCTTTTTCTCCCTTGTGTAATTTGGCCAACAAAAGGAGCAGACCTCTCTTCATTTCTCTTTCATTCACACTTATCTTCACTCCATCTTCATCCCCTCTTCAAGTCTCATCAAAAGTTTCTTCAATCTAAGACACCAAACCAACAAGATTTTAACTAGACAAGGTAGGAATCCAACTCTTCTTCTTGTCTTCCTTGATTTGGGGCTGTGTGGGGATTCTGTTTCTCTCATGACACTGATGTGATTTGGAGTGATGATGATGGATTATGGTTGATTTTGCATGTATGTTGTGATTAGAATTGATATTGGAATGAAAGAACTTGAAGATAGAATGAATCAAAGAGCTGTTGGGTGAAAACCCTACGGCATTTGTACTTCCGTCTTGTACAGATGAAAATCTAACAATCAAAACTTGATGAATCTATTTTTATGTGAAACTAGACATCTAGGGATTTCCAACCATATAAAATATAAGGCCATTGGATTAGTATAGAATTAGTTATGAATTTTTGAAGTTTGATCTAGGAATCTGGATTCTTATCTAGGCAATATGAGTTAAGAAGGGTGTAACTCACTCTACACAACTCTAAATTGAGTACAACTAACATTGTTTGAAATCTAACATGTAAGGAAACATCCCATAAAAATTTCAGAGTCAGATTTATTGCCATTTGTTCTCAACACATCAATGAAATTGCCTTAAGTTTAAACCAGGCTGATAGGGTAGGCCAATAGGGTCAATTTACAGGGCTTATATCTCAAGATATACTGATCCAAATGATATGAAACTTATTTCATCTAAAAGCATGTTCTGTTAGCTTTAATTTGGTATAAATTTCGTATGATTTCACCCAGATTCCTATTTTTAGCAAATTTTCACTTATAAGCGTGCAATTTTGGCTAAGTATAGGGCAGTTTAAGGTAAAATACAAATAACTTAAGCTATACAAATCAAAATGAGATGGACCAAAAGGTTTGAAAACTAGACACATAGAGCTATAACATATCAAAAATTTAGGTTTAAATGAGTTGAATAGGAGTAAAGGTGAATTTTGCAAAATTCGGGCAGAAGATGGTAGAGTAAGCAGAAAACTCTGTTGATGCTTGTATTGATTTTGATGATTGATATTGTGATTATATACTTGTTATCCCATATAACTTTGAATACTTGATTGATTATACTGGTAACCTGGCACTATTCATGGGAAAGTGGACTTGATCCGTTATGCTGCTGAAATTTCAGCAAAGCCTATGCATAGGTTATGAAACACACTTTGATACATATGCATTCATGATTATGATGAAAGCTATAATAAAGATTCTGTGATGAAAGATATGATGATGAGTCCATATTCCGAAAGATCGTGACATGGCAATCACACTCTGATGGGGCATGATAGGGCGATCATACTCTGGAATGTGGCATAATAATCCCATACCCTAAGGAATATGACATGGCGATCATATCCCAATGGAGTATAACATGGCGATCATACTCTGGGATATGGCAGGATGAACATATTTCTAAGGAGTGCGACATAGTGATCATACTCTGGAATATGTATAACAAGTAATGGAAGATAAAGGAAGAAAAGAAAATTATGTGTATTTGCATAAATTCAAGTACAAGTAAAGGCATGTGCAGATTTTATGTTTTCAGTATATTAGTGTTATTATATTTTAATATGTTTTAGTTATTATTCATAGTATAATTCATGAATTGATTTTGTATTGGCTCATCTAAATGATAAGTGTATGAATAAAATGGACTCTGCTTCGAACAATATATTTTTAAACTATAAAATTAAACAGTTTATATAACATGTCCACCTTTTTCATAATAAATCGAAGTAGCTGGAGATAATAACGATGATACGGTATGAAATTTCTTAGTGAATCCTATTGAGAATTCAAAATTCTCACTCTTGTTTCCATGTTATCCCCAGATAGTTCGAGAAGTTTCAAAGACTGATGAAGTTGCTGTCAGATAAGGTTTGCTCAGGTAACAGTAACAATTCCAGAGTGTGGTACTATAACTTAAGCATAGTACTGTACAGAGGAGGACGTTACAATCTGGAGATAATACGAAAATAGGAGTAAGAATTTTAAATTCTCAGTAGGATTCGCTAAGAAAAATTTCATACCGTGTCATCGTTATTATCTCTAGTCACTTCGGTTTATTATAAAAAAAAATAACATGTTATACAAACTATTCCATTTTATAGTTTGAAAACATATGGTCTGAAGCAGAGTTAATTTTATTCATGCACTTGTTAAACAGAGTAAGAATTCAAGCATGAGTACAACAAATTTCATAATAATAATATTAATAACAAGAGCCTAGTTGCAACGTCATAATGATGATAATAGCAAACATTATTTGCGTGTATGCACTGTTCAGCATAAAATCATGCATATGCTTTTGTGTTTTCCTTGCTTTCTTTACTTGACACACCTAAGCATTACGTATCACCGTCCCTAGAATGTCTGCATACATATGCCCTTGCCTTTAATCTTTGCTGCCCTTGGATAGCCTAATCTAGGAGTGAGCTCAACTCATGACCGTTATCATATAGTACTGACCCGCAAGGGGACTCACATGCCTCTAAGTCGGAGGAACTTAGTTAGCCAACTACCTCCAACATAGAGGGACCCAAAATTTTTAGCTGCCTTCACATGAAGGGACCCAATGTGCAACTGCCTCCGAGCGAAGGGATCCACATTTTATCTTTTAGCTGCCGTCACCTGGAGGGACCCAAATAATTGCCTCCAAGTAAAGGGATCTCAATCTTACATAATCATATATTTTCTCCATTTGCATGCAAATATGCAAACTTTCATAAAGAGAGTCATGATCATATCATCATACAATATTCATATTCATATAATAAATTTTCATAATATAAACTATCATAATCTCATAAACTTTTGTCGAAAATTCGACAGCCTAACAAATCAGATCCGTTTTCCCATGAATAGTGCCAGTTACTAGAAAGAGCAATCAAGCATCCAAACCAACATAGAATAGCAAGTTTATAGCAATAATGTCAATCATATAGTGTGCCAACATCAATAAGATTTCTACTCAATCTACTCAATTCTACCCAATTTTTGTAAAATTCACCATAATTTTTATTCTATTTATTTAGACTTAAATTTTGGATGTTATAGTGCTATGTGTCTAGTTTCTGACCCTTTTGGTCACATCGTGTAGCTCAAGTTATTTGAATTTTACCTCAATTTGTCCTACAATTAGCCAAAATTGCACCCTTAGAAGTAAAAATTCACCAAAAATAGAAATCTATGTGAAATCATATGAAAATTATACCAAATTAAGGCTAACAGGACAAGATTTTATTTGCAATAAGTTTCATCTCATTTTCATAAGTAGAACATGAGTTATAAGCCCCGTAAATTGATCCTTCTGGACTGCCCTCTTCTAGTCCGGTTTGGACTTAAGGCATTTTCATTGAATTACTAGAAGCAATTGGAACCAAATCTAAATCTGAAATTTTATGGGATGTTTCCTTATGTGTAAGATTTCTAAAACAATTTGTTGCACTCCATTTAGAGTTTTGTAGGGTGAGTTATATCCCTCACAACTCCTACTGCCTAGAAGAGAACCTAGAATTTCAGGTTAAACTTCAAAAATTCATAACTTACTCTATATTAATCCAATGACCTTATATTTTATATGGTTAGAAAGCTCTAAATGTCTAGTTTTATAAAAATAGATTCATTAGGTTTTGATAGCTAGATTTTTGTCCATACAAGTCGAATGTACGGACACCATAAGGTTTTCACCCAAACAGCTTCTTGCTTCTTCTATTTTCAAATTCTTCCTCTCCAACTTCAATACTAATTCAATCATATATATTAAACCTAATTTAATTCATCATCTCCACCCCATATAACTTCATAATAATGAAAGAAAGAGGAACCCTAAATAGCCCCAATCTATAGAAAGCAAGAATAGAATTTAGAATTCCTACCTTTGCTATGTGTTAAGCTTTTTAGATTCAAGTTTTGGAGCAGGAAAGTTGTTGGAACTTGTTAGAACTTGGAAGCTTGATGAAGAAGGAGTGAATATGAGGTGAGATGGAAAGGAAATGAAGGGGTTTCTACTGCATAGATGGCCAAAAATCTGCAAGGAGTAGGAAGGAATTATTTGGAAACTTTTAGAAGAAGTTGCATGTGATTGGTGGACTTCTTCCTTTTCTTCAATTTGGTGTAGCTACCCTCTTTGAGGGCTAATATTGCGCCACTTAGAAGGGGTTGGGTGGCTGAATCTTGGTCATTCAATCTCTAGGGTTCTTACGGATTTCCTTTAAATCTGTAAATCGGTTTTGAAAAAATCCTATGAAGTTTTATATGCTTCTAATTTAATTCCTTCACATCTAATTTCTCTAAATGATACTTAATTGGCTCTAAGTAAATATTAAATCAAATTCTAAATAAATCTCAAGTAGTCGATAAAACCGAACAACTTGCTAAAAAAAATGATAGAATTTTTCAGATGTTACAGTGAAAATGAAAATGGATGAGTGTGGGAGAGAGAGAGAGGGTGGCATAACTATTAAAGGAGGAGAGTGAGATATTTTGCTTAATTTTGTGTTATCTTGTGATTAAGGGGACAAAGTGGATGATGGGAGACAAAGACAAAGTCAACTCTTACATAAAGCACTCTTGTCTAATGCTTTATGCTTTAATGACATCACTCTTTACTTTATTATCTAGTTGACTAAATTTGAATTTAATCATATGATTAAGTGCTCTTGCAACTTAATTAACATGATTAAGCAAGGATTAGTGATTAACACACAAGAATATACTTAACAAAAATTAATTTTGCGATTAAGCTTAATTATCCTTAATTAAATTTGATTAAGCTAATTAAGGGTGATTAGTGCTTAATTAAACTATTAAGAGTTTACTTAACTTTTCTCTAACAACTTGCCACACAGATTAATTAAGTAAGCCTTAATCTCTAATTTCTCATTAAATGCCTAACTACTCAGAGTTATTGAGGTAATTTAGTACGACACAAGATTAAGGATGTTACAACTATAGTAGCTCAAATGCTTCCTTGTAGTTGTTGTCGAAGTGATTCATATGTCTAACTAATAACTTTCACTTGTCAATAAAAAGTGATAATTACTTGTGAAGCAAAATATGTGTAAGTGGTACTTGTACTCCAAAAAATTGAAGAATTTAGAAACCGTATCTGAGAGTGATAATTCTAAATTTCATAAGCTATCAATTCTTCCCCACTCTTTTGGATTTCTTACTCAAGTAATTTATGTTTTCCCATATAGCATCTTCAAATTTACAAGTCTTACCCTATGAGCACTCCTGAACTTTGGTGGGTTTTTGTTTCAACTATGCCTTTAAAATATGATATACCTTTCATTTCTGCTATCTTATATTTAGAATATTTTGGAAAGACTTCAAAGTTGAAAGTCATTAGTTAGTTTCTTTAAAAGATTTTGAATGTGGCAAAGATCATTTCATGCCAATGATATTATATGCTTCTTTTTTACACACAATAAAGGTGTCTCTTGATTCTTTTTGATAACTTCAAGAAACATCTTTGCAATTTTCAAGGGCATTAATGAGGTATTAGGTAAGTTCATTGGTCAAGATAGTCGCAACATGATTAACTCAAACAAAGTTTGCATCTCATGTTCAAGCATGCAAAAAAAAAAAAAAATCTATCAGTGTTGCATAGATTTAGCTTTTCCAAATCAGTACTCCATCAGAGTTTCATATATATGGCATTTAGGAAGCAATTCTAAATTGAGATATATGACAAAATAAAGAGAACAAATATGTTGTAGGGTAGATTAGCCAATGTTTATTCTTGAAAAGTATGCTGACAATTCTCCTCACACTCTAGATTAACTATCCTATTTCATTCTTTATGACACCGTAAGATAAAGAAAATGTACAATTTCTTTACTAATTTTTGTTTATATAAATCTTAACTTGCTACATCCTACATTGATAGAGGTGTGATAGCTGGTCGAGCAATTAATAGGACTATAACACTTTTTGTGGAGAATAATAAAAGTTGAGTACAAAAATTGTTCAAATTTTCTTAGTTAATACAATCATCCACCAATAGTAGCTCAAATGCCTTCTTATAGTTAGTATCCATGTGATTCATATGTCTAACGAATAATTTTCTCTTGTCAATAAAAGTGATAATTACATGTGAACCACACAATTTATAATTGTTATTCATACACCATAGATTGAAGTATTTAAAACTATATTTGCGAATGGTAATTCTGAACTGCAGAAGCTATCAGTTCTTCCCTTCTCTTTTGGATCTTTTATTGAAGTAATTTACGTCTTCCCACGTAATATCTGTAACATCCTCAATTTCATGTCATGCTAAATTACCTCAGTAACCCTGAGTAATTAGGCACTTAATGAGAAATTATGATATTAAAGCTTATTAAGGGGTTAACGAAGAGTTTATGAGTTAACTCGGGTAAGAAGAGTCAAAAGAATGCTTAATCGAGATTAGAAAATCTCTAATTAAGCAGGTCAGACGCTTAATAGCTTAATTAAGCGCTAATTAGCCTTAATTAGCTTAATCAAGTTTAATTAAGGTTAATTAAGCTTAATCGCAAGATTAATTTTTGTTAATCATATTCTTGTGTGTTAATCACTAATCCTTGCTTAATCATCTTAATTATGTTGTATAAGCACTTAATCACATGATTAAATTCAAATTTAGTCAACTAGATAATAAAGTAAAAAATGATGTCATCAAAGCATAAAGCATAAAGCATAAAGCATAAGATAAGAGTGCTTTATATAAGAGCTAGTACATGCTTTGTTCCCTCATCATCCAATTTGTCTCCGTAAACCTTAATTAACACAAAATAACACAAAAATATCTCCCTCCTTCCTTTTATGTTGGATGCCACACACACACACACACACACACACATACACATACATACTCATATTTTCATTTTCACTCATCCTATTCTCTCTCTTCAAATCAAATTCTCCAACTTCTCTCTAAACTCTCTCATCTTCTTCTTCCTTTCTTCACCACCACCACCCAAAACCTCTCACTTAGCCTTTCAAGGACCTTGGGTCTTTGGAGACAAGATCAAAACACTACAACCTCCATTTTCACAAGATCTCAAAAGCTTCTCCTTCTTCCTTGTAAAATCGCCACCATCATCATCAAGAGGAGCCATCATCTTCTTCTTTCTCTTCTCTTCTTTTTGCACCATCTTCAAGAAGAGGTAGTGATCTTCATCTTTTTCATTTTGTTTGCTCAAGGAAGCTTGGAGCTTGGATCTTTCATGACCAAGATCTCTTAGTAAAAACTTGAGAAGATCCTTCATGCTCTTCAAGAGCAAATGTTTCCAATTTTGGCAAAATATGTTCATGTTCTTCTTAAAGTATTCTTGATGCTTCTATTTTTGGTGAAATATGTTTATGTTCTTCTTAAAGTGTTCTTGATGCTTCCATTTTTGGCAAAACATGTTCATCTTCTTCTTAAAGTGTTCTTGATGTTTCCATTTTTGGTAAACTATGTTCATGTTCTTTTTAAAGTGTTCTTGTTGTTTCCATTCTTAGTAAAGTATGTCCATGCTCTTCTTCCCAAGTGTTCTTGACCCTTGAAAGTTTCTCACTCTAATGCTTTAAAGTTCCCATTTTTAATTCTTGATGCATGAGATCTTGATGTTCTTGGTTGTATTGAGTTGAAAGTTGTCTTCTTTATCATTTTCTATTGATTTGACATGACTACAAACATTCTTAATGCTTAAAGCTTCAAAAAGTTTGCTTCTTGATACACAAAAAGTGGCGCAAGTTTTAGTGCCATCATAAAGTCTTCTTTTGTTTTGTTTTGAAAACAAGAATACATGTAAAAGTCTAAGCTTTTTAGAATAACAAGCCTTTTGAGTTATAAAATGATATCTTGTCACTTTATGTCTTAGAAATCAAACCTTAAAGACAAGACCTTTCATAAAGTTTCAAACTTTAATCAAGAATGAGACCTTTAAGTCATAAAAGTGTTGTTTTGTAACATTTAATTCATAAAGTTTAGATCTTGAACCAAAACAATGCTAAAAGGTGTTAACTTTTATAAAGATCAAGACTTTTTAACCTTAAAGTTAATGTTTCATATCACTAGTTGATAAAGTAGGAACCTTTTTAATATAGAGACAACTTTAAGTGATAAAGTTGAGACCTTGATAGTCTTAGAATAATTAAATGAGTCAACTTTCATAAAGAACAAAACTTTTTAGTTAAAAAGCTAGTAACTTGTATCATTATTATATAAAGATCTAATTTTTAAGACAAGAGCTTAATTTTAGAGGCACTTACTTTCATAAAGAATAAAACTTTGTGACTACTTTATAAAGAATGATAACTTTAATAATGTTTAAGGTAAAACCTTGATATGTTAATAATGAAAGCTTGAAACTTTGTAAGTTGAATAAGTTAAAAATCACCCTTGGTGATTAGTGAAGATGGTGTTGTTAGGTTCATGAGTATGGTTATACATTGTCCTGACCCAAGGATTGGAGGGATTTCGAACTCCTTGGGAACAGAAGTATGATTAAGGCCTCTGAGCATAGCATAAACCCAAGAATCACTAAGTACATAGTCTCAAGGAAAGGAAACAACCACCTAACTTAACTAATTTGAACAAGTATTCCATGAGACATGTACTTAAGTAAAGAATAAGATCACATGAGAACTAAGTAACAAAAAGACCATATACACATATCTTAACTATGTGATTATCTCATGGGTAGTCACGAGAAATCATATGATGATTCATAAGATTCTTCACAAAGAATAACGCAATTATGAACCCCTCTAGGGTATGAATGTATGATGCCATTCGGCATGATGAATGACAAGTTTGATGGAGCTTTGTCTCATGATTGAATGATATGATTGTGATGGACTATTGGTTGAAAGTTGTGATTGGCATTTTAGGGAATTTCTAGTCTAGCCGTTATGCTACCGGATTTCCGTCAAAATTATGGACTTAGTCATATCATTGCATATGTCTAGTCAAAGAATATTATGCATGTAAAGTATAATAATAAGAAACGAAAGAATAGGACATGACCCCTCGATCACTTCTAGGAAGTGAGAGACGGCGATCCACAAGGAACCTCTATGAGGGAGGCAAGGGTGACATGGAGGACCCTCCAACTTAGGGAAAACCAATATCGACTTAGTCTCTTTTGGTTTAGTACTGCGTGACGATAGTCACAGAATGAGCTCATGTCCAAAAGCAGTCTATTTCAATGGAAAAGTAAAAGAATGTTAAGCACGTGCTAAAAACGAAAGTCAAAGTAGGACCATGGTTAAGTTGATGAGTGGCATAGCCATGCATGTTATTATATTCCTTATGTGCATTATGAATGTTTATTATGTATATTAGCATGTATGCCTATGTATGATACTATGGATATGATGATAAAGTTAAAAGTAACCCGCTTCGGGATTTACGTTTTCTGAAACTATTAAAATTGAACCGTTATTTGTCCACTATTTTTATATTAAACCCGAAGTGATTAGGACGATGACGATGACATTTGTTTGTCTAGTCGCGATCCTACTGAGAAATTTAGTATTTCTCACTCTTATGTTTTCGTGTCGTTTTCAGAGGATGCTGACGTCGGGTACAGTAGTTATTTTCGTTGAGTTCCTAGTGATGCATTGGCACTTTGACCCGGTGCTAAATGCATCCGTGATGACTGCTCAAGCAGTGATGCGGGTCTACATGTTCCATAGCCGCCAGTTCCGTGCACACGTGATGAGTCCATTTTTTCGTCCTCATGAGCCGTTCGAGGACATCACTATGGATGACATTCGCCTGCCTTTCCATCCTCCGAGGTACCCCACTGACACGGACACCTGCCTGACACCAGCAGTTTTGTTGGATTCCGATCCTTCGGAGCAGTCCTCTCCGAGCTACCACGTGGAGACGGACCTATCTGAGCCTTCTTTCCCATCCGTGATTTGCTTGTCCTCTGATTCGTCTTCTTCTTTAGCAGCCCCTCGTCATACTCCACCCCGGTTTGTGGTCGCAGGTTCATTCGTACTCGTGCCATGCCTCGTGGATGTGGCTGTGCTCGAGGAGGAGGACGTGGTGATGTTTCTCCCGGAGGATTTGGGAATGGCTACCTCCCGCCAGATGAGTAAGGTGTTGATTTGCATGCGGAGCTAAGCATGAGGATAGCCCCTTTTTGGTTGTAGTGAGGGTTATTATTTTCATTCGGCATGTATGGGTGGATTGGGATTTCTTATGTATTTCCTTCTATCATGTACTTTGTTAGGGTATTTTCTAGGGCCGACAGTAGGTGTCAGACCCATTATTATCTTTGTGTATGACTGCTGCTATTACTACTTTATATTAACTATGGGATGGCTATGAAATGAATGTTATCTTTATTTAAGATTGTGGTTATTCTTATTGCTTCTATTTATGTTAAATGCGATGTATGTAGGAGATAACGACGTTTGTATTACACATTCATGATACACTCATGGCTCTCGATTTCAAAAACGGTTTACTCATTATTATTCATGAAAAAAAAATTACCCTTATTTTCGTTAAAAAGTAATTGCTAAAAGGTAATGTTAGTTCTGCGAACAAAAGTAACAACTAGTAATTCCATAATATGACTTAAGCATAGAATGGAACTATTAGGGTGTTACAATATCTTCTTTCAATTTCCAATCTTACCCTATGAGCACTCCTAAACCTTGCCAATTTTTTTAGTCTCACGTTTCCTCTGTCATCTTATCTTTGCACCATATATATAAGATCTAATCCCTATCTTTTGTGGGTTTTTATTTCAACTATGGCTTAAAAGTATGATCTACCTATCATTTCTACTATTTTATATTTAGGTTAGTTTAGAAAGGCTTCAAAGTCATTGGTTAGTTTCTTTTAGATAGCACTTGGTACATTGCCTACCAAGATTGTTGGTAATATAGATTACCATTTAAAAAGATTACCACTTTTTAAATTGCTAGTAATTTTACAATGCTAGCCATAGGCTATTAACCAGGAAGTGGCCGAAGCTTCCATTACAAAAGTTGATAAGTGGGGCCTTTTCATTTTCATCGAAAAAGGGTTCAGACATTATGAGTGCAGCTCCACTAGTCTAATTGGTAAAGTCTTTTGGCCTAGGACCCAAACAATTTAACTAGAAAGTCATTCAAAACTTGATCAAAAAACCAGCGTTTATTGAACAAGCTATAGAGTCGATTACAAAAAGTACTTGTTTGAAAAGCTCGTTGGAATTGATTTGCTACGGGTTTTAAATTATACACAATAAAAGTGTAACGTCCGAAAAAATTTTATCATTTTTAAACAAGTTGTTCAATTTTTATCAAATAATCAAGATTAATTAGAATTCAATTACATATTTACTTAAAGCCAATTAAGTGTCATTTAGAGAGATTAGATTTGAAGGAACTAGATTAGAAACATAGGAGAACTCATAGGATTTTTTCAAAACCAATTTACCGATTTAAAAGAAATCGGTAAGATTTCGGTATTTTAAATTGTCAGAACCGAATCAATAGAAATTATATTGTGAGAACCCTAGATTAAATGGCCAAGATTCAGCCACCCAACCCCTTTAAGTGGCGCAACATCAGCCTTAAAAAGGGGCAGCCACATCAAATTTGAATGAAGAGAGAAATCCACCAATCACATTCAACTTCCTCCAAAAGTTTTCAAAAATTTCTATCCCACTCCTTTGCAATTTTCGGCCTTATTACCAGCAGAATACCTCTTCATTTTCTTTCTTTCTCATATCATATTCACTCCTTCTTCATCAAGTTTCCAAGTTCCAACAACTTTCTTCAATCTAAGACTTGAAACTAGCAAGTTTAACATATAGAAAAGGTAAGAATTCTAAATTCTATTCTTGCTTTCTATAGATTGGGGCTACTTGGGGCTCATATTTCTTTGATTATTATGATGCTATATTGGGTAGATATGATGAATCAAGGTTAGTTTAATTTGTATGTTTGAGTTAGAATTGAAGTTGGAGTGGAAGAATTTGAGAATAGAAAGAAGCAAGATGCTGTTTGGGTGAAAACCCTACGCGGTCAGTATGTTCGTCTTATACAGACCAATATCTAGCCGTCAAAACTTGATGAATCTATTTTTAAATGAAACTAGACATTTAGATCTTTCCAACCATATAAATTATAAGGCTATTGGATTAGTATTGAGTAAGTTATGAATTTTTGAAGTTTGACCTGAAATTCTGGGTTTTCTTCTAGCCAGTATGAATTATGAGGGGTGTAACTCACCATACAAAACTCTAAATTGAGTGCGACTAATTTGGTTTGAAAGCCAACATATAAAGAAACATTTCATAAATATTTCAAAGTTATATTCACTACCAATTATTCCCAATGATTCGATGAAGTTTCCTTGAGTTCAAATCAGACTAGAACAAGGTAGTCTAGAAGAGTCAACTTACAAGGCTTATAACTCAAGCTATAATTTCTCAATAGGCCTACAAAGCAGTGGTATGCCACACTCATGGAAGGCAGGGATGCCTCTGGACCTCCCCTCACCTGGGAAGAATTTACTGAGGTCTTTATGATGAGATTCCTTCAAATCATCAAAAGGGAGAAGTATGCTGCTGACTTTGAAAGGTTAAGGCAAACCCCAGGGATGTCTATAGCAGAATATGAAGAACAATTCACTAAATTGTCCCGCTATGCCTATCACCTGGTATCCGATGATACAATGAGAGCTAGGAGGTTTGTCCGAGGCCTACTTGACCCTTTATTCTCTAACCTACTTCTTATGGTTGGGAGAATGACTTACGCTGAAATTGTAGATTTGGGTTATAGTCTCGAGATTAGCAGAGAAGAGCGGAGAGCAACCAAGGAGGCAGACAAGAAACAGAAAATGAAGGGGAATTTTTCGGGTGGATCTAGTTCTAGGGGAGCTCAGAATTATCAAGGCCGACATCAGTCACCATTAGGCAGGGCTACTTCTTCAGGACCTATTCCAATGAGTGTGTCTGCCTCAGGGTCCCAAGCTAGCAGTGCATCTTAGCCAGGTATGCAAAGAGTTAGTCAGTCAACTTTCTCCAGGTCTCCATGTCAATCTTGTGGGAATTACAGCTCGAGGAAGTGTTATAAAGCCACTAGAGCTTGTTTTGCATGTGGCCAGACAGGACATCTTAGGAAGGAGTGTCCATATTCAAAAGGGGTTTTTGATCCAAGCTTTGCACGTCCTGTTGTGCCAGTACCATCCTATTCAGCCTTATCTCCAGGAGCTTCTCATGGACCCTCTAGAAGGGGTTCAGGCAAGGGAGTGAGTGGCAGAGGTCCTGGTGGTAGAAGGGCAGGCAGAGGCCAGCCTAGAGTTTTCTCCTTGACAAGGCAAGATGCCCAAGTTTCGAATGCTGCAATGGCAGGTACCTTGTATGTTTATTCTTTCGAAGCATATGTGTTGTTTGAATCGAGCTCCACCCACTCCTATGTATCCCCATATTTTGCTTCTCGTTTCAATCAGCAACCAGTATTGTTGGATCACCCTTTTTCGGTTGGAACCCCTAATAAAGAATCCTTAATGGTTCAATTAATGTTTCCCTCCTGTATAGTTAGTATCAAGGGATTGGATACTCTAGCCAACTTGTTGTTATTGGAGATGATGGACTTCGATGTCATCCTAAGTATGGACTGGTTTTCCTCATGCCTTGCCTCAGTGGATTGCCATTCTAAGGCTGTGAAGTTTGAGATGGTCGATGGCTCCTCTCTTATATTCTAGGGAGATAGCAGCTTAACCCCTACCAACCTAATTTCTTCTATGACGGCGATGCGATTGATGGATAAAGGAAATGAAGGCTATCTTGCGGTGGTTCACAACGTAGAAATGATGGTGCCTAGTCTTGATCAAGTTCATGTGGTTAGGGAATTTCCAGATATGTTCCCTGAGGAACTACCAGGAATGCCTCCCTATAGAGAGATTGAATTTTGTATTGAATTGACTCCGGATGTCCGACCTATTTCTATTCCTTCTTATCGCATGGCTCTAGCAGAACTTCGAGAGTTAAAAGTTCAGTTGCAAGACATGTTGGAAAAGGGCTTTATTCGTCCTAGCACATCACTATGGGGTGCTCCAGTGCTCTTTGTAAAGAAAAAGGATGGGTCCATGCAATTATGTGTGAACTATAAACAACTCAATCAGTTGACGGTTGGTAATAAATATCCATTACCTCGAATTGATGACCTGTTTGACCGGCTTCAAGGGGCATCATGCTTCTCTAAAGATTGATCTTCGGTACAGATATCATCAGCTGAGAATTTGGGTGGAAGATATTCCTAAGACTGCTTTTCGAACCCTCTATGGACATTACGAATTCTTAGTAATGTCTTTTGGATTAACTAATGCCCTAGCTACTTTCATGGACTTGATGAACAGAGTGTTCAGACCTGATACGTGCTTCAGAGGACAAATTGGACATTCTAGCACAAGGGAGCAAGATGGAGATTTTAGCATGCCTGCAGGACCAATCACACGAGCAAGAGCAAAGAGGTTAAGAGAAGATTTTGGGAATTTGGCTAAAGCAATTGTGGAAGAGATGTATCAAGAATGGGCCAAGAAGATGCCAACTCATACTAATGGGCAACTCAAGATCTTGTTATTTGCTGCGAATTGGGCTTAGAAGTTTATTCTGGCCATATTAGGCCATTATCCTATTTTGGTCTTGTTTAGTTTAGTTAGTTTAAATATTTAGAACATTTAAACTTTTAGTTATTTTATTTAGCCCATATTTTATGTTTTATGTTTTATCCAGCCTAATTCATATTATTTAGTATCAGAACACTTCTTATTGGGTTTGGACTTAGTTTAAGTGTTTAACCTAGTGTAAGAGGTTATAAATACCTCAAGGAACACATTGTTGAGCAGTTTTGATTAATTGAACTATTTTGTTTTCTTTCAAGAAAATAGTGCTTTTTGTGTGCAAGTGAAGTGAGTGATTTTCTTTGCTTGTTACATCAAGAAATTGAGAGAATTCATCCTAAGGTAAGTTCCTTGTGATATTCAATCAATTTCTGTTCTATCTTTTCCTTGTTATCTATGTTTTCAAGGATAGGTTTCTTGGGGGTTTAGAAGGGAGGGTCTTTATTCTATATCTTGTTTTCTTTCAAAGTGTGTGCCTGGGGTTTCTGGATCTTTATATCCACGGGGTTCCTCATCATTTGGTATCAGAGCAAGGTCTAGATAAATTCCTATTTATCTATCTTTGTCTTTTACATTTATCTTTTGTCTTCTTTCCTTGTCCATTGCGTTCTTGTTTTTTTTTTGTGTTTTTACATTCTATCCTTTTGTGTTACGGTCATGTCTTTGTTCCATCTTTGTGTTTCTCTTGTTTTGCTTTCAATCTTTGTTGCTAGTTCAAATTAAAAAAAAAAAAAGAGAAGGTGCAAAAAAAAAAACAAAAAAAAAGAGCCAGAAAAAAAAAAAAAGAGGACGAAAAACAAAGGAGGGGAAATTGGAAAAGATTGAAAGGATTATATTCAGATTTGGTTCTAATTCACATCAGATTGCATTATCTTTTGTTTCAAATTCAAAAAGATTGTGTTTAGATTCAGTTTTGATATAAATCAGATTGCATATCTTGTCTTTCCTTGGAATTTAAATTTTGAATTTTAAATCTGATTTATATCAGATTTAGTTGATTTACACCGGATTTTGTGTTATCTTGAGTTCCTTGGAGTCCAAATAATCCTTAGTTGTGTGTGTTTTTGTATCTTTTTTTTCCTTGCAAATTAAGTAATCCATTCTGAGTCTAAAACTTGAGTTTCTCTTGGTAGTCCTTGGCATCAAATTCTAATTATAATATTACTTGTGAATTTGCCTTGCTTGATTTTATTTAATTTCTGAAGTGCAACATTCTAAAGTGATCAAGAGTGGTAAAAGGCAAGAGTGGTGAGCACAAAAGAGGATAAAAGCCAAGAATTAAGTGAAAACACCAATGTACCCAATTTTGAGTGCAAACACGTGAGAGAGTGCTTGTGAGGTCCTTTTCTTTTATTAACATTTTACAGGTTGTTCAATGGCTAACAACTCAAGGAAGGAAGGAAAAGAAAATTATGAAGAGGAACCTAGTATGATACTGACATGAAGCTCATGTACCAAGCTTTCACTAGTCAATTTCAGAAGTTGAATAGTAAACTTGATGAGATGGATGAATGGAGAAAGGAGATGACACAAAGCATGTCCAGAGGTAGTAGACGGGTTCATTTGAGGAATCGATATCACCATGATTCCAACCATGAGCTATTTGGGGAGGAGTCTGATGAAGATGATTCAGCTAGAAATAGGAGAATTGGAAACAGAGCTTGGGATAGCAACATTAACGCTATCAAGATACAAATACCACCATTCAAGGGTAGAAATGATGCTGAAGCTTATTTAGAGTGGAAAAGAAAAATGGAGATGATTTTTGCTTGTCATAATTACTCTAAAGAGAAGAAGATCATATTGGCTGCTGAGGAATTTTCTGATTATGCTCTAATTTGATGGGATGAGCTAGTTAAGTCCAGAAGGAGGAATGGGGAATACCCCATAGAAACTTGGGATGAGATGAAGAGGATAATGAAGAAGAGATTTCTTCCTTCCCACTACTATAGGGAAGCACACCAAAAATTGCATAGGCTCATTCAAGGCACCAAGTCAGTAGAAGATTACCACAAGGAGATGGAAATGCTCATGATTAAAGCCAACATTGAGGAGGACATGGAAGTAACTATGGCTTGATTTATAGGTGGTTTGAACAAGGAGATTACAGATGTGGTAGAGTTACACTATTATGTGGAGATGGAGGATTTGGTTAGCATGGCAATGAAGGTGGAGAAACAACAAAATCAAAGAAGGGCAGCTAAGGCATTTTTGAATTCCAACTCGAAGTGGGGTTCAAAATGGTCTAAATATGAGGACACAAAGAAGAATAAGGACTCAAATCACAAGAAGAAAGGACTGGACATAGCCAAGAAGAAAGGTACTTCTAATTCATCTTCTTCTATTAGCCAAGAAGAAAGGTACTTCTAATTCATCTTCTTCTATTGCTACTTCTAGACATAGAGATGTTAAATGCTTCAAGTGCCACGGTTTGGGCCATTATACATCTAATTGCCCGAACAAGAGAACAATGGTCATTAGAGAAGGTGAAGTTGTATCTGAATCTGATGATGATGGTAAGTCTGATGGTACTGATGATATGCCACCATTAGAGGACTGTTCTGATAATGATGAGAATGTTGAATATGCTATGCATGGTGAGTCTCTTGTTGCTAGACGTGCTTTGAATATGCAGTTTAAAGAGGATAGCCTCAAGCAAAGAGAGAACATCTTTCACACTAGATGTTTGGTTGGTGGAAAAGTGTGCAGTTTGATTATTGATGGTGGAAGTTGCACCAATGTTGCTAGTACCACCTTAGTGGAGAAGTTGGGATTGATGCATGATAAGCATCCTTATCCATATAGGTTGCAATGGTTGAATAATAGTGGGGAAGTGAAAGTTACTAGACAAGTTATGGTTGCATTCTCCATTGGGAAGTATAGTGATAAAGTAATGTGTGATGTAGTACCCATGCAGGCTAGTCATTTGTTGTTGGGGAGACCATGGCAGTTTGATAGGCGTGTGCTACATGATGGGTACAAGAATAGGTATTCCTTTAAGTATAATGGCCACAAGATCACTCTTGCACCATTATCACCCAAGGAGGTGTATCTTGACCAAATGAAGCTTCAACAAACTTTTATAGGGAATTTGGGAAGTGAGGAAAAAGAAAAAGAGAGAAAAGAGGCCATGAGAGAAAAGAATAAAGAACAAGGCCCAATGGTGAGAGAAAATAAAGAAAGAAAGAGAAAGCTGAGAAAAATGCAAAGAAAGAAAAGAGTGAAAATAAAGATAAGAGTGAGAAAAATGAAGAAAGTGAGAGGAAATCATGTTTTTATGCAAAAGAGAGAGATTTGAAAAGTGCTTTGTTAGGCAAGAGAGCTTTGATTATGATTCGGTTTAAGGAGGTTTTACTCTCTGAAACTGAACTTAACCCAAATTTGCCTAGTTGTTTTCTTTCTTTGTTGCAAGAGTTTGAGGACGTGTTCCCTAGTAAGGTGCCAAATGGATTACCACCATTGAGAGGGATTGAGCACCAAATTGATTTTGTGCCTGGATCTAGTATTCCAAATAGACCAGCCTATAGAAGTAATCCTGAGGAGACAAAGGAGCTTCAAAGGCAAGTGGATGATCTACTTGCTAAATGGGTTGAGTTTATTGAGACTTTTCCATATGTAATCTCTTATAAGCAAGGGAAAGAGAATGTGGTTGCTGATGCTTTATCTAGAAGGTATGCTTTAATCACTACACTTACCACTAAGTTCTTAGGATTTGAGCATTTGAAAGAATTGTATGCTGCTAATTCTGATTTCTCTGATAGTTATGCTGTATGTGAACATGGTGCATTTAACAAATTCTATAGGCATGAAGGTTTTTTGTTTCATGGTAATAGGATTTGTGTGACTGTTTGCTCTATTAGAGAGTTGCTTGTTAGAGAATCATATAGTGGTGGTTTAATAGGTCATTTTGGTGTGCATAAGACTTTAGATGTGTTATCTGAGCATTTTTATTGGCCACACATGCGAAAAGATGTTGAAAGAATTTGTACTAAATGTATTGCATGTAAACAGGCTAAATCTAAGTCTATGGCACACGGTTTATACACACACTTGCCTATTCCTACTCATCCGTGGGTTGATATATCTATGGATTTTGTGCTTGGATTGCCTAGAACTAGGAAAGGTAGAGACAGCATTTTTGTTGTTGTGGACAGATTTAGTAAAATGGCTCACTTTATTGCATGCCATAAAACTGATGATGCAACAAACATTGCTGATTTGTTCTTTAGAGAAGTTGTGCGTTTACATGGTGTCCCTAAGACCATTGTTTCTAATCGTAATGCGAAGTTCTTGAGTCATTTTTGGTAAGTGTTGTAGGGTAAGTTAGGAACTAAATTATTATATTCTACTACTTGTCACCCACAAACTGATGGTCAAACTGAAGTGGTGAATAGGACTTTAGGGACTTTATTGCGTGCAATTGTTGGTAAGAATTTGAAAACTTGGGAAGATTATTTGCCTTTCATTGAGTTTGCATATAATAGAACCATTCATTCTTCTACAGGGTTTTCTCCTTTTGAGCTTGTGTATGGCTTTAATCCTTTAACTATTTTAGACTTGATGCCTATGCCTTTGAGTGATCTTGTTAGCTTAGATGGTGATGAAAAGGCTGAGAAGGTTAAGGCAATGCACTTGAAGGCACATGAGTTGATTGAAAAGAAAAACAAGGTGACGGCTCAAAGAGTTAACAAAGGCCGCAAACAAGTTGTCTTTAAACCTGGTGATTGGGTTTGGATTCATTTAAGGAAGGAAAGGTTTCCTATTCATAGGAAATCTAAACTTGACTCAAGGGGTGATGGTCCATTTCAAGTGTTGGGGAGGATCAATGATACTGCTTACAAGATTGACCTTCCGGGTGAGTATAATGTTTCAACAAATTTTAATGTTTCTAACCTTTCTCCTTTTGATATGGATGCAGATTCGAGGACGAATCCTTTTGAGGAGGGAGGGAATGATACGTGCTCCAGGGGACAAATTGGACATTCTAGCACAAGGGAGCAAGATGGAGATTTTAGCATGCTTGTAGGACCAATCACACGAGCAAGAGCAAAGAGGTTAAGAAAAGATTTTGGGAATTTGGCTAAAGCAATTGTGGAAGAGATGTATCAAGAATGGGCCAAGAAGATGCCAACTCATACTAATGGGCAACTCAAGATCTTGTTATTTGCTGCGAATTGGCTTAGAAGTTTATTCTGGCTATATTAGGCCATTATCCTATTTTGGTCTTGTTTAGTTTAGTTAGTTTAAGTATTTAGGACATTTAAACTTTTAGTTATTTTATTTAGCCCATATTTTATGTTTTATGTTTTATATTTTATCCAGCCCAATTCATATTATTTAGTATCAGAACACTTCTTATTGGGCTTGGACTTAATTTAAGTGTTTAACCTAGTGTAAGAGGTTATAAATACCTCAAGGAACACATTGTTGAGCAATTTTGATTAATTGAAATTCTGTTTTGTTTTCTTTCAAGAAAATAGTGCTTTTTGTGTGCAAGTGAAGTGAGTGATTTGCTTTGCTTGTTACATCAAGAAATTGAGAGAATTCATCCTAAGGTAAGTTCCTTATGATATTCAATCAATTTCTGTTCTATCTTTTCCTTGTTATCTACATTTCCAAGGATAGGTTTCTTGGGGGTTTAGTAGGGAGGGTCTTTATTCTATATCTTATTTTCTATCAAAGTGTGCGCCTGGGGTTTCTGGATCTTTATATCCACAGGGTTCCTCATCAAGACCCTTCCTAGATCACTTTGTGATCATCTTTATTGATGATATCTTGGTTTACTCAAGGAGTGAAGAAGAGCATGAGTGTCATTTGCGGATCGTTATGTAGAATCTAAGGGATCACCAACTTTATGCTAAATTTTCCAAATGTGAGTTTTGGTTGGATCAAGTGACCTTTTTAGGTCACGTAGTATCAAAGGAAGGAATTATGGTGGATCCTAGGAAGATCGAAGCTATCCAAAAGTGGCCAAGGCCAACAACCATGATGGAAATTCGGAGTTTCTTGGGATTGGTAGGCTACTACAGAAGATTTGTGAAAGACTTCTCCAAAATCGCTGCTTCCTTGACTAAGCTAATGCAAAAAGATGTAGCTTTTCAATGGTCTGATGATTGTGAAGCGAGCTTCCAAAGGCTTAAAGCTTGTCTAACTACAGCCCCCATGCTAGTTTTGCCCTCAAGATCTAGAGGGTATTTGGTCTATTGTGATGCCTCCCGGGTAAGGCTCGGATGTGTTCTTATGCAATATGGACTAGTCATTGCTTATGCCTCAAGGCAATTAAAGAGACATGAGCAAAACTACCCCATCCACAATCTGGAAATGGCAGCCGTGGTGTTTACGCTAAAGATTTGGAGACATTATCTTTATGGGGAGATGTGTGAGATCTACACCAATCATAAGAGCCTGAAATATATCTTCCAACAAAGGGATTTGAACTTGAGGCAATGTAAGTGGATGGAATTGCTCAAGGACTACGATTAAACTATTTTGTACCATCTGGGCAAGGCAAATGTAGTGGCCAATACATTGAGCAGGAAATCCATGGGTAATCTTGCACATATAGCACCTATGAGAAGACCCATAGTGGAAGAGATCCACAAGTTAGAAGCTGAGGGTATTCACTTTGAACTTAGAGGATACACAATTATGTAACTTGCACATACTATGAAATCCACGGGTAGTCTTGCACATATAGCATTCGGGCTACTTTTAGCCCATGTACGGGCACAATCTTCCCTGATTGAGCAAATCAAAACTGCCCAATATGAGAATACACAATTATGTAACTTGCGAAATGAAGTTCGCAATGGGAAGAAGCCTAAATTTTCCCATGATCAAGCAGGAGCTTTGAGATGCAGAAATCACTTGTGTGTGCCAGATGTAACATCCACCGGATTTTTTTTTTATCATTTTTTACCTAGTTGTTCAGTTTTTATCGAATAATTGAGGTTTATTAAAATTCGACTAAATATTTACTTAGGATTAATTAATTAGCAATTAATTGAGTTTAGATATAAGGGAATTAGGTTAGAAGTATAGAAGATTTCATAGAAAATTTCAAAAACTGATTTACCGATTTAAAGAAAATCGGTAAGATTACGGTATTTCAAACTGCCAAAACCGAATCAATAGAGTTATATATACCCAAAACCCTATGACTCAAAGGCTGAATACTCAGCCATTTAAGCCTCTATGGGTGGTGCCACCAAGGCCACAAGGAGAAGGAAGCATGGCTGAAAATTGGCCACAAAATCTCAACCAATCAAAGCCCTCAATCCTAACTACCCTTCAATTACTTGAATCAGATTTTCTCCCTTGTTTCCCTGCTGATTTCGCCCCCTCATCTCCTTGTTTTAGCCTTCTTCTTCTCTTATACACTCACCCAACTCCATCAAACCTTCAAACTTTGACAAGATTCCATCAATCCAAACTCCAAAATCTAGCAAGATCATATACAAGAGGTAGAGATTCAACTTTGTTCTTATCTCTTTTGGGTTATGGGTGGCTGATTGGGGTTTTTGTTTTCTCATTTCTTGATATGGTTTTGGATGCATATGATGATTATTGGCTAGTTTGGTGGTTGTTTTTATGTTTAAAACCGATTAAGAAGTGAAAAGAAGTAAGAGTAGGATGCAGGGAGGGGCTAGAAGACCAAAATCCTTCGGCAGTCTGTACGGCAGAGTGTACAGCTCCGCCTACAGCTTTTTAAATTTGATAAAACTATTATTGAAACTAGACATTTAGGGCTTTCCATACATATATAATATAAGGCCATTGGATTAGCATTGGGAGAGAGATGAATTTTTGAAGTTCGACCTAGGTTTTTGAGTTTGATTCTGGGCAGACTAGGTTGTTCAGGGAAAAACTCGCCTTATACGACTTGGAATTGAATGAAACTAACTTTTTTAGAAAGCTTACACATAGGAGAATATCCCATAAAAATTTTAGAGTTAGATACAGCCCCGTTTGTTCCCAGTGGTTCGAGGAAGTTGCCCTATATCCAAACCAGGCCAAAACAGGGCAGTTCAAAAAGGTGAGATTTCGGGACTTATAACTCAAGCTCTAATAAAGAAAATGAAATGAAGCTTATTGAAAATGAAAGCTTGTCCTGTTAGGTTTAATATGATACTAATGTAGTGTGATTTGAACTAGTTTTCAATTTTTAGTGGATTTTTACTTTTAAGTGTGTAATTCTGACTAGCTATAGGGCAGGCTGAGATAAAACTTAAATCACTTGAGCTACATTTATCAAAATTAGATAGGACTAAAGAGGTTAGAAAATAGACACATAACACTCTAACATATCCAAAATTTAGGTCCAGATGAGTTAAATAGAAATTTTGGCTTGATTTACAAAAACTGGGTTGAATGAATGTGTTGAGATAGCAACTATGTTTTAAATGCAACAATTGTTCCTATGAGATTGATGATAGAATTGTGAATGAAATGTTATGATTTCTCTAAAAAATTGTTTTCCTGATATTGGTACTATTCATGGGGAAGCGGACACGTTCCGTTATGCTGCCAAAATTTCGGTAAATTCTATGCGTGAGTTATAATATATATTCAGATACATGTGCATTCTCAAGAAATTCATAAAGGTTATGTTATGATGAAAGTTTCATAATACTTGGGCCAGTCCCGGATTAAAGTTAAGGGGAATAGATCGGTGGGAAGGTCGGGGAAAGTAAACTTGGCATTCCTGTATAGGAACGAGCTCAATCTTGAAAAGCAGACTATTACCTAGGAGTCTGAATGGCCAAGAACTCCCAGAGGACCAAGTAACGGAAAAGTTTATAATGATGAGTTTAAGAATGAGTTTATGCATGGTTGCATTGAATAGTCATTATAAGTTATTTACAGTTTAACTATCATATTTACTTACTGCTGTATGTTCATTTATTCTGCTCATTATTCTGTGTAACACTATTTAGTAGGTTATTCTGTTTCTTATGCTGTCTTAAGTAAAATTGAACATTACCTTGGACAAGACCTTTTCTTAAATTTATTAAATGTGGATAATTTAATTTGATGCCATGTTCTTATAATTAAATAAAAATCGAGGCAACTGAGAATGAATGCAACGTCAGTTTAAGACTGTACTCGAATCCTACTGAGAATTTCTTTAAGTTCTCACCCCGCTTTGTATTTCTGCGTCATTCTCAGACTCTAGTGATGGACTTGACAACTACCCTGTTTATAGAGATCCCTAACCTGCAGCTCCACCATGACCCCATAGTGGACTCGTTGTACATAGCCGGCTCTTGCCATTTCCGTCTCTACCTTTTTAGCAATAGGAATTTTGTTGTTCCTTTATTTCACCTTGCTTTCGACCTTGCTGCTCCATATTTTGTGGTCCCGTTGCATATAGCACACCCTCCTCCAGCAACCATAGCACCTGCAGCCCCTGCTGGCCCTCCACTAGAGTCACCCCCATAGGTGGTTCCAGACATTCCTCTCAGCTCCGAGAGTGATCCTTCTGAGGCTACCGATTCATCATCCTCCTCTTCCGGACCTAGTGTTGACTACTCCCCAGTAGGGCTTGGTATGGCTAACGGCTACATGACCGAGTAGGTCCCGGCCGCAGGTTATATTGTACAATATGGCCCTCTTTTGGCAGTGTACAACATTGGGCCACAGACTTAGTCATAGATATATCAGCTAGTTTGAAATGTCCTCTGAGGACCTCGTAGGACCGTTTTGACTGACATGGGCCTTATGTCTTTTTGTTATATCGGCCCCACTTACGTATCCTCTTTTGATGCTTTATATAAACTAAAGCGTTGGCTTCCAATATATATATATATATGTATGTATATATATATATATATATATATATATATATATGTATGTATACAACTGGTGATATATTACCTGTCTTTACCTTTTCTGTTATGTTTTTTGTTAAATTTTGTTACGTTCTGCGATGCTAAGCACGTTTATTTCATACAGTGCATCATTTCTTCTGTTTACATATATCTATGCGATCTCTGCACCCCAAGATGTTTCGTCAAACACATATACATACATACATACATACATACATGTATATATGTATATATATAAGAGAAAAGGAGAATATAATACAGTGAATACAGCTATAAACGGAACACTAACACAGTAACTCAATCTACTCAATTTCATATTGTGACTTAAGCATAACATTAAATTGGTAGGGTGTTACACCAGATGTAGGCAATCTAAGGAGAATTCTTCTGGAGGAAGCCCACAATTCCGGATATACGATTCATCTGGGTTCCACTAAGATGTATCAAGATTTGAAGCAATTGTTTTGGTGGGAAGGCATGAAGAGTGATATAGGGGACTTTGTATCACAATATTTAGTATGTCAGCAAGTCAAAGCTGAACATCAAAGACTTGCCGAGTTATTACAACAGGTTGAAATACCTGAGTGGAAATGGGAAAGAATTACCATGGATTTTGTGACTGGATTGCCCCAAAGCTTTAGGGGTTTTGATTTTATTTGGGTGATATTAGACAGATTAACCAAGTCGGCTCATTTCCTCCCCCTCAAGACTACCTATAAAGCTTCCCGTTATGCCAAACTCTATGTTGATGAGATTGTTTGACTTCACAGAGTTCCAACATCCATTATCTCGGACCGTGGACCTCAATTCACTTCTCATTTTTGGAAGGCCTTCCAAAAGGCCTTAGGGACCCGACTAGATTTAAGTACAGCATTCCACCCTTAAACGAACGGGCAATCTTTCAATCTGAAAGAACAATCCAAATTCTTGAAGATATGTTGAGGTCCTACATTTTGAACTTTGGTGGGAACTAGGATAGTTACATACCCCTGGTTGAATTCTCTTACAACAATAGTTATCAAGCTAGCATCTAGATAGCACCATTTGAAGCCTTGTATGGAAGACATTGTAGGTCTCCCATTGGATGGTTTGAGGTGGGTGAGGCTAAAATCTTGGGGCCAGACTTAGTGCAAGACTCTTTGGAGAAGGATCGATTGATTAGAGAATGGTTGCTAGCAGCTCAGAGTAGGTAGAAGGCCTATGCTAACCACCGAAGGTGAAGCCTAGAATTCTCCATAGGTGACCTTGTGTTCCTTCGTGTGTCCCCTATGAAGGGTGTGATGAGGTTTGGAAGGAAAGGCAAGCTCAGCCCTTGTTACATTGGCCCTTTTAAGATTTTAGATAGAATTGGTCTAGTGGCGTACCACTTGGCCTTACCGCCTGGCTTATCGATGATTCATCTAGGATTCCATGTATCAATGTTGTGAAAGTATCTCCCTGACCCTTCTCATGTGCTTACTCCGTATACCATCCAGTTAGAGAAAGATTTAACTTATGAAGAAGAGCCTGTGGCCATAAGATCATTAAGTAAAGAAGTTGCGTTCAAAGGAGGTGGTCTTAGTAAAGGTAATCTGGAAAAACCACTCAGGAGAAGAAGTGACTTGGGAGATTGAAGAAGCCATGCAGATAAAGTACCCCTACTTATTCAAATGAGAGTAATTGTTGTTTTGTTCAGAATTTGGGGATGAATTCTTTTGAGGGAGAGAATATGTAACACCCTTGATTTAATTTCAAGTTTTTCTATGATCACTCTGTTTGATCAATGTGTTTGATCTGTTTATGACGGAATTTTAGTTGGTATGTGAAGACCTTAGGTATTGGATTTCATTTGGAATCAAGGAACCAAGTTTTAGGGTGTTGTAATCGATTACCAAGGGGCTGGTAATCGATTATAGGGCTCTCTATGTGCCCACGGGTTAAAATTTTCTGCGTGGTAATCGATTACCATCCTTGGTAATGATTACCAGCTATTTTTTCGTGATAATCGATTACCACAGGTCAATATATATATGAAGACGTGTCTCATGCCCTCATTTTTGAATTTTCTTTCTTTCTCTAACCCAAACTTTCTCCTTTCTCTCTAGGATTCCTTTCTTCCACCACTCCTCACATCTATTACGCCCATTCCATCATTTTCAACTAAATCAACAACAACAACACAATCTTCACTCCATTTAAACACAAATCATCCATGCAATCTGTTCCTCCTTCATTACCCTTGCTTGGGTGGACTTGAAGTTGGAGAGCTCACCTCTATCCATATCCTCCTCATTCCAATTCTAACGGTAATTCTCATGTCTTACTCCTTCCTTTGTCCTAAGAAATTCCAACTCCTTAATTGTTAGAAGAATTCTTGAAACTCTAAGGTAGTAAGATTAGAAAACTTATGGTACGGAGATTATTAGTGATCAATAATTGATACAAATGTCATATTTTGGTGTTAGATTATTCTAAGGGAGTCCCCTCGAGCTTTGTGGCTCCTGAGAATTAAGATTTCCTATGACCGGTAATCTATGAGTAGATAGAATACTTTTGAATTAGTACTATTTGGAATTATAATTGTTTATTTGTTTCTAGAATGCTACTCATGGGTCGATGATGAAAACAAATCGAATGCTTATTTGAAATTGATAGTTTATGAACATGAAAGGTTAGGAAAGTCTGTAATAGGATTTGTTTGCTAACGGCAGTAGACGTTAGTCTTGGTGCACCTTGGATTATGATATTACACGGCCACCCAAGGGGGTGGTGCATGATGGACATCACACGGCCATACACATAGTGTGGTGCGTGAAGGAACTTCACTGCCTCTCAAAGAGGGCTGCGTGCCTGATTTCTGACCTAAGTGTGAATCCTGCCTGTTTATCCTGTTAGATATTTCCTCTGTTTTCCTTATCTGAAATGTAATCATTTTGCACTTATATGTTCATTGACTCATGAGGTTCAAAAGTGTCCTGTCTCTCACTGAGTTTCGCAAACTCACCCCGTGACTATTTTGTTCCTTTCATATCTAGGTTCAGACTTGGGAGCCGGTCCTTCTGCTCAGCATCATTAAATTTCTATCTTTGGTGAGCCCTCAATAGTAAGGGCCTTGATTTGTATACTATTTTAGTTTGTAATCTTAGTATGTGGCTCTATAGTACTACAAGCAGGGTTCGACCCTTGCTAGTGTGTTAAGTTATGTTTAGAGATTGTTTAGACTGAATTGGATTGACTATTGTCTATTAAATTTGATGAATGGATTATGTTGGATTTGATTCTGAATTGAATTTGGAAATGCCTTGTGATATGTATGATTATAAATTGTGCTGTGTGCTGAGGGATGCATTCTGAGAATGCCTGGATCCCCAATGGAAGTGTGTGCTTGTTGAATTGCAGGATAAGTACTCGTATTTGGGAAATAACCTAAATACAAAGAAAACTCTGCCCAATTTTTGTGAAATCTTAATGTCTAAGGCTTACTAGGAAGTGTGCTCTCTAAGGGCTGGTCGCGGCCTAGGTTGGGTCATGACAGCCACTTCCCCCCTCCACTCTTATTTTGCAACTCATTCTCTCACTAAAAGCTCAAAGTTCTCACTTCTCTCTAAACTCCACACTACCCTCTCTTTGTTCTTCCTATTCTTCTTGTCCTTCTTACCTTTCCTACTTCAACCAACCTCATTTCCCACCACCATTCTCATAAGTCATTCAAGGACCACCCTCTTTGATCTTTGAAGAACACATTCAAACACACACTTAGCTCTATTTTCAAACTCCAAGGGAGGAGAACCTTCTTCATCTTTTCAACTTTCTAAGCACTTCCAAAGCTTCTTATGGTAGTGATTCTAACTTTTTTTCTTTGTATGTTTTCAAGCATTAGAACTCCTAAGTTTCTTCATAGCTAGTTGGTTTTAGGACTTGCTCTTTAGGTCTCATGACCATACTCTTCGTTTGTTGAAGTTATTGTTGGTGTTAAAGTACGCCCTTGAAAGATGTTTAGTTTGTGCAAATGCTTTTATGAACCAAACTTCATTTACACTCAAAACACTATTTTATCCTTAAAATCTCAAAGTATGAAAGTAAAATGAAAGATAAAAATGGTCACTTAAGGATGGATCCTAATGTTTCCTACAAACAAGCTAAAAAAATGAAATCTTAATATATTGAAATTTTGATAGTCTATATGGCTAAAGTAATAACTTATTCTATACAACTTAAAATGTAATGGGACCAATTTTATGCTAAAATAGACTCACAGAGCTTTCTATACATATAAAATATGTGATCATTGGACTTAAAATGAGAAAGTTATGAATTCTGTAAGTGGAATATATCTAGTGGAGTGTCTGTCTAGACAACCTGCACTAAAATATTTATAACTCAAGTTATATAAAATATTTTTCAAGTGGAACCAAATTTATTAGAAAGTTAAGACATAAGAGAACAACATAAAATAGCTTAGACAGATTCCATTTGTAGAGTTCCCAATAATTTTGCAAAGTTACTGTTGTCTGGTTAAACTTAAAATCTAAACAGTAATATTTTTTAGTGCATAACTCAGGCTAAACTTTGAATTTTTGATTCGGGCTTATTTTGTTTAAAAGAGGGCTTAGAGAAGCATAATACAAAAAATCAAGTTGAAACAGTAAAAGATAAAATTATGGTAAATATACCAAGTTACTGCCCCACAATGAAAACATAAATTCGGTTAAAAGTAACTCCAAAGCAAAGTGAAAAACAAACTTGAAAACCCCAAAACCCTCAACTTAAAACATTGAAATTTAATAGTTTAACTTAAAAGATTCAAAAAGAGTGATGGAAGAAACTTGCCTCCAAGGATGGTGAAAGAATTGAACAAGACGAAAATCTAAGTAAAAGCTTGTACCTAATTTACTAAGCTAAGCTTATAAGACTTTGCTTGTGATATATATGTCTCTATATGCAAGTATGATGATGATGATAATGATAATAATGATTATTATGATGAATATGATGTTGTAAGATGCATGATGATGATTGATGATTGATATTCTCTATTTGGCAAACTTTGGGAAAGCTTTGTTTAGCCATTATGCTACTAGATTTTCATAAAAATCATGAACTTAGCATAATTTTTAGCATCATATGCATTAATCAAGAAAAGATAGAACTAATGGTGTGATCTTTCAAAAGGGATGGTAACCCTCAAAGATAAGATAAGAGGATGTGATCTTTTAAAAGGGAAGGTGATCCTTAAGCTTAAAGTATGATCCTTCGGTAAAGAAAGGTGACCTACGCTAACCCCTTCTACCACAAAGGTTCAGGAACTTATGATGGCGATGGCCACGGTATGAGCTCATTACCACTTCATGTCGAGGGTAGTGAGTATGTGAAAGCATGGCCAAAGTTCACCATGTCGAAACATGCGCCTACGTAAAGGATGAAAAGAGTGTGGATGCATGACCAAAGTTCATCATGCTGAAGCATATATGAAAGTGCAAAGGATCAAGAAAGAAACAAAAGAAAATTTTAAGATTTTATGCATGATGCATTCATCTATATTTTCACTCTATGCCTATGATTATGTTTATGTCATAATAAGAATGCATGTTTAAAAGAAATCTACTTTAACTAATTATGTTTTCAAAAACCCAATAATCAAACTATATGCTTGCCCATGGTTTTTCTTTTAATGAAACCCGAAGTGGCTAGGACGATAATGACGATACTGACATGGTGCATTAGAATCCTAATGAGAAATATTATTTCTCATGTTCATGTTCCGTATCGTCTTCAGCGAAGAATGGAGCCCTAGCAACCAATGAAGCTTCAGGCAAATGTTGAAGGCAAAGTCTTAGGGGTCACTTGCTGTAGTTGCTATTAATCATAAAGCTATCCTACGAGTAAATGCTGCCAGTGATCTTCCTTTGTTGCTGCTTTATATATTTTATGTTATGTTTCGCCGCTACCTTAAAGACAATGGTTTTATTTTGTTGCTTGTATGATTTAGGACATGGTATAGCCATGAGCCTTCTGATGTAATCTATGGTACTATATATTATGTGGATATATTAATTCTACCTTGCATGAATATTCCTCCTTATTATTCTTATGCTTTATTTCTTTACGCTTGGTTTTTAGCTCGCAATGTTTACGCAACACTCCTTACGCTTAAGGCTTATGTTTTTAAAATGTATCAAAAGCAACGACGTATTTCAAAAAAAATTTACCCTATTTTTCGCATAATTTAATTTAAAAGTGAAGTTCAAGTTTTCCACTAGCATAAGTAACAACTAATAAAATGTCGTAGTATAACTTAAACGTAGTATAGGCCTATTAGAGTGTTACAATTTGGGGTTAAAAGGGTTTAAATTGGAATTTCAGTGTAATTTGCAAATTTGGGCAGAATTGAGAAATTTATGTCTAATTTCTATAACTTAAAGGTCTCCAAACTATATGGGACCAAAACTAATTGAAAGATTGAAGAATATATGTTGGTTTTAATGTCATATTAATGTATATGCTATAGTATCACTATTCATTGGAATCCATGTGATTAGGCAATCCTTGCCTTATATGATTGTGCATGCAATTGAGACTTTGATATATGTGTTGGAATTTTTCTTTTTTATTGACTAGTTGTTTAAACTGCTACTTTAAATTTTGGGGACCCTCATATCATAGCCATTATACTACCAAATTTTTGGTAGGAATATTTTGAAAGTAAATATGTAGCATAAGCATAAAGACATTCAAATATCCCCATATACCATTATGACTAAGGAATGCATATGAAGCTATGAGTAAAGAAAGAATATGAACACATTGGCTCTCAAAATGAATATGATTTTAAATAACTTAAGTTGAAGAACGTAAATCCAGTTAAGTCAGGGAATGTATACCTGGCTCCCTTGAATTGAGTCAAGAAAGTAAACCGGCTAGGAATAGGTCTATGTGAACGTTAAGGAAAGTAAACCCAACAATCACATATAGGAACGAGGTCGGTCTTGATAAGCAGCCTATTACCCAGGAATGGGAAAGGCCATCTAGCCACCTCAGAGGTAGCAAGTACAGGTACTCATGTTAAGAATTTGGAGAGAAATTAAGGAGAGAAATGCACTTGCATAGCTCATTATAATTGCATTTACATATGCATAATTTATTATTTTATCATATTATAAATGATGTTATGAACTTTTCCTTAACTGCAAGTGTATGAATAAAATGAACTTGCTTCGGATAAACATTTTTGAAAAGTTATCAAATGAACTTTATTTCCTTTATCTATTGAATACATGTTTTCTCGAAATAAATCAAAGCAGCTGAGGATGATAACGATGATGTTTAGGAGGATCTACTTAAGAATTTAAATTCTCAACCCTACTGTATGTATCTATATTATCCTCAGACAATGACAATGGTATTAATGGTGGCTTATCTTGAGACCCCTAATTGGCAACGGCATTATGACCATGCTTTAGATTCCATATACTTGATGGGCCAAGCATAGGTCAGACTATACATATTCTTCCAGCATTCCTTTGCAATTTCTGTTTTGAGCCCTTTCTTTGATCCTGAGACTCCGTTTGATGGGATTCCTTTGTATATGGCACACCTAGTATTTTCACCATCTCCTCCTTCTCCTTCGTCAGCTACGAAGACTGACCCCTCCAAGATGAGTTTATCCTACTCTTTAGCTTCTAGTTATAGCAGTGATGGACATCCACCGGGGGGTCTCGGGGTAGTAGACATTTTGGAGAATGGCCTCTACACTCTCGAGTTGGATTAGGGGAAGTGAGTAGGATCTTTTGAGGAGCTGCTCAACCAGTACATAGCTATCACCTTTTCATATAGAGTGGTCTTCTTTTGGGAATCATATGGAGTTTAGGCCACAAGCATACTCTCTCTCTCTCTCTCTCTCTCTCTCTCTCTCTCTCTCTCTCTCGTGCGTTTACCCCACATGTGTCATTTAGACATAATGTAAGGACATTAGGATATTACTAATAAAAAAGGTAATTAACAACAATCACCCTTGAAGTTCACCTAAATTGCAATCTACCCCATTCTTGTAAGAAATCATTACTCCATTCCATTGACAAACATTACTAACAGTGTCACTTAACCACACTTAACCTTGGTTATGTGTCATTGCTAAAAAAATAAAATAACAGAAAAAAATAGTTAGGAGGTAGGTATCATCTTCTTCATTACCAAAAAGCTACATTTTCTCCATATCGTAGTTTCATAGATATAGAGAAAAATAATTTACTTGGCATCATCTTTCTTTGATCACCTCACTTCTTGTATTGATTCTTTTCAACAATTTGGTTAGAAAATCATGGGTGTCTTCATTTCTAAAAGCAAGCACATTTCCCCTATTTCCCCTCTCAGACTATACAACACCATTGTCCTAGATGCTGTATATATATGTATGTATGTATATATAGACTCCCAAAAAACAAAGGGGGAGCTGTAGCGGAAGAAATACATCTAACTGTTTAAGACATAATAGTAACAAGGTAAAGCAAAAAGAAACAAATGCTCAATAACCCAACATTGGTCACAAAGACATTAAAGCTAGCAATGATAAATGGCTGTAAAAAACACAATCTAACAATACTCTTGGCATCTCATAAGAAACCATTCCACATCGAGGAAGTGCTTGAAACATAATCTTGTCATCACCAAAGAATATTGCATGAATGGTCCACTCATGCCACTAGTCACACTAACAATAGTAGCCCTAACAACTGAAACATGCAGAAAAATATGCCCAAGCTACGTCTTTACTTCTGAGAGAATTAACTCTGATGAATTATTGCTGAAAACTTTTCCAGATTCCTATCATAGAGCCACATTCTTGCCTTAAATCAGTCAAAACCATTTAGGGGGAGAAGGGAAAATCCTGGATGCTAACAATGTCTTCCCAAAAGCCTTGCTAACCTTCATTAAGAGAGCAAAAACCATTGAAGGAGATGGAGGGCCTTGAACCATTAAGAAGTTAACTCTTGTCAAAGTTACTTAGATATTAAGTTTAACCATTTATGGAACAATTAATCAATGTATATCTCTCTAAGCACTCTTGGTGGTGCAATTGTACTTATGTTTATATAATGTAATAATTCATTTCGTGACTTTGTGTATACATATGAAATGAGGAGGTTCAGCTTTGTGAAGCACCACTTAGATGCAATTGACACAGAAAAATATGTGTCCAACTATAGTGTAATTCCTTGTCTAGCTTTTGTTGATGGAAGTTAACATGAAGATTATATATGCCTGCAAAAGATGAAAATTCATCAAAGAGGATCAGGCGACTTTATCATGTCAAATGCCTTACCATTAATGCCATTGAGTGCTTTTTTGATCTTCTGCACATAACCTTTATATGGGAAGAGGAAAACTTAAATTTTTGGTGGCTAGCACTTTCATTAAGAATCAAAGTGTGTGGCTATTGTATTTGGGTCATATATAGAGAGTCAAAGTGTGTGGGTAAATGCAAGGTCAACTAGAGGTATGTGACGTGAGTTAGTCTTTGGTTATGTTTGTAACATCCCAATTTTCCTTGAGCGAAATTGTAACACCCTACTAATTTAATGTTATACTTAAGTCATAGCATTCAATTAAGTAGATTGTGTTACTGTGTTAATATTCTGCTTAATATTTCAAAAATTGTATTACAAAACCGTCGAAACGGCGCGCTGCTATACTGTGAGAGTTATGGAACTCAATATAATATCGTAATAGATAAGGAATAGTGCAATAACATTACTGTATACGTGCCAATATATGTATACATATATATCAGGAGCCTCTGTTTCAGGTTATGTACACAGTTTCAAAGTAAAATACATAAGCGGACTGGTATATCAAAAAGACAATAATGTCCGTATCAGTCAAAACATCCAGTGGTCCTCAGAGGATATTTCATAACCTACTGCTAATCCTACAGTCAAGTCTATGACCCAAAGCTACGTGCTATCCAAAAAGGGTCATGCTGTACAACATCTCCAGCTGCGAAGCTACTCGGTCAGATAGCCGTTAGCCATGCCAGGCTCGGCCAGTGAGTAGTCTACACTGGGTCCCGAGGAGGAAGAGGGTGACGAGCCAGTGGCCTCTGAGGGGTCACTCTCTGAACTCAATGGGATATCAGGGACTGCGGTGGTGACTCAGGTGGTCCGTGTCGGCCTGGTCGCGTGCAGGAGGAGTAGGAGGTGGGTGCGCCATGTGCAGCGGGATGGCGATATAAGGACTAGCAGGGTCGAATATGGGATGATGTAAAGGAACATCCAAGTTCCTGTTGCTGAAGAGGTATAAACGAAAGTTACACGAACCAGCTATGTACAAGGAATCCAACTCTGGATCATGGTGGAGTCAGTAAGGAATCTCAATGAAGAGGGTCGCGGTGGAGTCCATCACTAGTATCTGAGAATGGTGCGGAAGGTACAAAACAGGGTGAGAATTTTCAAGAAATTCTCAGTAGGATTTGGATATAATGGTTAACTGACGTCACCTACATTCTCTGTTGCCTCGGGTTTTATTTAAGTATAAAAATGTGTGTTCAAATTGAAATATCCATTTTAATGAGTTCAATAAAACATCTGGTCCAAGGCAAGGTTCAGTTTTACTTTAGACAATGTAAGAAATAGAATAGGCTACTAACAGTAAAACACAGAATAATAAGCCTAGCAAATAAACATACAGGAGTACGTAAATATAACAGGCAAACTGTAAATATCCTGAAATAATCATGCCACATAGTCATGCATTCATGTAATCATGCAACTCATACTTGAACTTTCCTTCATAAACTTTTCATTTCCTTTCATCGTTTTTCCATCTCTTGGTCCCTTGGGAGTTCTTGGCCATTTAGACTCCTGGGTAATAGTTTGCTTATCAGGATCGAGCTCGTTCCTATACAGGAATTGCCGGGTTTACTTTCCCCGACGTTCCCACCGATCTATTCCCCTTAACTTCTTATCCGGGGCTAGCCCAAGTAGCATGGAACTTTCATAGTGGCATAACCCTTTTCATAACTTTCATAACTTTCTTAAGAATGCACATGCATTAATATGTAATTCATAACTTGTGCATGGGTTCTACCAAATTTTCGGCAGCATAACGGAACGAGTCCGCTTCCCTATGAATAGTGCTAGCCAACCAATACATTTACACAATTTGCAATTTCAGTATAGGGCAGCAATTATCCACATACATTCATAAATTCATTCATTAGTTTCAACAAGCTTCAATAGGGCTTTTGGCTGATTCTGCCTCATTCTGCCCGGTTATGGTATATCCCACCTTTATTTCAATTTAACTCCTTTAAACCTGATTTTTGGATATGTTGTAGCCTTATGTGTCTAGTTTCTAACCCTTTTAGTCCCATCTAATTTTGATATCTATAGCTCCAGGTATTCAGATTTTATCCTGGCATGCCCAATGGCTAGCCAGAATCAGGCAACGAAAAGTAAAAATCCACTAAAAATCGAAAACTGACTCAAATGATACAAAATTGGTCTCATATTAAAGTCAACAGGGTAAAGTTTAATTCACAAAAAGTCCCATCCTATTTGGCTTGGTAGGGCTCGAGTTATAAGCCCCGAAACTTAACCTTCTTGAACTGCTCAGATTTGGCTCGGTTTGGACATAGGTTAACTTTTTCAAATCACTGGGAACAAATAGGATGGTAACAAACTCGGAATTTTTGGGTAGGATGTTTCCCTATGTGTAAGCTTTCCAACAAAATTAGTTTCACTCAATTTGGAGTTGTATAGGGTGAGTTACACCCTTTTCAACCCATACTGCCCGGGTGGATGTCTGGATTCCTAGGTCAAACTTCAAAAATTCATATCTCTCTCAATATTAATCCAATGGTCTTATATGATATATGTATGGAAAGATCTAGATGTCTAGTTTCACATAAAAATGGTTTTATTAATTTTGAAAGGTGGGAGGCGGAGCCGTACACTCCGCCGTACGGACCGCCGAGGGTTTTGAGTTTTCCAGCCTCTCAACTTCTTTATATCTTCATCCTTTCTTATTTCCAATTCAATTTTAATCTCACAAACAGCTAATAGACCAGTCATAATTCATCATGATCACTCAATCAATATACCAGAATTGAAGAATTAAACCACCAATAATCATCCAAGAAATAGGAAAATCAAGACAAGAATTAAAACCTCTACCTCTTACTATAATTGATTTTGGTTTAAGTTTGTAGCTGCAACTTGGTAGAATTTCAAAATGTGGTGGAGTTGGGTGAGTGAAGAAAAGAAAAGAGAGAGCTGGAGTGAAGTATGCAATGTGAGAGAAGAGTCTGAAGAAGAGGGGAGAATGTGTTATATAAGCATGAGTAGTAGTTAACTTGGAAGGTTTTGATTGGCCTCAAAACATAAGGCTGAGTTTCAGCCAACCTTGCTCTCCACGTCGTCCTCTTTGTGTCGTAGAATTGCTCTCCACGTCGCCTAAAGTGGGACTAGTTTCCAGTATATTCTGAAAATAAAATCGGAACTCGTACTCTTTATAAAATCAGAACTCGTGAACATCCCCGATATGAAGTCAGAACCCGGGAAACGTATCCAGTTTATTCGAAACTTGAAAGCAAAGCTTGATGTGAAGCCAAGCACTTAAAGTCAAAAGTCGTGAATTGTAGGACCTCGATCTCGGAACTAGGGAGGATAAGAATGAGGGCTCTTGGTATTAAACTCGAGATCGGAACTCGTGAAAATTTGACTCGGACTTGGAGACAAGTTCAAAAATCTGATCTTGCGTCCATTCCTGATTGAAATAAAATCGGACATTGGATTCAGTGTTAAGTCGGAAATCTTAAGATCGGAAATTGGAAACAATAGTCACCTGAAATGAAATCGGAACTAGGAATTTTATACTGATGAGGTCAAAATTCATACACGCTTGCACAAGGTCGGAAATCGGTAAATGCAAGGCAATCCGTTCAAGCCTTCCTAAGGTTGGAAATCGTAATTTTAAAAATTCACTGAGATCGTAAATCGGAAATCATGTATGTCCAGCTTTGAAGATGAAGTCAGATGTCGGGAATACTGATGGGATCGGAAGTCGGAAGTCGCGGATGTTACATAAATTATTCCATTTTACCTCCACAACGAGTTCCGAGTTCCGAGTTCATTAGTTTTTATGATTTCTGACTTCATCCTCGAATTCCACATGAAATGGAACAATTTCCGATTTCCGAGTTTGTCTTCAATTTTTCAACCCAATTTACGATTTCCGACCTTATCCCAGCATGTTCTTTATTCCCGGCTTCATGTCCTGTCCAACTTCCGAATTGGTCTGCAAAATTCCGACTTCATGGCCTTTCCAATTTCCGACTTAATGTTCTAGCTTCAAGTTAACTGGAGTGACTTCCGAGTTCCAATATTCGAGTTAAAGTATAGTGAGTATAATTCCTCAATTCCCGACTTCCGACTTGGACTTCAAGTCCGAACAACATGATGTAATTCCACGATATCTGACTTCATGTCTCAAAGAAAATTTACCCGAGTTCCGATCTAACCTTAATAGTGTACATGGTTTCCGACCTAATAAGTTATAGTTTAACACAATGGTGCCAGTACCGACTTCCGAGTAAAATGTCACGAGGTCCCGCATTAAAGTGGAATTCAAGTAGAATGGACTCGAGTTCAGATCCTTGAGCTGGTTTCCAAATCACCCACGAGTTCCGATTTCATCTCATGAAGTGCACGAGTTCCAACTTTAAAGGAGTACGAGTTCCGATGTCACCTTCAGAATATACTGGAAACGAGTCCTACTGTTAGGGCGACGTGGAGAGCAAATTGTCACAAAAGAGGGGAAGGTTGGCTGAATTTCAGCCTTATGTTTTAAGGCCAATCAGAACCCTCCAAGTTAACTACCACTCATGCCTATATAACACCTTCTCCCCTCATTCAGACCTATTTTCTGCGCCCTCTCTTCTCCCTCACTTCAGCTCTCTTTTCTCTTCTCCACTCACCCAACTCCATCACTCCTTCAAGCTCGGCCAGGTCCTAATAATTCAAGCTTCAACACTTAACCCAAGATCACACTCCAAAGAGGTAGGATTCAATCTCTAATCTTAATTTCTCTAAACTAAGGATGCATGAAAGATTACTTTTTATGATTATTTGATGATATATTGGATGTGTATGATTGGATTAATATGGGATTAATATGAAATCTTGAGTGGCAATTAGAATTAGAAGAAGAAAACTAAGAGAAATGGATGGATGAGGGTGCTGTCTTGGTGGAGATTCCATGGTAGTCCGTACGGCGGAATGTACGGCTCCGTCTACAACCGGTTAAATCCGATGAAACCATTTTTAGATGAAAGTAGACATTCAGGGCTTTCCATGGATATATCATATAAGGTTGTCGAATTAGTATTGAGAGAGATACGAATTTTTGAAGTTTGACCTAGGGTTCAGGACTTTCATCCAGGTAGGGTAACTTGAGGAGGGTATAACTCGCCTTATACAACGCTAAATTGAGTAAAACTAATTTTGTTAGAAAGCTTACACATAGGGGAACATTCCAGTATAAAATTCCAAGTTTGTTATGGCACCAATTGATCCCAGTGGTTCGAGGAAGTTACTATATGTCCAATCCAGACCAAAACAGGGTAGTGCAGGAAGGTCGAATTTCAGGACTTATAACTCGAGGCATACTTAAGCAAATGGAGTGAAACTGGTGGCAAATGAAAGGTTGTCCTGTTAGCTTCAATATGAGGCCAATTTCGTATGATTTAAACTTAGTTTCGATTTTTAGTGAATTTATACTTCCAGGAGTGTAATTCGGGCTAGTGACTGAAAAGGCTGAGGCAAAAGTTGGATATCTTGAATTATATAAATCAAAATGATATGGGACTAAAGAGGTTTGAAAGTAGACATATAGAGCTATGACATATCCAAAATTCAGGTTTAAATGAATTGAATAGAGATAAAGGTGGATTATACAAGATTCGGGCAGAACCGAATAGACTTGGCAGAATGGCTGAAGTGATAGTCTCACAAGAGTTGGTGAGCATAATAGGTTTGAGCTGAGGATTGCCAGTTCTATATTGATGTATATATATATATATATATATATATATGGGTTACATTGATTATATTGCTATGATTGAATTGTCTGTGAGAACTGGCACTATTCATGGGGAGACTAATCGATTCATGTCGCCGATTTTTGTAAGTCTATGAAACTAGGAATGTTTACATGTAAGGATGAATTTTAGGCATGATATGAAATATGAGAGATTATACCTTGAATATATTACATTCACATGATATGTTCATGTATGCCATGCATGCAAGCATAATTAGAATATGATATGAGAAATAAGACATGAGGCATATTCATGTATGCACAAAACATCTGTACGCATGATAAGATATGGAAAGGAAAGATGATAAGAACTTTCAAGAGGGACGTACTAAGCTACCACGCCAAGCGTGGTATAGACCCAGCTAGCGTGGGGCCGTGAGCGATCTTGTCTAAGACTTGGGCCACCCTTGACCAGTTAGTGGGAATAGACCGTGTGAGGGTCGGGAAAGTAAACCCGTCACTCATGTATAGGTACGAGCTCGGACCTGAAAAGCAGGCTATTGCACAGGGGTTAGAAAGGCCATTCACCTCCGGGGGACCAAGCACAGAAAAGTAAGATCAAGTTGTAAGCTAAAGAAAGATATGAAATAAGTCAAGTGCACTTGCATACAGTCAAGCATAAGCATCTATAAGCGCATCCTTGGTTATCTCATTAAGTCATATTATTATTATCATGATTCTGGTTGAAGCATATCATACTAATCATATTTCTATATCTGTAATATACTATGATAAGTGATGGTTAAAACATAACCCGCTTCGAGAAACGTAATTCTAACTTAAAATTGAACCATCATTTGTTTATATATGCTCATATTTTTATAATAAACTGAAGCGGCTGGAATGTTTATGATGACATCATACGTTTTGTTCAAATTTACCTACTGAGAACCCTAAGTTCTCACTGCCTGCTTGTATGTTCTTCTTTTCCGTAAACATTCCAGTATCTAAGTCGGACATTCAAAGGCAAGATGAATGCAGGTCGCTCATTGAGCACGACTCAGCGCCAGCTGATCAAGAGACCATCGGTAGCTAATGATTAGTCCAAGACACACTGCTTACTCACTGTCACAATCTGCTTCTAAAGTATAATTATTTTATTCTCTATGTATTAGAGTTTAGTAGTTAGTAATAAAGTGGACAATAAAAGGGCCATGTATTGTATTTTCCCTATTTTAAAGAATTTTTCAGCATTGTGACAACCTTTTTATGTAATTCCATGACTCGAGCATGGCTTATATGATAGATGGTGTTATAATGTTTGTGAGTATAATTAAACCATGGTTATAGAGTGTTTAGACACTAATGGTGGAGAGGAGGCAATGGGGTGGAGTGATGATTTCTTACAATAATGGAGTGGACTGCAATTTAGGTAAACCTCAAGAGTGGTTATTGTTATTTACCCTAACAAAAAACGAAAAAGAAAAATTTTAGGATGAAAGTTATATTACTTATGTAGCTTTTGGCTCTTGTTTAGATATAAACCATCATTGAAAGAAGCTCATACACTTTGACTATAACACAAAGTTTCCATGATAAGAAAGACAATATGTACTAACATGCAACATAGGCCCACAATCTATCACATAGAAACACCTAGGCCCCGTTTGGCATACCTTATAGAATAAGATCTAGTAGGACAAGACCTAATTGTATAATATCTAATAAAATTTTAATACTATGTAATATTTGGTATGTTATTATATATGACGTTCTCTTACATAAAATAATAATATTATTTTTTACTATAAAAAAAAATTCTAATGAAAAGTAAATATTCAATAAAAAATTAGTAATATTATTACTTATAAATTAACAAATAAAATATTTTTATTTTTAAATATAATTATTTTAAATATTTCTTATTCTTATTATATACATTTATAGTTATATTAAAATATATTTTTTATTTGCTCATAATTTTTGATAAATATTTATATTATTGATTTATATACTTTTAATAATTATTTTGATTACTTCTAGAAATATAAAAGCTAAGAGGGAGACAGAAAAAAAAAAGAGTTTTTATATATCAAAATTTAATTAGGCTAATCTCACATTTTAACACTTAATTGAGATATATATCATACAAAATTATTTATATTATATATAGTTTAATATAATTAAATTTATGTTAAATATTCTCCATTATTATTTATATATTTTTATATTAGTATTAATAGTTACTTTTATATTAAATATTAAATATTTTATTAAAAATACATATTATTTATATTTTTTTAAATTATTTATTTAATATTTTTATTTTAAAAAATAAATAAAAAAAGTGAAATAGTTCTTATATATTAAAAACTAAAAAGGTCTAATATAATCTTTCTAAACTTGAATAAATTATATATAATTTTGATGTATAAGAGAGGTTATAATAGAGAAACTTATATAATATATTGATTGTACCGTACAACAAATAAGATCATAATATAAAATATTAGTTTATTTTATTATGTCTAATACAATATGCCAAACACATCCGTAGCGGTTCCAAAACTATACATATCACTCTACATGCAATATAACTTTACGTATAGCACTTATTATGGCAGATAGGATGGAAAATTTGCTGATATAATATTTGATCTAGATGCAATGAAGAAGTCTTAGGCTATGCACGTTACACGCTTTCATAGCAAGCCACTATTGTTTGAGCCATTTCCCCATCAAAAGTAAGGAAGAAAAAGTAAAGAAATTACAGATAACCAAAACTGCATTCTGCAGCGGTCCTTCTCTGAATCTTTAAACTAGTTTACAGATAACCATATGGCAAGGAGATAGCAATTCTGGCAGGCATTAATGGCATAGTAGAGTCTATACTAGTTAGTATCTATTGCCTTCGTTATAAAATGGGGATGTAGCTCAAACGGTAGAGCGCTCGCTTTGCATGCGAGAGGTACGGGGTTCGATACCCCGCATCTCCAGTTGACATGATTTGTCCATTTTTAACCTCAAACGTTATTCGAATTTGATTTTTTGTTTTGACGCCGCATCCAGATATTCTAGGCTTTCTGGCCAAAATTGCTCGTTCTTTCTTTTAACTAATTTTTCGCTGAATGCAGCATTTAAATATTTTATGAGAACTATTGTTGTTCTTTCCGCAGCATTATTCGTGTCACGTTTCTTGGTTTTTCAGCTGCTTGACCGTCTGCAAATTTTGGGTGAAACGGTGAGTTGATCAGTGAAGCTTAAAATAGTCCTAGTAATAAATACTGAGACAAATCACTGACGTGTCTGTAATTTTGTTTGGGGGTTCAATTTATATGTATTGATGGTATAAAATTTTTTTATATTATTATCTAATTATATGTTGCTATATAAGTAAACATACATAATTCTTATATCTATTATTTCAATAAATGAAAAAATGTGATTGGATAATAATAAAAATAGTGTATATAAATTAATTTTTTTATTATAAGTATTGATATAATATTATTATTTCTTATATTTAATATTATTTATATTATTTTAATATAAAATTATACTAATAAAAATAATATATATTTTTATAAACTTTAAAAAGATACTAATGAGATAAATCATCTTGAAAAAGGCAGCTTCCACACTTGTGAGAGTTTATGAAGTTTCTGTTTTTAGCTTGAGTTTCTCTAGGGTCTGTTTAGTATAATTTTTTTGTTATTTACTTTGAAAATTATTTATAAAAATGTCTTTTACTGTGTTATTTTAAAAACATAAAAAAGTAAAATTAATAAATTTTTATTTTTCATATTTTCTTCATGAAATTTCAACAATATTTTATGAGAAAAAAGTTTAGACACCAATTAAAGAAATTTCGTCATCTTTTAATTAGTGTAGATAATCCACTAATTTATAATTGAGAAATATTGAGGGGACTTATTTTTTGTGGAGCACTGTATCGATTCACCGCTCATTCACCATTAGATGAAGTGTAGGCCCCACTTAGATTGAGCCCATATCCTATCCGATAGTGAATGAATGGTGAGTCGGTACGGTATCCTACAAAAAATGAGTCCCTTAATCACTTCTCTTTATAATGATATGTATAAATATTTTATATTTAATAGTCACTTCATTCTCAAATAAATGTCTATTTTTAAATATACACACCATTAAGAAAATGTTAAATAAGCATCAATATTAAAGTAATTTAAGTATATTTCATAAAATTTCCTTATTTTTAATCTCACTGATTCTCTCTTTTAAGTAATAATCTTTTCATTTATTTATTTAATAAGATAGAATGAAAAAAATTATATTCTCTAAATTTCCGAAAAAGATAGATACATGTGAAAAAAAAAATAAGTTTTCTTTTTGGTGCTTAAAAAAGAAATTAAGTTTTAAAGATGAACAATTAATTTAGAAATTTCATCCAACCTAAGAAATAAAAGAAAGTTATCCAACAAAGTTTAGTTTAATTGGAAAGAGGTTGAATCCTTTAACATGTGATCTGAATTTAATTTTAAAATTTATGTATATGGAAAAAAAAAATCTGAATAAATAAATAAATAAAATTCAAAATATAAACACTGATTGAAACATTTATTTTTTTTTATACACATTGTTAATTAAAAGACGAAAATTGCAACACGCACTCCACTGCAGTCCACTCCTCTTCTTACTCCTTTGTTAATTCTGTCGCTTCCTCTCATGTCTCCTGTCACTTCCAACTTCAGCCACTCTCATTAGTCCATTCCCATTCTTCAAATTCAACCAAACAAAACAAAAAACAACACAACAACAATGTCAATGGCTGCTTCACACACGTCTATTTCCTCAATCATCGTCCCTTCTTCTTCTTCTTCCGCTTCCAAATTCCCTCCTTCACTCTCTCCCTTCTTCGCTGTCACTCCTCCGCACCCTCGGTGCCCCAGAGCACGCCTTCACGTGAGGCGCACGTGCATTAGGGCCATGGTCCAGCAGGCCGTGCAGGGTGCCCCCGCCGCTTACGCCAAGGAAATGGAGCGCCTTTCGGCCAAAGAATCGCTTCTTCTCGCTGTCAGTATCGCCAATTGGCACCCTCTTTCGTTTAATTTGATGTTTTCGTTTGAGTTTGATTGCGTTTTTGGGGCATCCCATGTCGTTTTGATTATCAAAGGAACAAGATTTATGCGTGTTTTGGATTATGGGTATGGCTTTGAACGGATGGTAGGCCTTGTTTTTTGTTGTAAGATTTTTAATGAAGAAACAATATTTATGCATTTTGGGATAATGGGTATAGCCTTTGAATGGACGATAGCCTCCCTTTTTTTTTGGGGGGGGGGGGTTTTGCTTATGAAAAATCAATATTTATGCGTTTTTAGATAATGGGTATGGCTTTGAATGGATGTAGCCCCAATAAAGAAGCAAGATTTATGCATTTCTGGATAATGGGTATGGCTTTGAATGGATGATAGCCCTTTATTTTTCTTTCATTTATTTGGTTAAAGAAAGTGAAGAATGAGAATTGCCAATGTGTAGGTTGGTAGTTGATAGGAATATGCATCATGCTTATTGCTGCCTGGGCTTGTTGTCAGTTTTCATTGCTCTCACATTCTTTACGCCTTTTGGATTCCCAAACAATTGCTTAAGTGTTTTTATCTTTCGTGCTTGCTTATGCTGAAGGGGGAAAATTCGGATGAAAATATGCTGTACTAGTGGAAATGAGGAGTCTTGTTTTTACTGAAGAGAACTGAACAAGACATAGTACAGTTTTAATTTTGTGTCTTTACTGTTGTGCTGTTTAAGCCATTATGTACTAAGATATAGGGAAAAGTATGAAGGAAACAGACAATTGAACAAGGATGGAGTTGTACTTAAATACTGTGAGGAATAATTTGCTAATTTGGTTCCCTCTCTGTAGTTTTGGTTACCTTCTAATATTGTTATGCAAATCATCAACCTTGGACTCAAAAGTACTTATTCTGGATACACCCTTTCAGTTTAAAGATGCAGGGGGATTTGAGGCCTTGGTCACTGGGAAGACAACTGACATGCAAAAAATTGATGTGAATGAAAGGGTAATCGGTCTTGAGCGGCTCAACCCTACAACCCGCCCCACAACGTTAGTGACTAAGAATGCTTATGTCTATACTTCTTTATGAGATGTTCACTCAATTCTATAGCTGCAGGTCACCCTTTTTGGAAGGACGATGGAACTTTGAGTGGTATGGTTCCGGAAGTCCAGGTCTGTTTGCTGCTAGATTTATATTTGAGTGAGTAATCTCTTTGCTGATTTGCATTTATCTTGTTAATCTTTGAGTTACCTCTTGGGATTATGGGTTGTGCACTTTTGATTATAAGAATCTAAAGTTTTTTAAATCTGCAGTCCTGCACTTAAAATTTGGGTTGATTTCACCGATGAGTATTAAATGCTCTTGTGGGCTTCATATTTTGCAGGAATTTTCCTTCAAGTTTAGCTACTTTGTCCAAGATGGATGTCTTTATTAAGGATGGAAATGCAAAGATTACTGCAAACATGACATTGTTGAACTCGGTACTATCTTTTGAATTTCCAATCTTTTATGCCTATAAATATACTTTAGCATTCAGGGAGCATTGAAAGCTTCTCTTTTCACTTGCCGTCTGCTTGAAAATTGAACCAACTACTAGTGCTGCAATTGATTTAAGCCTTGCCAATTTTCAGACTACTTCTAGGTGAACTAAATGATTTTAAGTAATATTTTTTTGCATGAGGTTTACCAACTCAGAATGTTCTTTAACTTAGCATGGTTGTCAAAATATGCAGCCAAGTCAAAGCCACCTTACATTTTCACCTCTTGATGCGTTAGGCTGAACAATAGCCAGTTAAAATATCCTTTTTATTGTGCTTCTAACAAAAATTTTAACTAACATATTGGACCTTCAGTTGTGCCTGGCAGCTGTTATAATTCATTTAACACCTACATAATCTTGAGAAATGCCATGAAAATGATTAAATTATTTTGACACATCATATACAATACATACTGAAACTCTGCCTATGTTAAGCTTTATTGAAAAGCTTAGCATAGCCGGTCCCAAGTCCAAATAAAAGAGGAGGGTTGTGTTAGGCCGTCTATAGCCAACGTAAAAATTTTGTCGAATCTTTAAGACATGGGTCAAAGACAGGATAGTGTTAATGCTAGGTTGTTGCCCGGAAGCAATGTGCTGTAACTCAAGTATAGTGTCAAATGAGCAAGAGCTGCTACATCAGTGCTTGGATGGAGTGCAAAATAAGCAAGGGTTCCCGCATTTTTGTGAACGGATGCAAGTAAATAAGTTAGCTCACAATGGTAGGATACGTTTTGGGACTTGGAATGTTGGCACATTTACAGGTAAATCGATGGAAATAGCTGACACCATGATTAGGAGGAGGATAAATTTTATGTGCCTACAAGAAACTAATTGGGTAGGAGAGAAAGCTACGGAACTGGATACTTCAGGGTTTATGCTTTGGTACACTAGTAAGGCAAAATCTAGAAATGGAGTTGGCATAATTGTGGATAAATATTGGAAGAAGGAAGTTGGAGAGGTTAAATGGCTAGGAGATAGGATCATATCACTGAAGTTTGTTGTTAAGCGAGACACCTTTAATGTCATTAGTGCTTATGCACCACAAGTAGGATTAGAAGAACACCACAAAATAAAATTTTGGGTAGATCTAGAAGGAGGGGACCTAAATGGTTATGTGGGGAAGGAAGCTAGCGGACATGAGGGGCTGCATGGAGGATATGGCTTTGGAGAAGCAAATGCAAAGGGTAAAACTATATTAGATTTCTCTTTAGCTTTTGATTTTACTATTGCTAACACTTGTTTTAGGAAACGGGAGGTGCACCTTATAACCTACAAGAGTGGGCAGACACGCTCTCAAATCAATTTCTTCTTGATAAGAAAATTGGATAGAAAACTTTGCACAAATTGCAAAGTTATTCGTGGAGAGAGCTGACTACTCAACATAGGGTCTTAGTAATGGATATACAGGTTACAAGAAGAGTGGGGAGCAATGGCCACGAAAAGACTCCAATGATCAGGTGGTGGCATCTAAAGGGTGAAAAGCAAAGAATCTTTCAAAGAAGGATTGAAGAAGAAGCAAGTTGGGGTACACAAGGACGCGCGAATGAGATGTGGGGCGAGATGGCAAAAGGGACTACGAAGGTATCAAAGGAAACACTTGGCGAATCTAGAGGCTTTGGATTAAGAGTTAAGGAATCTTGGTGGTGGGGCACAATGTGCAAGGTAAGGTTAAGGTTAAAAGGGAGTGTTTTAAAGAGTGGTCCTTGGGTAGAAATGCTGAAAATTGGGAAAAATATAAGATAGCTAGGAGAGATAGAGAAGGCGATGAGCAAAGCGAGAAATAGAGCGTTTGAGGGGCTATACCAATCCTTAGGCATTAAAGAGGGCGAAATAGGTATTTATAGACTAGCAAAAGGTAGGGAAAGAAAGACGAGAGGTCTAGACTGGGTGAGATGCATTAAAGATGAAGAGGGTAAGGTATTGGTCACGGAACATGATATTGAGGAAAGATGGAGGAGTTACTTTAACAAATTGTTTAATGAAGGACATGGGGTTCTTTTGCAATCTGATGGGCTAAAGACAAGAGAGGGAGACCAAAATTTTACCTTTTATCATGGAATTCAAGTTTGAGATAAAGGAGGCTTTGAAGCGAATGGAAAATGGTAAAGTGGTGGGTCTTGATAATATACCTATTGAAGTATGGAAGGGTCTAGGAGGAAAGGGCATAAGTTGGCTCACAAAACTATTTAACGAGATTCTAAGGTCAAAGAAGATGCCGAAAGAGTGGAGAAAGAGTATTAGTCCTTATTTTTTAAAACAAGGGGGATATACAAAACTATGCAAATTACAGAGGGATTAAGCTCGTGAGCCATACCATGAAGTTATGGGAAAGGGTAATAGAGCAGAGATTGAGACAAGAGACTCATATCACAAAGAACCAATTTGGTTTTATGCCTAGAAGGTCTACCATGGAAGCGATTTACTTGTTACAGAGATTGATGGAGAGATATCGGAGAGAATAGAGGGATTTACATATGGTCTTCATTGATTTGGAAAAGGCGTATGATAGGGTGCCAAGGGAAGTTCTATAGAAGGTATTGGAGAAGAAGGGAGTTTGGATGGCCTATATTCAAGCAATCAAAGATATGTATGATGGGTCACAGCTAGCGTGAGAACAAAAGGTGAGGTAACAAAGGATTTTCCTATAACCATAAGACTTCATCAAGGGTCAACTATGAGTCCCTATCATTTCACCTTGGTCTTGGATGTGCTTACTGTATATATTCAACATCCGATGCCATGGTGCATGCTTTTTGCAGATGATATAATCCTAGTAGAAGAATCGAGAGAATAAATAAATGAGAAGTTAGAGTTATGGAGAGAAGCTTTGGAAATACATGGTTTTCGTATTAGTAGAAGTAAGATGGAGTATACGGAGTGTAAATTTGGCAAGAGACACACAAATTCTAATTTAGAAGTGAAAGTTGGGAATGATACCATACCCAAAGTCACAACATTTAAGTATCTCGGTTCTATTATCCAAAATGAAGGAGAAATAGAAGGAGACGTAAACCATATGATTCAAGTTGGGTGGTCAAAGTGCAGGAGTGCTTCAAATATTATTTGTGATTAAAAAATATCACTAAAGCTTAAGGGTAAATTTTACTGCACAACTATAAGAACAGCATTGTTGTATGGGATTGAATGTTAGGTGGTAAAAAGTCAACAAGAAAATAGGGTAAATGTTGTGGAGATGAGGATGTTGTGATGGATGAGTAGTCACACTAAATATGATAGGATCAGGAATGAGTGCATTAGAGAGAGAGAGTTGGGGTATCACCTATTGTAGAGAAGATGGTAGAATCTTGCCTTAGGTGGTTTGGATATTGTATGGAAGAGACCTGCAGAGGCCCCGGTAAGAAGAGTGGATCAGATGGAGGGTACTATAATTTGAGATAAATAGAGACCTAAAAAGACTATAGGTAAAACAATTAAAAGAGATTTACATGTTAATGGTTTAAACATTAATATGATTTAGGATAGAGCACTATGGCGTTGTTTGATCCATGTATCTGATCCTATCTAGTAGGAAAAGGCTTAGTTGTTGTTTATATACATTACATACTTGCATTTTTTGAGACGTCTTGTTCTTGAATAACAGTGAGTCAGTGACCACCGTGCCTGTTATATATTTTACTTCTACTAACCTGGTCTTACTGCTGGTTCATGCGAAAAAAAAAAAAAAAAAAAGAGTAAGTGCCATGATAGTCACATGATTAAGTTACACCCTGGAAAAGGCTTTGGGGGTGGTCAGACTAGGTGATGACTGCCGAGAGAGGAAACACTGTTGCCAGCAAAAGCATCATTATAATGGTATCCATGTTAATGGAATATTTCAATGAGGTCATGTATTGGTGAATCTGCCAATGATTCCTAAAATAGATATTTTGTGGAATTAATTCCTGTATGAAGGTGAAGGAATATTCACCCCAAGTTTGTCAAACTCGAAAGTTTAGATAAACTTATAAAGTCTCAACATATTTGAATTGCAAACTCAACTCGCAAATGAGTTTACAATTTCAAAAATAGTATGTAAAAAATATATTTTACCAACTAAATATAATTAAATATTGTATTTATGATTAATATTGAACAATTTCAATTTTGTAACAAAACAAATGGAAGAAATATTGTTAAAAACTTAAAATATAGCCTGATACATGACTCAATTGCTATGCCATACTTTACTCTATATGTATATTATTTTGAAGTTCAATAAAACATAACTAAATAATTATAAATATATAAATTTTTCTTAATAAACCCAATAAATGTTGTATAACATAAACAAGTTAACTCAAGTACTAAATAAAAGTGACAAAAATTGCATGTTTTGAAGGCAAAATTAAGTGTAAATTTAGTCTCCCAAACTCACTAGTAGAATCAAGAGTTTATCAATTTTGTTAGAGTTTACTTAAAGTTATATAGGTTTAACAAAGAAAGAGTTTGTATACGAGTTAACTTATTTTTATATTATAGAATTGTAAACTTGTAAGAGTTTAAAAGTTGAATGTTTAACAACCATGATTCACCTCCCCTCCCCCAAATGTCAAGGTAATACCCCTATAAAATCCTTAGCAATCAATGCAATTAAGTGAACTTGATATTCAAAATCACTTGGTTGAAGGTGATTTGCATGTATAATCACAACCACACCTTCTGTTCTTTTCTATTTGTCGTAACCCAACTTCATGAACAAAAATTAATTTTGTCCTTTCTCTTTGGGACATGCTTGAAAGAGTGTCATCATTTGTTCAGTATTAGTTACATAGAGTTAGTTTTAGAATCCAACAATATAACTTGTTTAAATTTTCAGTTCAATTTATTTCCAGTAGCTACTTTTCTTAAATGATATGAATATGATAATGACTACACAAATGTCTTATTGTATGCCTTTTATTTTTTGTTTAAAATTGTCTTTCTGTTAATTGTGTTTTGAGTCATTATCATTTCATAGTTTTAATCACAGTTCACTTTCTGATAAAATTTAGATAGAAAGCAAAGTAATTCTCTCAACCAAGTTATCTGTAGAGGGGCCACTTAGGATGAAAGAGGAGTATGTTGAGGGGGTTCTTGTGTCACCAACAATTATCGAAGACAGAGTGCCAGAACAGCTGAAAGGTGCACTTGGGCAGGCAGCTAATGCTTTACAACAACTTCCTGTCCCTATACGTGATGCTGTTTCCAGTGGGCTAAAAGTTCCTCTAAGTAAGCTACTGCTAATTTTCTATGTAAACGTCTAAACTAGTCCTCCGACTTTCATGTTCTGGGACATATGCACAATCTTTTGAATTTTATTTTCACTATTCACTGCAAAAATTATATGCTAACCTGATGTTTAAAAGTTAATAGGTTGGGGAAACATTTATCTCTATGAAACCTGAATTTTCATTTATTTTTCGTTTATTCAAGATATTAAAGACTGCATTTGCCGCCTTTAGAATCCATTTTTCTGAAGCTATTGCTTGGCTTTTACAATCCAATCAAATTGTTCACTGATAAAAAGTCAACCAGAGAATAAGCTCAATATCACAAAGATGAGGATGTTACGATAGATAGGTAGACACACTAGATATGATAGAATTAGCAATGGATACATTAGATAGAAAGTTGTAGTAGCACCTATTGTGAAAAATATGGTAGAATCTGGCCTTAGGTGATTTCGGATATTGTGATGAAAAAGCATGTAGAAGCCCTTGTAAGAATAGTAGATCAAATGGAGGGTAGCTCAATAGGTGGAGGTAGAGGGAGAGCAAGAAAAACTGGAAATGTAACCATTAGAAAGAGGCTTCGATTTTAATGGCTTGTTTATATACATGGTTTATGTTAAGACACTGCAGCAAACCCATCGAGTGGGAAAAGACTTAGTTGTTATTGTAGTAGTAGTATTGTTTGTCCTTGCCAATAATCATAATGCCTCATAATTGATTTTCCCCCTTTTTTTTTTCTCAATAATTGAAGATACGAATGGTTTACCCAGGAAAAATAAAAATCATGTGGCTTGGCTATGCTCAAAATGTCTAGATATCTAGGAACAATAATGAAATCTCCTACGCTGGTAATTGTTATTCACTGTGACATTATCTACTATTTCCCACAAATTATATATGGCAAAAAGATAGAATACACAAGAAATGGTGTAATTGACTTATGACAATAATGTGCCTGCACTTTTTATGCAAACTTCGTTGTGAAATCTACACAAGAAATGGAGTAATTGACTTATGACAATAATCTCCGTGGAACAATGTAAATCCAATCTGCTCTTTCTATGCAAAATTCATTCTGAAATCTACATTAAACTTTTCTCTTTTGCGTATTAAGGTGGCAGCTATCGGAGACTCTTCATGATTTCTTATCTCGATGAGGAGATACTTGTAAGTTTTCAGTGTATTCTCATTCAGGAATCAAGTTTAGATAAATTTGACGCATGTGTTCCCTTATATAGTCTCAACAGCTGCTTCTGCTATAAATGAAATGACAATGCTCATGAAGCAAATTTGGCATTTCAAGGTTTGATGCATGCATTAAGAATCACAACAGATTTTCATGGTTACTTCACTCTATCGCATCTGATGGGTTGATTCAATATGAAATGGGGATATGGCCGTTTTATATATATATATAATTATGAATTCCAAATAAACTTTTTCAAGGTGTTACATTGGGGGGCATTTTGGATAAGTCTTGAATTGTCTAATTGGAATACTCATTTGGATGAGCTTCTTCTTGAAAAGATCTTTTTTTAATGTTATCTTTTTTTAAAAGAACTTTTAAAAAGTAAATAATTTATGTTTGGATGTAAAATTAATTTACTTTGGGATGTAATATCAAAAGAAAATCTTCTATCCTTAAACAACTTTTTTATGATCTAAAAGGCTTCTTTTCAAAAGATGAAAATTGTAACTTCTTTACGAAGATCTTTTTGTACTGATTTTGGAGATTTTGCTTTTTCTAAAAAAGTTTACCCAAACAAACATAAAAAGTATTTTTTCAAAGAATTTTTTTTTCCAACCAAAAAATGACCTCCAAACGAGCTAATATTCTGATAATGTGGCAAAGCATAAGGTGATTTGAAACCTTTGGTCATACCGTGTTCTGACCATGGTTTCCTGCTGGTATTTTGTATGAAAACTAGTACATGCTGGTTCACCTGAAAAATTGTGGTAGTACATGCTTAAGTCGTACTAGAATGTTTGATGCCTCATGTGGAGCTTCTAGCATCTCATATTAACATCTTCAAATTCTGGTAGGGCCACTATGATATTTTGGATGATTAATGCTGAGAAACAAATGCAGCTTAGGGTATATTCAGTCTTGATGGCAAGGGCTCCCAAATGATAATATGTTACTTATCTCTGTCAGATGATATATTAGTCACAGTTTTCTGCTTTATACGGACTGATTTGGTTAAGATTCTAAAAGAAGTACTTTCTAAAAAGCAGAAATAGAAGCAAAAGTGGAAAATTGTTTTATATTTGGATATAATTATATAAATATCTTTTTATCAAAATTAGAAGTTGTTAAATTGTTTAAATATGATAAATATAGAAGTACTTCATTTTATTAAATTACAATTAAGGATATAGAGAGAGAGAGTGTGTGAGTAGAAAGAGAGAGCTATTTTCTAAAAGTTTCAAAGATAAAATCGTAATTGAATGGGAAGCAAGTGGTTGCTAATTTTAAAAAGCAACATTCTCTCTTTTCTACTGCTTCTGTATCTGGGAGAAGTAGTTTCTTATCTACTTCTCAAAAAAGTAGAAAAATTGATTATTTTCTGCTTCTATTTTTTTTGAGAAGCACAAACAAACAATAATAAAAATTCTATAAGTATTTTTTTTTGAAAATTTTTGAAACAAAAGTACTTTTTTGTGCTAGAAGCACAAACAAACACACCCTATATTTACTATAACTAAAGTTGATATAATTCTTGTAGATAACCTCTTTAATAGATGGATGAAAGTTGCTAAATTACGGAAACTGGTGTAAATTGGTTGTTGCTTTCGGAAAACTATTTTGTATGTGAGCTAGGTGTTGAATGTCACAATAACATGGAAGAAAAATGAAAGATAGGATTCAAATGTTGTATTTTACTTTCCAATTTTCCTTTTAATTGGTTGTTGTGAGTCAGGTAATGAGTAATGATTTCTCACCATATTTGTTAACTTGTGATTTGCCTTAGATGTAATGTATATAATATAATGGCATCCTTACCTACAATTTAATCAAATCTTTTATGCCTATTTTCATGCAGATAATAAGGGACACGGCTGGGATGCCTGAAGTTTTAACGAGGCTGGATGCATCACCATCTTCCTTGGGAGAATCAATTCCAGAGTATGAGAGCTAGGAATTCTATGCTAGACATGGAAAGCGAAATTTTGGTTCTCCTTGATGAGTCAGATTCCTGTTCCCCTCACGCCCGATGGTTCCGAAGGACAGCTCTTATTTCTTTGTCACTGGAAAATCTCTGTGGTTCTCCAATAGAGGTTAGGAATGTGAATACAGAAGTGTCAATTTGGATCTGACACGAGTTCTTGCAAAACCTTATGTTTTTTGTGCTTAGCTTCATGACAAAGTGGTTCTCTGTTGTAGAAAATCGAATAATGCCACTCACACAACCAACTGTGAAGTAAAATGAAAAACATTCATCTACCTGTGATCCATACAAATACTTTACAGAGATTCAATGGCCTGTGTTTAACGTTTTTGTTGTTTTTTTTTTTTTTTTTTAAATATTTTTGGTTGACACTACCGATTGTGTCAGTAGCAATGACTCTTGGAAATTATACAATTTTCAACTGACTTTTTCTTGTTCTAACTAATCTTCATATACCCAAGACATGTCTGATGTATTAAATGCTCATCTGGGTCAGCTATAATGGAGTCTAAATCCATTAGTAACCAAACAAAATTATGGTTGGTGCTTTGCTATAAGGATGTTCCTTTTTGGTTTTTAGACATGTAAAAATTTGAACTTGATATTCAAATTCAGGTGGTGTTGGAGAAACGGAGGCATTTATATTCCCAGAAAATTGGACCCAGAATGAGATGTAATGTAATACAGTTTCTACTGACAAGAACAAGTTTTGTTGCTAGGGAAAAGTATGAACGCGTGTGAAATCGAAGAGTTTACTTTTGTCGGAAAAAACAAAGAGTTTACTTTTATTTTTGTTACATGACGAGTTCCCTTTTTTTTTTGGGATACATCTGAAAGAATTTGCTAATAAATAAGCAAAAACGAAGAAAATACATTATCAATTTGAAATGTCACAATGCCAATTTGACTTCCAACGAAGACCATCTCTTTCTGTATACCTCTTCCTCGTTTTGAGCAAGGGGACAATAAAATTTTTTTCTGATGGGAAAGGAACAATACTAAAATTGAACTAGCAACTAGACAAAAAACTTACGCAGACACGGTACTAATGATAGACGCAATATGTAATTATGTACAGCATTCTTATATAGAACTCACATATATAATATGAATAGACAGAGTAAATTACAATATTATATATTCCAGTTGAGAGATATGTAAATTACACTATCATTCTTTCATTTTGAAAAATTACACATTTTTTTATTTTAATGTGTATGAACTTGTTAACGGCATTGATCAACTATGAATAAGTATCTTACCAATACTTTTGGTTTTCTTATGACTCTTCAATATTATCCGTGGCTAATTTTGAATATTTTTACTATTAATTTTGTAATTTTAAAAGATGTAATAAACATTTTAGAATACCTTAATTGTTGACTTTCATACTTAAAAATTTTTATTTTATTTTTAAAATTAACTGATAATGATACTAAGAGCCATGGATGAGAGAAACTACTGCTATAAAGCTTGTTCATATTTGTTCATTATCGTAAAAGGTTTGTTATATTAAAATGAATTAAAATGTATTATATTTATATCTTTCAAGAGAAAAGTATACTTTCGAAAAATAAAAAAGAAAAACACAATTTAAATATCTCTAAAGAAAAGTATAATTACTCAAATAACATATTAATTACTGGATTGACGCAAGGTTTTGGCAATATGAACATGCTTAAGCATGAGCAACATGCTTTTTGACGGGTTTGTGCTCTTCGTCTTTTGGGTGGCTAAGTCCCGCGTCACTCGGTGACAATTTGCTCCACTACTTCATAGTTTAATGGGAAGGCATTCTGCATTTCTGCATCAATATGTTTGACTATGTGAAAATCTTTGAGAACAATTAAATAGTAATGACACTACATTGACAAAATTTAAATTATTTTCTATGCTGTCAATTGTCATGGTGGTCTGTCTCATCCTTACCTATAGCCATAGGTTGCTGTAAAGTCAAGTCAAGTCAAGTCAAATCTCGTGCCTATGAGCAACAAAAGCTGATGACAACTTATGTATAGCATCTCTACGGTATGTTTCCTTGGGCCAGATTTTGCACGGTTTGACGTTATTATGCAGGGTGTTTGTTCTGAAAATTTAGGGTGTATTTATTTGGGTTTTTTTTTTTTGGTAAAAAGTTATTTTTTTATTTAAAAAAATTAATTTTCGCATATTTAGATAATTTTTTAAAAATAATTATATTTTTAAAAAGATTTATTTTTAATTTTTTTGTAGAAATTGAAAAAAGTAACTTATGAAAAAAATTAATTTTTAAATTTTTTAGCTATATATAAAATTTAAATTTTAAAATCACCTTTTTTTAAAAGTTAAATAAATACACCCTTATTTAATACACAAATAGCAAACACCTCAAATGTTTTGGCGTCAATAGGGGGAAAAAAGGTTAGACTTCAAAAGCCAAGAAGGTTTAGAAGTGAGAAATGTGAACACAAGGAATTTAGAACACCACAGATATATTAAAAACAATAAAGTACATACCTGTTTGGCTATGACTATATGAATCTCGAGGTCCCTCACAGGGTTGAAAGGAAAGCCTTCCTTTGCAACTCCCATTCTTCCTCATAGCGGTCATTAATGGGACAAGCTATAGAGTAGCAATATGCTAGGGTTAGAGAGTGCAAAAGGGACCTAATCTATATATAAACATAACCTAATGGGTTTTTCCATAAAAAAGCCCATGAGGTTGAGACCTACTCTATCATCCATACTAATCAGTTACAGATGTCCAAACCTAAAATAAATAGATCACTCAAATCAATAATTGGGCTTTAAGATTGCCAACATGGATCATATATTAACCTGTTTTTATCAAAACCAAAATGTTTCAATTGATTGCAGCCCACAAGAATTATTAAATAATTCTAAAATTCTCGCACTTGGGCAAAATCAATTGAGTAGTTTTAATTTTAAAAAATAAATAAGTAAATAAATAAACAAATTGAAAACATTTGTTTTGAAAACGACTCTCAAGCTAATAACTATTATCGTTAATGTGGCTGCATTTAAGAAAACACATGATCCGCAATACGACATCTGAATATGACTCCATCCAACTAAAGCCAAGCAACATCAAATCATGGTAGTCGTTACATCCTTTATTGATGTAGGACCAATCCATAGTTACAAATGTTGCCAACTTCGTCGATTAGTCATTAGTGTGGAATGTAGCAAGAAAATAGAATGCCAATGTGATCTAACAACCATACTACTATTTTCATTGTCGGTCCTCACAATTTCCCCCAATGCTTTTAAAGCCAAAGAAATTGTATAGTCCATGCAGAACCATTTTGCCTCTAACTCCAAAATAGTGTCAACCATTGGCATAGTGGTCCCAATGACACCGGGTTTTAAAGATATAATTATGCCTCAAACTCCAATTTGCTGTCAATCATAGCCATAGTGGTCCCAACAATACCGAGTTCTTAAGGTATCATTATGCCTCAAGCTCCAATCTAGTGTCGACCACGGGCACAGTGGTCCTAATGACACCAAGTTCTAAAGATATCCTTATGCCACAAACTCTAATCTGGTGTCAACCATGGGCACAGTGGTCCCAACAACACCGAGTTCTAAAAATTTTGCAATTGATATGTAGATGTAACTAAATGAATAATAATTATTATATTATCAATTGCTCAAAATAAACAATGCATGTCAACTAAACACCATAAGTGTCCAAGATAAACATTTGAAATGATATTACAAATCTCCAAGCTCCCACTAATCAAACATATCAAAAGATCTCAATCACATATTATAACATGTCTTTCAAATACCATGGGCCTTAGACATTTGTCTAAGAGATCAGCTAGCCGGAAATATTTAATGTGTTCATTGAATGCATCTTTGTTTTTCGTAAGATACAACAAAGTCTGAAACACAGAGCAGGAAAAGAACATATAAATTTCTCTAAAACTCTATAATGTCCAAAGTGTCGCAATATTGAGAACTTCCAAGCCATATAATTCAATAAAATACTTTAACAAATTATTCTACTACAAATCTTGACATCAAATATTGACTAAAGTCATAATCCTCCCACTGATGTCAAGATTCAACATAATGTGTGCGCCAACTTTCATAAGAAACACAATTTCAACAAAGAAATATGGCAGTAACTCATATTTTTTAAATTTTTGGTGTTTGAGAAATAACACTATCAAAATTAAGGGAAATTCTTTTGATAAAAGAAATACCAAGTGAGATAAAATATATAAGAAAATATTTCACTCCATGATTTCCAAGCAAGTATATAGGTATTATTATTATGGAGAATTTGAGAAAATCTCATTTGTCTAATTGATATCCTCAAGGAAATTTGCTCAACAAGCTCAATAGGTTTAGAACCTCAACCATAGCAAGAAAATCAATCATGTTATCAATGGAGGAGGATCAATTAACATATCGTCAACTCAAGAATCATCTCAAGAGAATTTGCTCAATTGGTTCAATAGGTTGTGGAACCTAAACCATAGCTAGAGAATTAATCACAGTATCAATAACATGCCCTCAATTCGACCATCAACTCCAATAGGAGCAATAAACGGGATGCTCTTGAAAAATAAGCAAAGACAAGGGAATAGCTGATAGGGATTGGTAGCAGAAGCAACAAAACTTGATAATATGGTAGTAATCCTAGCACAATAAAGTAGCATTTATTAGTAGTAAATAATGTAAAATAAGAATATTGGATTTAACATGGGAAGAACCCTCAATGTAAGAAATTGAAAAAACTCATAGGATGGCAAAAGCTCCATTATCAACAAGAGCAAAGGTACTGTTGAATCTCACAAGATATATGCATTGTGCACATATGTCCAACTCTTCCACAACATCAAATGGTTACCTGCAAGGGCCCAAAAATGTCAACAAGAAGAAACTTGTAACATCCCTAACTCTGGAGATAGCACAGTATAGAAGGAAGCTCGGGCCCAAGGCAAAGGCAAAATCGTAAATAGGTAAACCATAGTAAAAGAAGGGGCAAAATTATAATTGCTCGACCACAATGGTAAAGCTGTAAATAAAGGTTTACGGCTGTCAGGATAGGCATTAGCAGAAAGATCCCAATTTCAAGAAAATGTGAGCCCCATGACACTAGTAGATAACTAAAGTATATGTATTAACCTTATAACTAATATTTTCTACACTTGATTTTAAATAAAAGTGTGCGATTACTCACATAGTGCATAATATCTTGGGTAACTCAAAGTACCTGAATTAATGGCCGGATACCTTGAATTAATCCTCAAGGATCCCATATTATCTTTGGGTATGATATCCAAAAAAACAATCTTGCAAGAATTAGATAGATCTATCAGGAGAGTAGTCAGAGTATGTAGCTAGGAATGAGCCACACCAGCCCCAATTGGTGGACTTATCACTACCACTCCTTCCACAAAATATCCTAGCTGTCTTATCCTCTCCTCCTCTCCTTCTTAAAGACGCCACCAACACACACACACACAGCCCATTTTCATCATTTTCTCCATTTTCTTCCTCATCACCACCATAGCCATGAGCTTCAAGGTCATGATTGATGGCCTTCTTGACCTGAAAATGCCTTGCTCCTTTTATAAAAATTAATCTTCACTTACCTTTCTATCAAACCCCTCTATCAATTTGATGATCAAGTATCAAGTAGAGCTTCCTTACCTCCATATATGCTACGGCCATGAGAGAGGAGAAAGGCTAGGAGTTGCTTTTGGGTTCTTTGCTTCCATAGCTCCAAAAACCTTGAGGTAGGTAGCTCAAATCCTAGGACTTGTTTGTATTTTAGGGTTTCTTGGAGTTAGGTTTTTTCTTGAATCATTTTGATCTATTCACTTAGAGATTGCTATGATGTTAATAGTATCTTTTCTAGTTATTTAAGGCTAAGGAAGCTTGATTGGTGTTGAAGAGTAGATTAGAAAACCAAAATAATTACAAAACAAAAAATTGTTGCAAGGGAACCTAGGGATAGTATGCACTAAGAAGGGCATATCTCATGCTAAAAAATTCAATTTGAAGTGAAACTTATTTTATAAGAAACGCGACTTGAAGACGAATCTAATGATATAAAATATAGGCCCATTGGACTTTGGATGAAAGAGTTATGAATTTTAGAAATAGTTTGTTGGTTAACACCCTCTATCCTGACTAGTGTGTGATATAATAGGCATAACTCGCCCTATATAACTTTAATTTGAATGCAACCACTTTTTTTAGAAAGCTAACACATAGAGAATAATGTTTATAAAATTTCATAATCATATCCTTACTGGATTGCTCCTAGTAAATCCTTGAAGTTGCCTTATACGTTGTTCCAATTGAAATAGAGTAGCCCTAATGAAGAACTTATAACTTGAGCTTTACTTACCAATTAGAGTAAAACATTTAGTTTTGAAAGAAGGTCTATATAGGTACATTCTGGTTGAATTTTAGAGCAAAAGAATGTAAAATGAATTTTTTGTAATTTTCTAATTTTAGATGTGCAAGTTTATCTTGAAACAAGACTGTCTTGAGTAAAACTTTAATAACTTAAGTTATACACATCAAAATTGAGTACAACTAAAGAGGTTTAAAAGCAAACTAACAGGGCTACATCCTAGTACAATTTGAGATTAAAATAGAATATTAGTGTAATTTAGAAGTTTTGGGCAGATTTTAAGAAAAGTAAGACAACTTGTGAATTTCATGGCTTAGAGGTTCCAAAATTTATGTAGGACTAAATGGATTGAACATTTATGCAACTATATACCTGAATGATGCCATGTTGGCGTATTATTTATGATGATCATACTTGAACTCTTATTGGTATCATGTTGAGAATCATGGTTTCTATGACTAGTTGGTTGTTATTTTTATTATCTATTTTGGAAACCTTTATATTCCAGCTGTCATGTTGCCGGATTGTCGGCACAAGTATATGAATTATGTAGAATAATCATAAGTAGATCAAGCATATTCATACGTGAATAAATGAGCTATTAATATGATTTTGATTCCATATTACTTAGTCCCGCCCTAAACAGATTAAGGGAAATAAGTCGATGTGAGAGTCAGAGAAAGTAAATCTGGCGATCACATATAAGAACCAACTTGATCCTGAAAAATAGGCTATTACATAGAGGTGGGAGAGGCCATCCACCTCTACAGGACCAAGTACAGATGAAAGATAAGTAATGCTATACTTTGAGGATGATAATATGTAACGCTCAAAATGCAGACATATGCAAACACCCTAGGGACGGCGATACATAACACCTATGTGTGTCAAGTAAAGAAAGCTAAAGAAAGAGTAGATGCATTTGCATATACATTGTTCATGATCTTATTATCCTACATAGTATTTATTATTGTGCTTAGAATTCATGTTGTTACTGCTCTTATATCTGTCCTAAAAGGTGCCAAGTGACTACTAAAAGTAGCCTACTTTGAGAAATATATTTTCGAAACTCAAAATTTAACTGATGTCTATATGTACTTGGCAACATTTTCCTAATAAACCGAAGCGGCTAGAATATTTATGATAACACCCTATGTGATTAATGTAATGAGTGTATCTATTAAGAATCTTATATTCTTACTACTTGTTTGTTTGTCCCCATAAACATTCCAGTACATAGACTAGACTTCAAGTTTGTAGCAAAGTTTTGGGACTACTACGGATTAGGGAGCGTGGACTTGAGTCCAATGCTCGAATTTCCAGTTCGAGTGTTTAAAGTGGATTGCCAATAATAATGAAGTAAAGAATGCAAAACGAGATATGTTCTATATATAATATTAGTTAAGTTTTTCCAAATTGTATTTTAAATTATATATCTATCGAACACTTAGAATTATAAGTCTTTATTCAGTAATGAGGTGCGAATTTCTAAGGGCCATATACTATGCTTTTCTTATTTGAAAGTTTCCACAAAAACCATAATAGCCTCTAAATATGATCTCATGACTCAAGCATGGCCTATATGTTTGGAGGGTGTTACAAAACCAACAAGGAAGAGTTCAAAAATCCTCTTTAGGACAATCAAGATAAGCATATTGTATCTCTCTCACTTAGCTCTATTAAGGTACATTCCCTTCATTATAATCATTTGGGTTGTTCACATAGTGCCATGTCAAGGTAGAGAACTCTTAAAGAAAATTTCTATTGGATGCACTCCAGTGGGATTTTCCCTAAAAGGTTAATTTTGGTCCAATCAAAATTTTCATTAAAGTAAAACAATTATTCATCTAACGAGTTATACATAAATAATATGGACAAGATATAACTTGAAGTTAAATAACTGTCACGATGAGGTCAATATAATAATACATTTCCTTTTAGGCGAGATGTGACACCATGGTCACAACCATGGTCAAAACCTTAGTTAGATGAGTTAATCAATGAGCATACATCAAAATTAAAAATCTATCCCCTTTGGGCAGATAGATTCCATAAACCAATGCACCCCTATTAACCTCTTCCACAAAATCAAGAGTGCATTAAAACAAATAATCAGGTAAAGATACCTTAAAATAGCTATCATAATGAGGCCAACAAAACATCACACATTCCCCTTTGGGCAGAATATGTGACTATCAGCCAACATTGTAACCAAGGCTAGAACCTTAGATGAGTTAATCAGTAAGCATACAATGGGTTCAAGAATCCATCCCTTTTGGGCAAATAGACCCTCTAGACCAATGTACCTTCATTAACAACATCCACAAAATAAAGATGGGCTACTCAGTGAGCATGCACCTTGTTTAGAAATCTATCCTCTTTAGGCAGATGTATCTTCTAGACCAATGCATCTCCAATAACCACATCTAAAAATACAGTCCCAATTATCACACACAAAATCCTCCTTTGGGCAAGCAATTGCATGCAATAAGTAGAAACAATCCGCAAATTACAAGGACTTCCACAAACCCTATATAAGCAATCCCACTTTGGTGATAATTGCCAATTTATGAAAGTTCTTGCACAGGAATCAATTTTCTCTTGCCCAAAAGTATGACACGGTCCATAAGAAGATTAAAACCTCTCCTGGTCATAGTTTAGGTTAATAGCATTCCTTGAATTGTGTCCACAACTAGAGCAAACAAAAGACATAATAGACATGCATATTAAGACACATAACACATATGTCAAGGAGAATACATATCATAACCATAAATATGATACTTTGGAACTCCAAAATTAATCAATTATACTTTATAAAAATTTTGCAAGTAACCAATGGGTTAAGAACTAAAGCTTGTTAAAAATTCAAGGCAATCCAAATGACTCACAACATCTTTCATCATTCTACAAAGTCCCAATACACATCACTGCACTTCCCCTTTGGGTAGAGAATGCAGAACATGCAAGGTATCTGTCTTTTATAGGAAATCTTGGCTCCAGAAATTGTCCCCTTTGGGCGGACAAACCTCCTTAACTAAAATGTTCCTTACAAGATTGGTTCCACAAATATCAATAAATTACCAAAAGGTAGCTCTCATATTTTCCATGGTAAATTTTCTCTTAATTATAAATTTGTCATTTAAGAGTTCAAAATTGGCCATTAATGTCATTCATGGAAAATTTACAGGAGTTGAAAGGGAAAGAAAATAATTAATTTCCTATGATAAGTCAATTCATGGTCGATTCTTGTGACACCATTCTCAATAGGGATAAATAATTTCCCAAATAAACAATTCCTAATTTCTTTCCCATTTTTCCAAACACTTTTAATAAACAAGCATTTTAAGCATACAACTTAGGCAAGAAAATAGAGAGAGTCAATATCATGAAAATATTCAAAACAACAAACTATTTTTTAATATATTATTTTATTAAATATCAGTAAGAAAAATAATTAAATATTTAATAAAATCTAATATTTAATATAATTTGATATGAAACTACTATCAAATAATCAGTGATTGATGCCATTAAGAGGTGTATTTCTTTCATACAATAACTCTAAATTGAATCTCAAGAATTATTAAAGATTCTATCAATGCATGATTTTGGGACATATCTAGAGTTCTAAAGGCCACGATTCCCAGATTGCTTGCGTCCCTAAGATAAGGATCCAACCCATAAATCAGCCACAAAAAGGGATGAACCTTTTCAATATGGTCAACCCAAGATGCTGGTAACAATCTGAGTGGTGGTCCAACAAACGCCAAGTGAGCAAGAAACCTCTCAATAACAATGTTGAGACCCCTCCTAATCCTTATCTTGCACAGGCTCGGGTATAGAGCCCCCAAAATGACTGTGAGGTAAGTGTAGGTGAGGTATTATAAAAAAAAAATCAATTATGATTGATCAATAAAGGGATAATAACAAATTAATCAATTATATATCAATCAAAATCAATTAAGAGATTATGACAAATTAATTATATCAATCACAATTAACAAAGATAGCTAGGTATTAAAAGTAAATCAATTGTAGCATCTCAATTAATTGTAAAAATCATAATATATCAAGCATCCTTGTGCTCAAGATAATTTCGAATAACACAGACCATAAAATTATTTCACATGCAAAAATTTAGTGGATTCTAATCCTAGTATAACCTACTCTGATACCAAATATAAAAAATTTTGAAGGTCAATACCAGCGATTTAGAACACCACAGATATATTAAAAACACTAAACTACGTACCTGTTTAGCTATAACTGTATGAATCTCGAAGTTCCTCACAGGGTTGAAAGGCACTACTAGAAACATGCCAAAAATCGATGGAGAATTACCGACGGAAAAGTGAGCGATATCCATCGATAACAATTTTATTGATAGAATTACGATAAAAAAAAATCCATCGGTAAGTTGCACGTCGGAAAAAAGAAAATTGAATATTACTGACAGATACAATATCTGTCAATAATATTGATAATTATATCGATGGAAATTGTCGCCGGAAATATAAAAGAATCCATCAGTAAATGATCGTCAAAAAGCGTCAAGGAGGCACTTATACCGATGAATGACTAATATTTACCGACAGGGTATTCATCGGTAATTTAAAATTATTTTATATGTTATTGACGGATTATTCATTGTTAATGTTAAAAATAAAATTCTAATATATTTTTATTTTAATTATTATCGACAGAATTTCCATCAGTAAGATAATTTTTTTTAGCAGTTTTGTATTATTAAAAATTGAAATTAGTATTTCAATATTTCAAATTATTGTTTTAAATATCCATAAATTCATATAAATATAAATATAATAAAATATAAAATATATAAATTGTCAAATAAAATAAAAACTGTTAATAACAAAAGATCTAAATACATAAAAAAACCCTAAAACTACAAATACTGATCAGCGTCAGTATCTGAAATATCCTTAGAGCCATCAATTGTGTAGTCATGTGGAGAATGCGGAGAAGGTGGAGGTGGGGGCGGAAGTGGTGGAGAGTGCGCACCAGATGAAAAATTGCCACTTCGCATATGCTCGAAGTAGGTCTACATCGTTGTCATCCTCTGCTTCATGGACTGCAGTTGTTGGTTCCATTGCTCATTTTCCTTCTCATGCTGCTCTTGCAGTTCTATATACCTCCTATGCGCCTCCTTAAGCTGCCTTTGCACTGATTTGTTTAGTGCATACACCCGATCGCAGATGTCCTCTACATCAGCACTAGCAGGCCTAGCTCCAGACACAGAGGTTGGAGAATAAAACTTGCTATTGGTCCCCATAGCATAAATCCACCCCTTGTAGCGGCCGCCAACCGTCTGGGCCCATATCTTATCATCACTAACAGGTGGGTCGGCAAGAGTGCTCCCATCCCCTTGCTGCGACCGGGCCTCAGTCAATCACTAAATGAACTCATGCTATAATTGGAACAAACAAAACAAATTAAATTAGATTTAAATAATAGAAATTATAATAAATTAAAAGTATTGGAAACTGAAACCATAAGTGCTTACGTATATGGTATCCGACTGAGTATCGACCCACTAGGATTTGTCTTGCTTCCGAGTGTGGGTCTCTCAGAATAGCTCCCCCTAAGTCGGTGGCCTATTCATTGTCTTCGCTTACATTTCAAACAATTTTCACATGATAATATAATATTTAATATAAATATTAAATAACTCAATAAGTGTAAATGATGATATTTACCATTCTCAATCACATGCCCTCAACGGCAGTGGAGCCTCTAGTATGTAGCGAGCCACCTCGGGGCTAATCCTCTAGTCGCCCAGGCCTTCACCTACTTCGCCTTGTACTTGGGCAAGTCCTAGTAATGCCCTGAGTGCCTGGAGGATGTCCTCAATGAGCAAGTGGGTGCTAGTATCATTCTTGCGAATGTCGTGAAACATATCGTAGAGCCACTTGCTGGCCCTGGTCCTCCACACCTTGTAGGTCGAGGCCTCATCGCGTGGATCAATAGTGAAAAAGTGTTGCATACAAGCAGCACAATAGTTGGCTCGCTTATAATAAATAAGCATGCATAAGAATAAAACAACAAAATTAATAATAAAAAATAATTATTTTACCCTCCATTCTCTCCACCATATTTGATGTATAGCCTCAAGCGCCTTCAAAAAACTTTTATACAGGTTGCCAAAGTTCTCTTGGAGCACTTCGGTAATCTTGTGCAGTCCCAAAGCTGGTGGAATCTAACTGTGTTAGAAATAATGGACTAAGTCAGATATCTGTTAATTAAATTTTCTATCACAATTAAAAATTTATATTTAAGAATATAAACTAGGATTTACCGTCATATCTGAACTCCACGTGCTAGTTCATAAAGCCCTATAAGAGGGGGGACGATGAGGCCTACGTACCCTGCGAACCAGGTTGGCTAGGGGTAGGGGAAGAGGTGAAACTAGATACGGGTGAGGTGCAATCCTCACCTCCTGGAGGTAGGGGTAGAGATGGAGTGGGCTGAGGTGGGAGTGAAAGCTTAGATTCTAGCTCCATGTACCTAGGGTTGAGTATCATAATAAAGTCCTGGCTATGTGGAGGATGACCAGGAGGGGTGGATGTAGTAGTAATGGTGGGAGTAGTGTACATCAACGCAATAGAGGTGGTGGGTGGAGCTTGAGTGCAGGTAGATAAACCATGCTTCCTCGATCTATCTCTGCCTCGTCTAGAACTAGATTCTCATTTTGCCATAGATGACCTGTATAGTATGTGTGTAAATCAATATACACCCTAAACAAACATAATATAACAATTATTTATTGCATAACAATAATTATTTAATTCAAAAAATAACCTAAATGATTAAAAATATTTGGGCAAATCTCTCCTTAAATTAAGAGTCTCCACCAAAATTAATTCAACATATCAACACAAATAACAATTATTTAATGCATAACAATAATTATTTAATTCAAAGATTATTTTAAATGATAAAAAATATTTGGATAAAGTCTCTGCTTAAATTAGAAGCCTCCACAAAAATTAATTCAGCATTTGAACACAAATAACAAACACATGCAATCATATAAATTAATCCATTAGTCCTAAAAATCATTCTAGAGCACATCCCTTAACTTCATATCATGGAAGCACACAACACCACAATACACAATTCAAACAATAGCAATGAACTCTAAACCTTCCCCTAATTATGCAATCCCTTACTCCTTCTTCTATCCTATAATTTTATCCTAGAAAATTTAAGTCTTTAATATTTCAGAAAACATAAAGTTAAAAATGGAGTACAATGTACGTATCTAATATGTCACAATACTCAAATCAATGAATGCACCACAACAAAAGCACTCCAAGTGCTCCAAATGATATCTTTAACAATAAACATAACACAATAAGTTAATTAACTAACTAAGAAACTAAAAACTTTGAGTATAGAAATGGAATTAAAAAAAAAAGGCCAAATAAAAAATAAATCAATTAAAGTGCTAAAAAACATACCACAAACACAATGGCAGTCTCCAGCAGTGAAATGGAAGCCTATCGGTGGTGAAAAGTCCAATGGTTGTGTGGAGGGGTGAGAGAGAGAGAAAGACAAAGTTTGAAAAGGGCTCACATTTTAACGTTCAGTTTTAAAATTACCAATGGATAATGAATTAATGAAATGATTTGTTTCATTAATTCTATATTACTGACAGATATTCCGTCAGTAAAAAGCTAATGAAATGAATCATTTCATTAGTCAACCATTACTGACGGATTTGTCATCAGTAATGTGGAAACCAAAAAGGTGGTGGCGAGTAATCCAATTTTCAAATACTGATGGAAGAATTTGTCAGTAATATTCAAGAAAAAATAAATAATAAAATAATTACCGACGAATTATCTATCGGTAACATATTCATTTTTTAAAAATTGTATGTTGAATAAATAATTCTATATCGATGGAATTTCCATCGATAATTTTTTAATTTCCTGACAGATATTTCGTTGGTATATGTGCAGCTTTAAAGAAAATATAAAATAAAAATTCAAAAAATTACTGACAGAATATCCATTAGTAAAATTGTGGCGCCATTACGCATGAACATTTATCAATGCTTTTACCGACGATTTCTTTGTCCGTTAGTAAAATACCACATTAATTCTTGTTTTACATTTTTCTGATGGTGTATCTGTCAATATTAATCTGTCAGTTTTTTGCTTTTTTGTAGTAGTGAGGTAAGCCTTCCGCTGCAACTCTCATTCTTCCTCATAACTGTCGTCAATGGGGCAAGCCGTAGAGTAGAATATGCTAGGGTTAGAGAGTGCAGAGAAGACTTAGCCTATATATAAACATAACCTAGTGGACTTTCCCATCAAAAGTCCACACAGTTGAGACCTACACTATTATCTACACTAATCAGTTATAGATGTCCAAATCCAAAATAAATGGATCACTCAAATCAATAATTGGGTTTCAAGATTGCATCCCAACATAGATAATATATTAGCTCATTTTTATCAAAACCAAAATATCTCAATTGATTGCAGCCCACAACAATTATTAGTTAATTCTAACACTAATGACAACTTGGAATAGCATCTCTATGGTACATTTCCTTGGGCCAGATTTTACACAATTTGATGTTATTCTATAGGGTTTTTGTTATGAAATTTTACTCAATAAACAAATTGCAAACACCTTAAATGTTTTGGAGTCAATAGGAAAAAAAAAAAAGTTAGACTTCAAAAGCCAAGCAAGTTTAGAAGTGAGAAATGTGAAATGTGTTGCTATTACTCGATGCACTAAATTGATAATCTCTTCTCTATTTCAAGGCTAGCTCTTGACCATTTTGGGAACATTAGTCGATCATTTAAGGGGTTTTCATAATAAATGGATCACAATCACAATTGATACGAAAAGAAAGTGAAGCAGACAACACATAACGCTCCACTAAAATTATATATAGTACAAGTAAGGGTTGAGTGCACATGATACTTACCATTACAAATTTTAACAAGGAAGCATGTCTTGATTTATGTAGAATTCAATATATTTATTAGTGGCATGAAATTTTTTTCTCCATCTTTTTCTTGTTCTGTAGTAAAAGAGAATCATATGTTAATTGTAAGATTTTTTAGGAATTTAGAACACCAATCATAATAGGAATTCAGATAAGTAATGTGTAACATCCTTCCAAGTATAGTACTATGCTTAAGTCATAGTACCACACCCTGGAGTTGTTACCGTTACCTGAACGGACCTCTTCTGACAACAACTTCAGCCGTCTTCGGAACCTCTTGAACTATCTGGAGATAACACGGAAATAGGAGTGAGAATTTCAAATTCTCAGTAGGATTCTCTATAATACACATAATGTCATCATTGTCATCTCCAGTTTGCTTCAGTTTATTATGAAAAAGGTGAACATGCTATACAAACTATTTAATTTTACATTTCGAAATAATATATTATCCGAAGCAAAATTCATTTTTTTCTCATACACTTGACATTTGGAAGAGCCCATACAAATCAAATCATGAATAATGACTGAAACATAATGAAACATAATAGCATCAATACACTGGAGACATAACATCTATACATAACTTTTCTTGTACTTGAATCTATGCATAAAATTTACTTCTCTTTCTTTATCTTCTGCTTATCATGTCATATTCCAGAGTATGATCACCATGTCATACCCTATCGGGATATGATCGCCATGTCACATTCCTTAGGAATATGTTCTTCCTGCCACATCCAAGAGTATGATCGCCATGTCATACTCCATCAGAATGTGATCGCCATGTCACATTCCTTAGAGTGTGGGATCCTCATGCTATATTCCAGAGTATGATCGCCATGTCATACCCCATCAGAGCGTGATCGCCATGTCACATTCCTTAGGAATATGGGTCCTTCATCCGGTACTTACACTAGCTGGGTCATGCCATGCCTCATGTAAGTTCTATCCCCTGTACTCATACTAGCTGGGTTGATGCCATGCCTCATGTGAGTGGGGTACTTGCATATCTTTTAACCTTTAGTCTTTAGTCTTTAGTCTTTAGCCTTTACTACCCTTGGGTAGCCTGGCCTTGGAGTGAGCTCGTCAGCTCCACCCATGACCGTCGTCATACCGACTCACCCACAAGGGGACCCACATGCCTCTAGTCTTGGAGGGATCTCATTCTGGTCACGTGCCTCTAACTGAAGGGATCTCTTCTGGTCACGTGCCTCAAAATAGAGGGATCTCATCTGACCACATACCTCCAAGGTAAAGGGATCTCATTCTTTTAGCTGCCTTCACAGGGAGGGATTCAATGTGCAACTGCCTCCAAGTGAAGGGACCCACATCTTTATCTTTTAACTGCCTTCACCGGGAGGGATTCAATGTGCAACTGCCTCCAGGTGAAGGGATTCACATTATATCATTTAACTGCCTTCATAAGGAGAGATCTCAATTAACTGCCTCCGAGTGAAGGGATTCACATTTGATATACTCATGTCTGTTCATTCTCATACATGGTTATGCATAGGCATGCTGAATGTGCTCATACATATGCTTCATCATTTACTTTCATATACTTGTATTCATAGATACGCTTCATCATTTATTTTCATGTACGTCGTAACTCACATCATACTTAGATTCATCCTTGCATATAAATATTCATAGCTTCATAGACTTCTGTCGTAAATTCGGCAGCAAAACGGATCAAATCCGTTTCCCCATAAATAGTGCCAGTTTTCACAGACAAATTAGTCATAGCAATATAATCAATCTAACATATCTCTTAATGTAAAACTTGTAATCCTCAACTTAAGCCTTTTATGTCCACTAACACTTGTGAAACCATCAATTTGGTCATTTTGTCACTTCTATTCAGTTCTGCCCGAATTTTGTATAATCCACCTTTACCTCTATCCAACTCATTTAAACCTGAATTTTGGGTATATCATAGCTCTATATGTCTATTTTCTAACCTCTTTGGTCCCATAACATTTTGATTTATATAACTCAAGATATTTAAAGTTTGCCTTAGCCTATTCGGTCATTAGTCCGAATTACACTTTTGGAAGTATAAATTCACTAAAAATCAAAAATAAGCTCAAATCATACGAAATTAGTCTCATATTAAAGCTAATAGGACAACCTTTCATTTGGAAGAAGTTTCACTTGATTTGCTTAAGTATAGCTCAAGATATAAGTCCTGAAATTCCACCTTTTTGAACTACTCTGTATTGGCTCGGTTTGGACATAGGGTAATTTCCTCGAACCACTGGGATCAATTGGGGTCATAACAAACTTGGAACTTCAAATTGGGATGTTCCTCTATGTGTAAGCTTTCTAACCAAGTTGGTTTCACTCAATTTGGAGTTGTGTAGGGTGAGTTACACCCTCCTCAAGTCACGCTGCCCGGATGTAAGTCTTGATTCCTAGGTCAAGCTTCAAAAATTCATATCTCTCTCAATACTAATCCAATAACCTCATATTATATATATATGGAAAGCCCTGAATGTCTACTTCCATCTAAAAATAGTTTCATTGGATTTGACAGGTTGTAGGCAGAGCCATACACTCCGCCATACAGACTGCCGTGGAATTCCTCAACTAGACAGCATCCTAATCCTCCATTCCTTCTAGTTTTCTCCTTCTAACTTTAGTTCCAACTCAAGATTTCATACTAATCCAATCATAATCCATCATAATACCTCCAATATATCATCAAATACATGAAGAAGAGTAAAAGTTCATGCAATCATAGTCCAAAGAATTCAATAACAGAAATAGAATCCTACCTCTTTGGAGTGTGATCTTGCTGAATTTGAGTTTGGATTGAATGGAGCCTTGACAAAGCTTGGAGATTTGATAAAGTAGATTGAGAGAAGAAGGGAAGAAGAAGGCTGGAGCAAGAGGGCAACAGAGTGGCGTAAATCAGATCAAAATGAAGAGGGGAGTCTGATTTAAATACATGAAGGTAGTTGGAATTGTGGTGTTGATTAGTTGGAATTTTGTGATTGAAATTCGGCCATGTCTCCCTTTTTTGTGGCCAAATTGCTCTCCACGTCATCCTAAAAGTGAGACTTGCTTCCATTCTATCTTAACTCGGAACTCGTCTCGATTCTACTTAAAGTCGGAACTCGTTCCATTTTACTTGAGCTTGGAGCTGAAGCCGGATGTCGGAACTCGTCCCATCTTATTTGTGACTTGAGGAAATCTTGTCTGGTTTATTCGAGAATTGGGAGCAAGGTCGGATGTCGGAAGTCATACAGCTTGTAATCACATAATCTCGGAACTACCCATTCAAACTCGGGAATACCAACAGAAATGGAAGGCTCCTGGGAATAAACTCGGACATCGGAACCTGTGTATGACTGGAAATCAACTCAAAGATTCAAACTCATGTCCATTGAGTTCAACTCTAAGGCCGAAACTCGTTATATTAAACTCGGAGGTCGGTACTTGTAACAATTGTGTCAAACTATAACTTCGGAGGTCGGGAATCATGTACATTATTTTGAAACATGAAGTGTAAGGTCGAAAATCGTGTGCATCTTACTTGAATCTTTGACATACATTATGAGATCGAAAATCTGCTCCGTTAGCTTTGATACATAAGGTTGGATATCGGGAGTCACGCCTGTGTTGTTTGGACCTGAAGTTTAAGTCGGAAGTTGGGAAATGAGGAATACTCGTATGGTTAAGGTCGGAAGTCGTGAAAATTGTGCTGAAATTCGAGGACGAACTCGAAAATCGGAAATTATCCCATTTTTGTGAAATTCGAAGATGAAGTCGGAAATGGAATTGATCAAACTTGAGGATGAAGTCGAAACTCGGAAATAGGGGATGTTATATAATGCGTATGTGTCAAATCCATATTATCGAAGAACATCGTTTATGAATCCTGTTGCAAAGAGAAAATGTATGCACATACATACGCTAGGTATAGGAGAACCCACTCTATTTCCTTCTCTTTATAGATGGCCACATCGATGGAGCAGTAGCCATCAAGAGTGCCAAGACTAGAATCGGGATCCTGCTTATAATATGAATATATATAGTACCCTAGTTCCATCCATCAAAGATTTAGGTTACTTTGGGTCTCTACACCCTCCAGCATACTCATTATTGAGTCCAAGCCCAATAGCACATGGTGAATCACAAACCTATAATGGATCACTTAATAATTACATGGGTTTCCAGTTAACAATGAGGCTATCAATTTAACCCGTTTTTATTAAACAAAAAGGTCCACCAATTAATGGAAGCCCAAACCTAGAAAATTCTAACATTCTCCTACTTGGGCAATATTGATTGGGTTTTATTCAGTTTCTAAAATATTTTGAAAACGACTCTCGGGTTGAACAACTGTAGCCACAAACTATAGCCTGAAAAATAATTCACCATAAATCAGATCACTCCAGTCAACAAGGCTACCAACTAAGAACCATAGACGAATGATAGACTATAAAGTGTCTAGTTCCCCATGACCACATAACCAATAACCTCATCAACAATGATCAACAACCATGAGTGTGCAAGGTATAGACATACACATAGTAGCATTACAATAACGCGAGGGTAACATCCTCCTGAACTACAGTACTATACTTAAGTCAGAGTACCACACTTAGGAGTTGTTACTATTACCTGAGCGGACCTTAACTGACAGCAACTTTAGCCATCTGTGCAACTTCTCGAACTATCTGGAGATAACATGGGGAACAAGAGTGAAAATTTAAAATTCCCAGTATGATTCTTTAACTATCATACACAATGTCATTGTTGTCATCTCCAGTTGCTTCAATTTATTATGAAAAAGGTGATCATGTTATACAAACTATTTAATTTTATAGTTCGAAAATATATTGTCCGAAGCAAGGTTCGTTTTAATCATACACTTATCATTTGGGTGAGCTAGTACAAAGTCAATTCATGAATTATACTATGAATAATAACTGAAACATATTAAAATACAATAGCACCAATATACTGAAAACATAAGATCTGCATACACCCTTTGCTTGTACTTGAATTTATGCAGATACACATAATTTTCTTTTCTTCCTTTATCTTCCTGTATTTGTTACACATATTCCAGAGTATGATCGCCATGTCATACTCCATCGGGGTGTGATTACCATGTCACACTCCTTAGGAATATGTTCTTCTTGCCACATGCCAGAGTAAGATCGTCATGTTATACTCCATCCGGATGTCGCCATGTCACATTCCTTAGGGTGTGGGATCATTATGCCATATTCCAGAGTATGATCGCCGTGTCATACCCCATCAGAGCGTGATCGCCATGTCACGTTCCTTAGGAATATGGACTCATCATATCTTTTATCATAGAATCTTTATATACCACATTCTAGAGTATGATCCCCATGTCATACCCTATCAGAGCGTGATCGCCATGTCACGTTCCTTAGGAATATGGAACCTTCATCATATTTTTTAATTGCCTTCACAGGGAGGGACCCAATTAACTGCCTCCAAGTGAAGGGACCCAATCGTATCTTATTTAATTGCCTTCACGAGGAGGGACCTCATAACTCCAAGTGAAGGGATCCACATTTAATATATTCATATCCTTTTATTCTCATACATATGCTTCATCATTTACCTTCATATATCCTTGCATCTAGAATTTTATATTCATAACTTAAATCTTTATAACACAAGCTATTATTACTTCATATGATTCTACCAAATATTCAGCAACATAACGGAACGTGTTCGCTTTCTGATCAATAGTGATAGTACTTAGAAAACCAATTATACAGAGAAATCATAACACTTCATTCATATTTCAATCATCAATCTCATAAGAACAATCTTTGCATTTAACACATAGTTGCTATCCCAGCACATCTATTCAACCCGATTTTTGTAATTCAAGCTAAAATTTTTATTTAACTCATCTGGACCTCAATTTTGGATATGTTAGAGTGTTATGTGTCTATTTTCTAACCTCTTTGGTCCCATCTAATTTTGATAAGTATAGCTCAAGTTATTTAAGTTTTATCCCAGCCTGCCCTGAAGCTAGCTAGAATTATACACTTAAAATTAAAAATCCACTAAAAATCGAAATCTAGTTCAAATCATACAGAATTAGTCTCATATTAAAATTAACAGGACAAGAGTTCATTTGCAATAAGTTTCATTTCATTTGACTTAGTATAGTTTGAGTTATAAGTCCTGAAATTTGACCTTCATGTACTGCCCTGTTTTGGCCTGGTTTGGACATAGGGTAAATTTCTCGAGCCACTAGGAGCAAACGGGACCTTATCTAACTCTAAAAATTTTATGAGATATTCTCTTATGTGTAAGCTTTCTAAAAAAGTTAGTTTCACTCAATTCCAAGTTATATAGGGCAAGTTTTGATCTAAACAACCTAGTCTGCCCAGAATCAAAGTTAGAAACCTAGATCGAATTTCAAAAATTCATATCTCTCTCAATACTAATCCAATGGCCTTATATTATATATGTATGGAAATCCCTGAATATTTACTTTCACATAAAAATATTTTCATCAAATTTAAATGGCTATATACTGAGCCGTACACTCCGCCGTACGGATCACCGTAGGTTTTCTTAAACTAATCCATTCTGTTTGCTTCTCTTCACTAGATAATCATCCAAAACTCAATTTAAAACACAACAATCCAGCCATAAACCTTCATATAGGCTCATAATAACATCAAATACATGCATCTAAATGAGTTCACAGTAGCCCCAATTCACAAGAAAATTCAGAGAAGAGGTTGAATCCTATCTCAAATTAATGTAGAAACTAGCTAGAATTGAGCTCTTGGTGTAGGAAGTGGGTGGAGCTTAGAGATTTGAGGAAGAGGAAGTGAGGAAGAAGAAGAATGAAGGGAGAGAAGTTGGCATGAAGGAGAAGCACGAAAATGAGGGGAGTTGGAGGGGATTTTAGAGTCTTAAAGCATGACAAGTGAGTGGTGATTGGTGGAGGCTTGGATGGTGTACATTGAGCCAAGTTTCTGCACTCTTTACGCAACCACTTGGTGCCACTTAGGTGGGGGATGGTGGCTGAATTTTAGCCACTCTTTCTAGGGTTTCTAGTGTAGAATTCTATTGGTCCGGTTTTGGTTGTTTAAAATGCCGAATCTCTACCGATTTCCTGCAAATCGGCAAAACGATTTTGAAAAATTTTGTGAGGTTTTCTATATGTCTATTTTAATTCTTCTTAATCCTAATCTCTCTAATTAACTTCAAATCAAATCCTAGTTAACCTTTAATTAACTTTTAATTAACTTTACAAACTCAATAAAAATAAATAAATCGATTAACGGTGTAACTTAAATTTTTTGCAAATTTAGGGCCTTCTATTTTTTGTTTTCCATGGCTAATGACATTTTTGTAATTATGGGTAAGTCTAGGAGCATCCCATGTCATTTCACATATGAATACCTCCGTGGCTCAGTCAGCCGAGGTTTAGGTTTCTACATTTTCGCTATGTGATTCTACTTCGTTTAAAACCTTATTCTACTAATTCTATTGATATAGGGACCTAAATATCATTTTCTAAAAAGTTTAGGGGCAAGGTTATGAATAACAAAAGTTATTTTTTATTATTTTCTATTATGTTATATGGGGATGTTACAACGAGCGCTTAGAGTGATCCTTAATGCTACTATGTATGGATCCTCATTGTGTCTTCCCAAGAAAACACAATTAATCTCGTGGTTTCTCACGAAACACCAATGTCTTCCCAAAAAAACATCATATCTCGAGATATACAAATGGTATCAAAACCCATTTTATAATGTGCGCACATATTCATCAATAGATGACATAAACCCAATGTAATAAAATGAATAATACAACTACCACTAACCAAGTACATCAAAAGACTTTACAAGACCCATATTCTTAACATGTTTCATAAACACCATGGACCTAAGTCCTTTAGTTAGGGGGTTAACAAACACCTTCTCAGTGCTAATATACTCATGAGGGCCCCAATCACACAATTCCAGTGCAATCACAATTTCATCAGCTTTCACTGACCAATCACATTAAAAAGATATAAACCACCAAGGTTTAAGCATGTGATTACAATAAAGCTATCATAGGTTCACTGTTAAATAACATTAACAACAACAAAATATAGCTATCATAACTCAAACTATCAAGGATTCTCAAAATTATATATATAGCATGATAATAGAACCAAACAATGGCTCCCACTAACCTTATGCAATTACAAGAATATGATTAATTTTGGGCATAGTCATATATTTCATGGAAGGTTAGGCATATGATTGTACAATCACCTATGGGCAGAATGCACAACACATACCATAGCTCCCACTCATTAAAACAATCAACATTTTCTTCAAGAAGAAAATCCACTTAAATACGAATTCAACTATAATTTCATGGATAAACTTATATATCCATCATGCCCAAATACCATTGCTATATACAATTTCCATCCTTTTAAGAAGCTAGCCAAAGTTTACAACATTATAGTCTAATTACTTTATTAAGGGAAAACATGACATAAAGTTGAAAATAAACATAATCAACCTTTAGTTGATCCAATGGATAATAATTAGTGACAATTGTTACCATAATAGGGATTTAAAAAATGAATATAGACTTGCCTATGGGCGGAGAATGTATCATATATAACAGTCTCAGAAAATTCAACACCTATGGGTAAAAGAATTTTCACTATTAACTAATCCCAAATTTTCAATGCCTTTTGACCAACTCAGACATGAGATCACCTGTGGGTAGATCAATGCATTAATTGGTCTAAGCAACAAAACTATCTCCAAATTAACAAGTAGCTGTAATAATTTCATGAATGAGTCACTTTGGTGATAAACATCTCCATAAATGAGCTCCAAAATAGGGATGATAGTCCAGTCCATTAAACCATTTTTCTTTAACTTACATATATAAATTTTCTTAAAACATATTTCCCAAGAAACACACCATGAAGTACTTCATAAAGTTACATCACTCAAGCAGTGTATAACAATTTGCACAAAAATGAACTTTCATACACATATTGTACAAATTAGAATAATCAACATTAGACTATAATCTTGGCCAATATAAAAGAGCTAACAGGTTAGTTAAACTGAGGTTGAGAGCACATAAATTTTCATGAATTATTTCATTAACTTAATAAATAAACTACCTTGCAAACCATCATTTACTATGCTAACTAATTCACCAATCATAATAATTATTTATTCATGCTCTCTAAAATTATATTATGACAATAAGATAACTCTCTTTCTCCATGCACTTAACAAACAACCAAGTGCCATAAAAACAATGATAATTAATAATTACCATAATATTTCTCATAAAAGAATTTTATCAAGAGAAACAGAACATTATATCGTGCAGCGGAAACTATGGTATAAATAAAATTTCATTCAACTAAGTTGAATATCAGGCATAGTTGCCCCTTAATGCATGCATAAACTAATGCAAATTAACCATGACTATTATAACTCTCCCCCTCGACAATTACATAGTCGCAAATAGCAATAGTCATGTCCTTCCTTTTTTAAGGAAACATTTAGCCACAATACCCACTTTAAATACTATGCGCTTTCATTGTAATCTTCCTCTCAAACACCCATTTGCACTAATAGGCTTAAAACCATCAAGAGCTTCTATAAACCTCCATATCCCATTGTAACTCATGTAGAGTATTCTTACCTTCAATTATTTACCAAATAAAGATTTCAAAATTATCAACATTCTATTCGAGAACTCGATAATCTTTGGTTCAACTATCTTCATTCCATGTTGTAACCTTTGGCATTCATGGGATAACAGGCAGCCTTAAAGTTCTTCTTGATATAGTGGGATTAATTCAATGACTTCACTCCATATACAAAGCATGGTTGATGCTAAATTTGTAATCCTTAAACAGTTTAAATAGTATTTTTGAAAAGTATTTTATTTAAGATATAAACAACTGTTTTAAGATTTTTTTCAATGGGATTCAGGTAAGTTAATGTGACTTAACACAAAACAAAATTTATTTACTCAACCATCCCATTTTATTTAGAGTCCCGAACATGCTAAATTGGAAAATAATCCCTCTAATCCACAAGATATTTAGCAAGAGACCTCATAGATTATCTATTATTACCATGCCTATTTCAGAAAAAAAAATTTACTATTCCAACCTAACAATTTTGATTTTTCTAGCCCAACTTTCTCCCTCTATCTTAAAAATTTAAAGTTTTTCCAAAAATAGAAACATATTTATCTTTAAATATAGACAAATCATAGCTTACAAAATCAAAATCAAAAAACAAGAAGAATGTTTTATTTTCTCATAAGGTTGGTCCCACAAAATAATATCAACAATTACCAAAAGGTAATCACATATTTGTCTTAATAAATTTTCTTTCATAATAATTTTAATTAAGAGCTTAATTTGGTTGTCAGTGCTATTCACAGAAAAATTCACAGGAGCTGAAAAATACCTAGAATTTGATTATTTACATGGGCAATCAATAGTAATATTCATTACCATCAATAGAGACTCAACATATAAAATAAACTCACCTGTGGGTGGAGAATATGTTATATAAAACAATAGTTACAAAAATTTAACACCTATAGGTAGATGGGTTTTACTGTCAAAGTCATCTTAGGTACCATGCCACACAAAATTAGTCAATGAACTAACTACCTGTGAGTGAGTCGATCTACAACTAACTAGGTGACGAAACATGCCACATTAGGATCAATTAATTAGCTAACTATCTGTGGGTAAGCCAACTCATAACTAATCCAAATGATAAAACATCCCAAATAAATAAACAAGTAACTTTGTCAATTTTGCAAGTAATCTACTGTGTTGTAGAAACTTGCTCGACCAACAGATCTCTCAATAGGGATAAATAATTGCCCAAATAATAAATTTTTAACTTAACTCCAATTTTTTAAATACCTTTAATAACACAATAATGAAACTCGATAAGTATAAATAGGCAGTTTCAATTCTATAGCTCTGTAGAATTCAATTCAATTTTATTCACAACAAAATATCTCAAATTCTGTGATTCTTAGAATTTTTAACCGATAATTTATTATTATTGAATTTTTAAACTTTTAATATATCTCTCCTTCCCTCTTCTTGTTAGCTTCTAGCCCCCTTAATTAATTATTATCCGCGTGCTTGCGTTTCAAGCGAGGAGGCACTGGCGTGCTCGCAAAGGGCACATCCCTTTCACCCTTCTTCCTCACGTTAACTGCGCGACAGCCATGGCGAAATAGGCGAGATCCATAGCGACAGACTTTTATCAAGTCTAGCGACCAACCACCTCCACCTTCTACCCCGAGGCGGCGGCGGACGGGAGCCTGACAAGGCAGCAGGCGCAGCGATGCTCCACCGTCGCAAGGCGGTGTAAAGGCATCGCCCTCCTCCTCCACGCGGTCTGCAGCAGCAGCAGCGGCACACAGCAGCCAGATCCGGCCTTCCCTCGCAGCGTGAATGCCATGAGTGGTGCAAGAGAGAAAGACAGCAAGATCCAGCCGCGGTGTTATCGTCTCTCTCAAGCAGCAAGCAAGGTCCGCATTCAACTTCTTGCATGCGACAGCCATGGAAACAGCACCTGCATCAGGGGTGGACGGTGGCACCACGGCTGAACAGTGACGTGACAGGAGCGGCTATGCAAAATGAGGCAATCACCGGAGCGGCGACGACGACCAGCGGCTGCGGGAAGAATGGCGGTGGATGGCACAATCCAGCGATGATTAACGGTGGTCCGCGAGCGATACATTCTCACTCTCGCAATCACGTTGTGGTTCAGGGTGAAGGGAAAGCCATAAGGAAAACAAAAATTCCCTTCCTCGCCCGAACAAATCAGATTCAATGACAAGGAATAAAATATATATTTGTCAGCCATCACTCAATCCTCTCTCAAGTACATATTCATTCAAAAACCAAGGTTAAACCACTTTGAAAGCAAACAAAAAATAAATGAAATATACAGGTGATTATAAAACTCAAATCCACAACTTTTTGTTGCTTGAAAAAGAAAACATCGTTTTCGGTCCTCATTGCTATGAATCGAGGTTTAATTCAGAACCAATAATAATAATCTTGATAACACAAATCTAATGCATCAGAACCGAGATCCAAATTCAATTCAGAATTATTCAATGCAAACAAAAAAAAAAAAAAAATCATTCAATCTAACAAAGAGACATATACTAGATCAAAAAAGGATTTTGCAAATTCTAAATTCCTATTCAAATTAATTTAGGAATTATCCCAAATCAATTTATGAGAAATTCTCAATTTAAATCAATTTCAGAGTTTTCTTGAATTGGATTCTAATCCCGGTATAATCCACTTCGATACCACATGTAAGATTTTTTCTGGATCTATATTAGGAGTTAAAAACACCAATCATAATAGGAATTCAGATAAGTAATGCGTACATGTCAAATTCATATTATCGAAGAACATCGTCTATGAATCCTGTTGCAAAGAAAAAATATATGCACATGTATACGCCAGGTATAAGAGAACCCACTCTATTTCCTTCTTTTTACATATGGCCACATCGATGGAGCAATAGCCATCAAGAGTGCCAAGACTAGAATGGAAATCCTGCCTATAATATGAATATATATATAATACCCTAGTTCCATCCATCAAAGACCTAGGTTACTTTGGGCCTTTATACCCTCCAGCATATTCATTATTGAGCCCAAACCCAATAGCACATAGTGAATCACAAACCCATAATAGATCACTTAATAATTATATAAGTTTCTAGTTAACAATCAGGCTATCCATTCAACTCATTTTTATTAAACCAAAAAGTCCACCAATTAATGGAAGCCCAAATCCAGAAAATTCTAACATTAACATGTAAGAAGTTCTGTTTCTTTATTCGAAAACTGAAACTCTTCTCTCCACTTATTATTATTTTTTTTTTTTGCACACTTTATTTTTCAATGAATAAACTGAATTTCTTAGATATTAACATAGGGTTTCCCAGGATATAAGTATAAAAAAAAAAATGCAATGAGAGAGTTTCAGTTCCCAATAATTATACTGAATTCTTCATAAATTAACACAGCTTTCTATTATATCATGGATTGCAAAACTACTCTGAGCATCACATGCTTCCAAACATATTTGTGATCATTGTCTCCACAAAAATATGTCTTTTAGCTAGGGATCAAAATTTATCAAAATTTAAATATTGAAAAAGATTGCTAGCTTATTTGGTCATCACCGTTATAATTTGATAAACTTAAAATCTCGGCTCACGGCAAATGTAATAGGTGGATTCCCTTATTCTACGTATGGTTCTTAAAAACTTAAAGAAATAGTTGTACTGCTGCTATTATTAAATATAGTTAGTTTTTGGATTAATAATAAGCGCTTAATCTAATAAAAATAATTATTAAAATTGAAAAATTAGGACACTAATTTGATAAAAAAATTATTTCATTAATATAATCATGAATAAATGACATTAAAGTAGTTTTTAAATTGTTTTTTACTAAAACTAAAATTGATTTGTTTTGACGGCAAAAGAAAAATATTACATAAAAAATAATTTTATATTACTAATTTTTGAGGATGTAAAGTGATATTCTTAGAATCTTTAAAGAACTAAATTAGTATATTATTATATGTAAAACAACGACTTTAAATGAAAAATCCCACATGTCATCCGCAACTAATTTCAATTATGTTACACTTCCAACCTAATCTTTTTGTTTTTTTAATTGTTATTATTTGAATAGTTGTAAGAGACCGAGTAAAGCAATACTGCAATTTGCAAACAAAGATTACCAAACTTATTGACTTCTCATGCAGCTGTTTTATACGTCAACCTACATTTATTAGGTTTTTTTTTTCCCTTCTTTTTTCGTACAAAAAAACCATCCTACGTTGACTATATATCTTTTAAATTATAATGTCCTCATTTTCTATTTTGTATCGTTCTAGAAAACAGTGAAATTGTCCTTGGGGGAATTGAATAAATTATGGTGAATTACATTAATCTCCCCTGAGGTCTAGTACAATTATATTTGGTACTCCTCTATTTAGCTATATTACACTGACCTCCCTTATTATTAATGGAAGTTAACTCTGTTTAAATATCAATAAATTTAGAACCCAGAACTCAGACTGTCTCATGTTAATTGATGGCTTGATCTCAAAACTTGGAACTAGTCTATAGGCTCACATTATGTATGACAGTACTAGTCAAATTGACCCCATTGTATGAGTTTTGAGTTCCAATCTCAACCTGTAACTTAACCAATGTCTCAATGTGTCCAAGTTCCAAGTTTCAATCTCAATCTGTCACTTAATCAACGTCTCAATTTGATAGTTCACTTCTTCCTTGTCCCTCCAGTTTCTGAGTTTCGAGTTCATTGACACTCAAACGGAGTTAACTTTCATTAATAATAAGGGAGGTCAATGTAATATGGTTAAATAGGGAGGTGCCGGGGGTCAATGTAATTCACCCAATAAGTTATATTGTAAAAACAATAGAGAAATGATTTTTGAATTCTTGGGGAGGCGTACACCTTAGACATCGAGAGAGAGAAAGGAGAAAAAAATTGTAAAAAAATGAAAAGAATAAAATGACTAATAGAGAGAGAAAAAGGAAAGAGAGGGTGTTAGGGTGTCTATCCTTTTTGGATGTACAAAAAACATAATTCAAAAAAATATGTTATGATTACAAGCAGAACTTCTCACAAGTATTAAACCATAATTTAAAAGAATATGATTTGGATGCACTTACAGTGTAAAATTTTTTTATATTGTCATCCAATCATATTTTGTCACATTAGCAAATATGGTTAAGTCTTACACTCACTATTTGAATGGTTATGCAAATGGAAGCATATGATTAGTTAATAGTGTAAAAAACTTTTATACTATTAGTATATCCAAATTAAACTTAATTTCAAACTGTGTAATGCTTAGTGATTAGGAAAATATATCCTATGAGTATAATGCTAGACACCCACCGACATTTGTAACACCTTCCTAAATACAACATCGTGCTTAAGTTATAGTATCGCACTTAAGAGTTATTACTGTAAATGAATAGACCTTGTTTAATAGCAACCTTTGGCCATCCATACAATCTCGATCCAATTCATCCAAGGCGGTCATCTTTGAGAGTCTCTTGAGCTATTTAGAAATGACACGGGAACATACATGGAAATGAAAATTTTACATTCTTAGTAAGCATCTTAGACTACCGGACAATCAAATATCATCGTCGCCATCCCAATTGCTTCAGTTTATTAAGAAAAGTGTGATATCATACATAGAGATAAAGGTTCAATTATTAAGTTTAAGAAAATATATCCTTCCAAAGTAAATTAATTTTATTCACACATTTGACAAAAAAAGAGAAATCCCATAGTGGTAGCAATAGGTCAACAAGATAATTAGAATTTATGCATATGCAGATGCTACTAGATACGGATGCACGTGCACTTGACTTTCTTGTCTTTCTTTAACTTTCTTTACTTAACACACTTAGACATTACGTATCGCCGTCCCTAAGGTGTTTGCATGTGTCTGCACTTTGAGTGTTGCATATCACCATCCTTATAGTGCAGTATTTTTCATTTGTACGTGGTCCCTGTCCCGGTTTGCTTTCTAATCATCTTATTGTGAACTCGGAGCTCCGATCCTAGTTTGATTACTATTATCTTACCCGGAACTCAGACTAATTACTTAAACTCCGAACTTGTACCGACTGTACCGGTTTGGTTACTTACTACCTTACTTGGACTGGAAATACTAATTTACTCAGATCTTGGGAATTAGAAGCCTCTAGCTCAAAACTCGGGACATGTAGGCATCTCTACTCACGATAGGGAGGAACTTGGATTTCGGACCTCAACTCAATCCTTTGCCACCCCACTTATACTATTGTGCCTCCAATGCACAATTTTGATCCTAGACTGTCTACCCTAGGACCTTGGATCCTGGAACCCAGTCACAACAAGTGAAAATGGGTGGACATTGACCTTCATTTTCTTAGGGTGAGTATTCTTCGCTCAATTTTCCTTTTTATATGAACTTGGAACTTGGAACTCCAATCTTATTTTGGTTACAGGGTAACATTCACTTCATGGAACTAGAACTTGGGACACCAATCCTGCCTTGGGTAGGTTGGACATTAGAAATTGGAAAAATCACTAAAAATCCATCTATTATTTCTTTGCTCTAAAATTTTATACGTTTATTCTCACTTAAATCCTCTTCCAAACAAACTAAGTCTCACTCAATTTGGTTAAGTAGTGCTTAAGTTATAAGCTCTATATTGGGCTAGCTGGTCCTATTTTAGGACTCATTGAACCTAGGGCAATTTCATAGGATTACTGGGAGCAACTAGCTAGGACTTTAACTCTGAAAATTTACAGGCCTATTCTCCTATGTGTTAGCTTTCTAAAAAAATTAGTTTCACTTAGTTTAAAGGCCTACAGGGCAAGTTATGCCTGAAAGAACACACCCTGCTCAAAATCCATGTCACTCTACCTGCAGCTTTTTCTGGAAAAATTCATAACTTATTTATCTTAAGTTCAATAAATCTCAGATTTTGTGGGTATACTTTCCTATGAGTTAAGTTTCATTGAAATTGGTTTCACTTCAATTGAAGATCCCTAGCTCCAGATATGGTCCACGAATCCAACACTGTCCAGGGTTATCCTAGTTGACCTGTTTTCTGTTTGTGAACATCCTTGAGTACCTAGCTTATTTCTTCCACTAATTAACTTGAGTTTTGCTAGTTCTAACTCAATGATATAAGCCTAAAGAGCATCACTTCTAGCCCAGGAACATGAAGAACAAAAGAATATAAAACCCTAGATCATCTAACTATATAACCACATATAAGATAATTTCGGAGCCTACCTCACTTCCAAGCTTAAGAGTGCTTCAAGTCTTATCTCCATTAACTCTAAAACCTCTTTAGAATCATAAGGCCACACCCAGACTTTATTTTTTTTCCTCTTCCTTGACTGAAGCTTGATACGGTCCAAAGAGGAGAAATTTTGGCTCTTATCTGGTTAAGAAAATCACAAACAAGTTTAGGGATCAAGTAGATGGTGAAGGAACAAGAAGGAACCTTGGTTTGGAAGCCTATGTGAGCAAAAATGGAGGAGATCGAGGGAGAGAAAGAGAGTTCAGCTGGTGGCTTTATGAGGGAGAGAAGATGATGAGTTCTTTAGGGTTTTGTGAATATATTTAGGGAAAAGTAAGGGTGACTCACCTAGTGACTCACCATACTAAGTGTGTGGCTCATGTTGCGCCGTGTGTTTCGGTCGTGTGGCTCACTTTGGGCCATATATAATAGATGTGAGCTCCTGATGACTAAAATCTCTTATATTATCCTACACTCTCACCTCTATTTGATAAACTTATTGTTAATTAATCTCTAATAATATCAATTAACTAAATTGGGATGTTACAACATTCATGGAACCAAAAGCATTACATCATAGTCCCCCAAAAAAAAAAAGATTTGATGTATTAAAAGTAAAATTAGAGAGAGAGAGAGATATATATATATATATATATATATATATATATATATATATATATATATATATATTATGAGAACAGTCACGCGAACACATATATGCCTACAGCAAACCTAGTCATTTGATGCATAAGTAGATCATGAAAATTCATGCAAGAAAATTATTGGTTTTATTTATTTATTGCTAGGCAACAGAAAATGCTCTTTATCTTCTCTCAAAAAAAGACATATATACATTACTTTTTATAAATGTATTTATCACATCTACTTATGTAGCAAAATTAAAGTGTATATTCTAGGGGACATTGATGCAAAGACGGCAGAGGGTATTGCAGCAAAAGGGGGCCTCCTCTTGGCTTGGAAACTAGGCTTCCACTCAATCATCCTTGAAGGAGATGCGAAGTATGTGCTCACCAACTTTGGAGATTGAAACAGTAATTTATCTCACACTGGTGCTATTTTGTTTGATGCTATGTATATATATTGCTTCATGGTTTTCTTATTTTAAGACTTGCTTCATTGTTGTTTTCTTTCAACTATAACCTCAATTTATCAATGCTTAGTTAAGTCAAGTGATTCAATATTTGTTCCCCTTAAATAATGTCTTGGATTTGAATTTTGTAGATTAAAAAAAAAAGATTCAAAGAAAGCTTTACCCCTATAATAAACTAACCCAACTTGAATAAGATTAGTTGAAATACTAGTGGTTTGACAAAAAAAACAACTATAACCTCAATTTGTTAATAAAGTATGATCCAAGGCCTTTTGAGATAACGACAGGATATCTTAGTCCAAAGCCACCCCTATGCTTTAATATCTTCCAATGTATTATATGAAACAGGCTTTGAGCTTTAAATAATTCAGCCAACATGTACTACTTTTAAGCTTTAAATCCCAAGCTGTTGTGTCGAGATTCTAAATAGAGTATTCCAACTTGGGTATGATTGGATTTCTTGTGTACGATTACAGATAGCTTACTAAACTGAAATAGCTACCAGAAGTAAGTGTATATAGTTGCTGATTCTCTGGCTTGTGCATAGATAACTATTGGAAATGATACATAAAAACCATATATTTGGAGCTAAATCTTGCAAGAAAAGCAGTGCACATGCCTACCAAATGTTTTTCTTTGCACGTTCTACGAGAGAGAGAGAGAGAGAGAGTTACGTGGAAAAGACAAAAATATTCCCCAAAACATTAACACGTTCTAAAGAAATTAAAAAGAAACAAAACCGTGTCCAATATATTAGACTCTATTTAAGAGTATCAAGTCTGGTATCTGTGCCGGTGGCCTCCGGCTGTGCTATGTCTCCGATATTTAATTTGAGCACAAAGATTTTTTTATTTCTGTTGTTGGGGGTGGGGGGGGGGGGATGGCAATTGCAATTCCACTCATCTAATGTGCCCACATTAATTAATTTATTAAGATTATATGTATGTATTTGATTTAATTTCTTCGGGTCTCTCGGCAGAGAAGTAAAACATAACATATATGTTTTAAGAATCTTAATTAGAGGAAAATCGAGAAGGATATGGATATGAAACTGATGCCGTTGTATATCGCAAGAAAACCAAATTAAACATGTCAGAATCGAAAACAGAAGCTATTAACCTCCAAAACTGAAGGGATCTAATATGTATGTGTGTCTGTCCTAAAAAAGTTGATGTGCTTCAAACCCTTGCATGTGAGTGCCATCCAAAGGGAACAACGGAAACTCACCAAACTCAGAAATAAACCCTTCCAAATCTGAGAACCCTCCCAGGTACCCACCACCGGAACTTTCATCCCTGCCAGCTCCTACTTCTTCTTTGACTCTGTCCCTTGTGTGATGATCCAACCCCCAAAACCCACCATTAATAATATTCCTCAGCTCCGTTCTCTCGGTTGGATTCTCTAGCACCCCACTGCTACCGCTACTTGTTGTGCTCCTAATTGACTCTTGCTCTCTTCTTCCTGTGACCCTTATTGGCTTCTTCTTGTTGCAGCACTTTTCTCCACTTGTTTTCCCAGTTAACTTCTGCACCAGTTCCCTGAAGTTCTCAACATCGGTCTTGATGATCTCGGGTGGAAATATGTGAATTATTCGTATCTTGTTGGGCTTGGTTTTGGATATTGTGTGTGAGTCTTTGTGCATGGTTAGGGAAGGTGAGTGTGGGTGTGAATTGGCTATGCATGTATGAGTGTGTCTCCTGATCATGTTTTCCATTGAGAGACAAAGGAAGGGAAAGAAGAGAAGGGGGGGGGGGGTCGGTGTTGATTTGTGTAGTTGTTGGAAGGAAAGAAGAAAGGGAATCACATATTTATAGTAGAAGAGCACAAGAGAAGAAGCAAAACTATGGGGATTGTTTGAAAGGACAGAGAAAAGGGAAATTTCAGGAAGGAAATATCAAAGCTGTCTGTTGGGAGGAGCAAGGAATAGATGAATACTCGTCTGACTATTGCAACGAGAGTCAATAAAGAAATCGGAACTCCATATGGTAGCCGTATCGCCCACTCTTGACTATATAATAGTAGAAAGAAATGTTGATTGCTATGTAAGTTTTATCTATTATGTATATGTATGCATATATTTAATCTTTAATTAAAAAATATATAATACAGTTATATTTTTTAACAAAATTAATTTTGATATATTATTAATGTAAAATATTTTATACTATTAATTAATCATATCATATTATATTTTTATTGAGTTTTGAGATAGTTGCGGCAAGAAGAAAAAAAAGATAGTTGAAGTAACTATATATAATTAATCATGTAAAAATTTTTTATATAAATATTGTATTAAAATTAAATCTTTTTAAGTGATTTAAGTAGATTTTAAACTATTATCACAATTATAAATTTTCAATGATACAAAGAAATTAAAATTTGTCAATTAATTATCATTTATTTTAAATTAAGTTCCCACGTCATGATAAACTCTTAAGCACCGATTCAATTAACATGCATAGTTATCAAAGGGAGCAAAGTGACATAATCCACATTCCTATCCAAAAGTCAATTTGAATTCCATAGTACTATAGCAAAAAAATTCAGGACAAATTCTAATTCAATTTCATTTTCCTACATATTAATATAAACTATCACTTCACTAAAAATGTATATCAATTAATTTCTAAATTTAATTCTAACATTACAAAAAGTAGTTCAAGTATGCATGTATTTATATAAGATTATCCAAATTAGCTTATGAGATTAATTTTGATTCAATGTCACAATAAAATCCTTTATGCTGGCATTTAATTATATGTAAGTAAATATGTGATTTTTGAGATAATGTAGGAGCCAAGTATTTTTACTAATATGACTTTATAAGCAAATACTATCTATAATATAATTGATCCTTTTAATTATGTGAAAATTTTACATGATTTAGCCATATGTAAATTTTTACTGTAGATAAAAGTGGATTAATAGTAAAAATTAACACATTTTCAGGTATGTAAAATTTTTACATAAGAAAATCTATTTCTAATTCAATCACATTACAAATAGTCTTACATTTTTTAATTAATATACTTAAATTTTACATTATTATCATATTTATAATATATTTTTGATTGAGATTTGGTTTAGTGGTAAGGAGGGCTAGTCCACCATAACGTGACGAATCACGGTTCGAATTTTAGTTGGGAGAGTCGCCCATATTTAAGTACCTGTATTATAGGATTACCTCCGGTGGGAGAATACATGTGGGAAACAAAAAAAAAGTTATAAATTTTCAATGTTAAAAAAATTAAGTTTACAAACAATATTCATTTATTTTTATTTAAATTCCCATTATGATTAACTCTCTCCACATATTAATTTAGGATATCAATTATAATGATGCTAAATCCTCCTAAAATTAAACATTCTCCTAATAATTCTTCTAATTACTACGTAAGGAAAGTACTGAATACTTCTTATTTTTATAAGATATTAAATATATTTATTTTTATTTAATATTTTCTTTTTTACTGTATTAGGATAATAAATAGGAGGATATAGCAAAACTCTTCAATTAATATGCATACTTATGTAAAATAATTTGATACCAACATTTATAGTTTATCATCATGTTTAATAAAGTTGATAACTCATGAAATACTAAACTTATTAAATGATGTGATAATATATAATTTTATATTAATATAAAATTTTACACCATTGACAATGTATATATATATATCAATTAAATTCTTAACTAAATTCTAAGATTGCAATTAGTGGTTCAAGCATGAACGTGATTATGTAAGATTAGCCGATTATGCATAATCCCCCAAATCAAATACTGTCACATAGCTATGTTTTGTGGGAAAATTAACTGCTACATTTTTTAAGGGAAAATTTTAGAGGAGGAAAAAAATCTTAAGTAACCACATCTATTATCATTACTACTATATGTTTAGTTTTTAGCAATATCTTTTTAAATTATAATATTTAAAAAATGTCACTAATTAAAAAAATAAAAAAAGTATTACAATATTTTCGCTAGTGTTGTATTTATTAGGTTTTGTTATTTAAAAACGTTTTAACAACACTTTGATATAAAAAAAATTTAAGTCTAGTGGAAGGCTCATCTTAATATAAGGTTAAGGCATATCTCTATGCTCATTAAATGCTTATAAAAATATTTACATATCATCTACTAATGGAAGAACTTAAGAATTGAACTCGTCATGATGATGTATGAGTGGAAGATCAACCAAGTGATCCAACCCTTGACAGAATTTTAATAACATTTTTTTAATAATTTAGTACTATTTTTAAAAATATTATTAAATTTCAATTATGTGTGCATTTGTTTCAATTTTTAAAAAATGTGATTATGAAACTTAAATTTTATATATAATTAAAAAATTTGAAAATTAATTTTTTTTTTTAGAAATTACTCTTTTTAACTTTTACAAAAAAAATAAAAACAGATTATTTTATATTCTAATTATTTTTAAAAATTATCCAAATATACAAAAAAGTGATTTTTGATCCCAAAAAAAACAAAAACAAACAAACAAACAAACACACCCTATATCTTACCCAGAATTAATGTATGAAAATTAGTTACCATTGATTAAAGTCTAATTTAAAATATTTGGCCATTAAACAAATATTTTTTTGGGGATCCCTTCTCTTATGTATTGTTGACTAATTAATTTAATCACAACTACACACACAAAGAGAGAGAGAGAGAGAGAGAGAGAGAGAGAGAGAGAGCAATTGGCATCATTGTTAATTTTGTTCTTTCAACTTCAAATCAAACCAACCGCCGGTCACTGGGTGGAATCTACCCTTCAATTATATGGTTTTCTGCAGAATTACCAGTTAACGACGTGATTCAATATAGTACATGAAAAAATCAAGTCACTTCCACCAAGCAATAGCCGAAAATATCTAGGTCAGTAACTTATTTCGAAGGGGACTGTACAAGATTTCTCCAATAAGAGGATCAAATGATTTGCTATTCTTTTGGCAAACAGATATACATAATTGCCACGCAAAAGTCAGATATTCTTGCCTATATATGATTTTAGCTTACTTATAGAACATAGAAGCCAAAAATTTATTTAGCAATTAATTTAAGACCTCTTGAGCGTACAGCTAAATTTAACGATAGACTATACTACATGAAATTTCATTTGAAATTCGGGTTAGGTAATTATTACACGAAATCAGTGTGGTTGGATGTTGAACCCCACAAGTCAATAGTTGCATAAAGAGCGACAGCTTAGCGATACGTAATCCGGTTTAGAGAAGAGATAGCTGTGCCCAGCTTTTCAACAATATTTGGATCTGTCTGTATCTCCTTGCATATATTCTCATATTCTGCTTTTTAGTTTATACTTTGAACGTAACTCATTTATTTTCACTCGCATGATGTGCAATAATTAATCAGCACGAAACTAAATTATAAATTGATAACTTAGTTGAATAAAATAAAATGCCAACATGGTATATGATTTTTCTTTTCATATATAGTAAATTAAAGTAGCTAACTATGCGTAAATAGATTTCGCTAACCAGGAGTTGGTTTCATCATGAAGCCTTTGGCAACTGGAATAGGGTGGAGTCATGTGTGCGCCATTGTGATTTTGTGCGTCTATAAAAATTGATTAAGGTAAATAATTATAACTATACTCACTTGAATGTGATCGTTAATCCAAGCCAAACTAAAATATAAAGGGGTCATATGATTTAAAAAAATCATCTGGTATAAGTAGCTGATTATACATACATAGATTTTTGCTTGGGAAATAAGCTCAATACCGAAGCCTTTGGCAAGTGGAAAGGGTTATGTGTGTGCTATTGTCACTTGATGTGTCCTATAGAAATTGATTAACGGTCACGTCAAAAAAAAAAAAAAAAAGACAGAAAGAAAGAAAGAAAAGAAATTGATTGCGGTACGTAAATAATTATAACTTTAGTAAATAATAATGTAACCAACAAAGTATATATATTATCTATTCCTTTACTAAAGAGGTAGAGTACAATACCGAAATTATTTGCCACTTACACCTTTATAAATATATTGAATGGGAAAAAAGCAACTTCGTTAATGATTGAGGAAAAATTGAGCCGATACTTATATAAGAAGTCTAGATGTTGATATACCCTTTTATTGACAATAATTTGAGATTCAATTTTCAAGCAATCGGATCATTCGTTTCAACGGTCGGATTAGTTGTATATATCATCGATGGTTAATGGAATATATATATATATATATATATATATATATATATATATATTGGTTGAGGTAAAAATAAGGGTGAAAATTTTATAGATGAATTTCATATATAATTTTACATATAAAACTCATATATAAAATTTCTATATCCCTATTTTTACCTTCAACCAAATATATCCATAGATATCTGAATAGGGAAAAGAGATCATAGATTAATAGAACTTTGAATATCTAATATTATTATTACACTAAAACTCATAAAATATTATTTATATTAAATAGTTTAGTAGGTAAAATTGGTTATTATAATATAAATTAATATCCAATTTTTTTTCCATCTATGTTCATTATATATATATATATATATACACGTTAGCTAGTTTTGGCCAAACTTTTTCTTTTTTTAACACAGTTGGAAAAGGAACATCAGCAAACAGCAATATATCTCTTTCATTTTTTTCGTCTTTTATAAGGTATCTCAGTTATACATTGATAGAATAAAGAATTCAGTTCTAGAATTGCCATTTGTCTTGATACTGTAAGTTTGTTGGAACAGCCGGATAATAGAATTGCCGCCTGCACGTCAGTGTGTGGTTCTTCTGTTGCTGCTCAGTAATTGAGCTTTCGAACCACACCACGCAATCATATTCTCCAATCTCCAAGCACCAAGTATCATGCATACACTTTTCTTATTCATTTATCTGCCGGAGTTCGTTTTGGTCCCTTTCCACTGGAATCTTACATATGATTTCTTTAATCGAAACAGCTGTATTAATTAATAAAAATATTCTCCTGATTGTATATATAAACTGAAAAGTGGTTATATAGATTGGATGTACTAATGAACCCCTACGCTAATTATGCAAAAGAAAATAATCTGGAATATAACAGAAGCAAATTTATGGTCACGATGAAAAAAGTTTACATGTGAATATATATAAAATATACAATGAGTAATAAAATTTGAACAACTAAATTAATTACTTCTTCCGCAAGCATATAAGAAAACAAAAAAAATTAAGTTATTAATTTAAGTAGTCTCATTTCAGTGTAAAATTCTTGTGTATCATCCCAAATTAATTTGCTGTTGCATTATTAAAAAATATAGTTATAATATGTTATTATTTAAGAAGTCTCAACACAGTTGAAATGATAGCATTAACAAAATTGTGTATGACTGAATTAACATTAAATTTTATATCTAATTACGCACTTGTTATGCTTGTAAACTTAGCCTGCTCTGACATTGTATGTACTGTACTTATATTTTGCATGATACTATTTGATACTTTGAAGAATAGATAAATTTTTAGTAGTTGTTAGTTGTGTTTACATGCATCTTATAAGAACAATGATTGCTGGCTCAGAAGAAGAACAGTGATTCGTTTTTTTTTTTTTGGGGTCATGGAGGAAGAACAATGATTGAAACGCATCGTAGGAAAGGGAAAGACGTGGGTCGGGCTTGGAGATCGTAATGGATATTCGTCCGTTCGTGCTGCCAAGTCTGAGTCTCATCTCATAACTATGGCAATGCCAACAGTGTGATCTCCACGTGATCTCGTAATCTCTGATATCAGCTCGCAACACACGAGTTTGGTGCCGGCACAGATGGGGTCCCCCTGGACCGCACCACATCATACTATACGGACCCAATCATTTTGCCACGTGGCGGCGTGCGAGAAGCAACCAATCAAAACAAGAGCATGACCGCAACTCCGAGTCTGAGTTGGTTGATTGACGTGGTTCCATGTTCAGTTGTTCACTGTTCACGCCGTTGCACTTGCTCCTCGATGGCTTTCTCCTGCACTACATTATCACAATTCCACTACAGTCGGGATTGCGCAGGATTAAGAAATTTCACGCTTTTTTGTATATCAGTTTTTTGCAGGGCCCTGAGATTACCCAGGAATTGTGGTAAAAAGAGTAGAGGATAAAATAATTATTATTATTTTATTATTTTTATTATTAATTTTGATTTTTACTTTATCTATTAATTATTGTGTTACATGTATATAATATATATTTATTATTGATCCACGCGAAGAGGTTTCCATCTGTAGAACGTAGAGGACTAGGGCAAGAAAGTGCCTTTACAATATATTTCATGACATTTGTAAGAATGTTGTGAGTATTCATTGGTTCATGTATAAGATCTTCCAAGCATTGTGGGCCCATTGAGACTCGTCCACATTTAAAGGATCAGCCCTCGATGGCTCTCTGTACATTGGAGGCTCTACTACTGTCGAGAGCACGTGGCTAAGGATGGTAAATATTGTCCTTTACTCATTTAGTTATTCTATTTTCGCATTAAATATTATATATACGATCACGAGAAAATTCTTTGAAATATAGGAGAAAGCGATGAACAAGTCGTCGACTCAGGGGGAGCTGTTCTGAGAGACCCACACTTAAAAGTAGGACAAATCCTAGTGGATTAATACGCAGTCAGAGACCACATACGTAAGTACTTATAATTTTAGTTTTTAATATGTTTAATTTATTATGGTTATTATTCTTTAAATCTAATTTTTTTTTATTTCCTCTAATTGTAGCATAAGTTTATTCAGCGGCTGATTGAGACACTCCTGCCGGCCCACCTATTAGCAATGATGAGGTACGGGTCCAGACGATCGGCAGTGGCTACAAGGGGCGGATTTATGAGATGAGAATCTCTTATAGCATGTCATATTCTCTAGGCTATGTGTTTGAAGCCGAGCTAATTGGGATCGATCGGGAGTCCATTTGTGATCAGGTCAATGCACTAAATGAGTTAGTGCAGAGGCAGCTCCAGGAGGCCGACAGGAAGTACATGGAGCTGTATAAGCACCACGAGAGGGATAAGCATCAGTGGACGCAGTAAATACAATCCATGGAGTAAAAGATGACAATCCTGTATAGCAAATACAATCCGAATGCGGAGTGGCAGCTCTTCATCCGTTGCATAGCCTCCACTATGTCCGCCCCCACCTCCACCCCCACCCCCACCGTCTCAGCCTTCTCCACACGACTACCCATCCGAAGATGGAGACGACGACGATGATGGCAGCATCTCAGATACTGACGATGATCAGTATTAAAAGATTTTAAGGCTTTTCTTTTTTAGAATTATATTGTAAATATTTTTAGAATGACATTGTATATATTTTTATTTAATTAATAGTTTTTTTTTAATTTCTTCTGCAATTAAAACAAAAAAAAATCTTTATTTAAATAATAAAAAATAATTTATTTACAATAATATTTATTAACAATTAAAAATTAAATAATCTTATTTTACCAATAGATTTTACATCGGTTCATTTATAATATAATCCATCCATTTCAGAATATCTGTCCAAAATAAAAAAAATACATAGATTAAGCAAAAAAAAAAAAAAACCTTGGTAGTGGCACAAAATTATATAAATAGATGAAATTACCCTTGTCTAAAAAACATACTTCCATTAATATAATTAATACTACAATTATTCTTTTTATATAAATGATAGTGGGTTGGTCTAACACATTCTTAACTCTAATTACGATGACAGTGGGTGACAATTAAATTAAAGACATAATTGGAAAAAATTTAATAATAACTTGATATTAGAAATGAACAAATATTCTAAAATCCTAAAATATCAAAATTGGACAAATATTCTAAAATGGAGGGAGTAAAATATTAGTTCTGCACTTACGATGGATAATCCATCGGTACTTATTACTAATTTGTTGGTTTAATACTGTTGGTGACACTTTCTTACGCTATTATTATTGATATATTTTTGTTTTTATTGACGGAAATTTTCTATCGAAAAAATTAAAAATTTACTAACAGATATGTTTTTTCATTGGTAATATTCATTTTTTTTTAATTATCGACACGTCTCTTACCAATAGATCTTTTCCGTCACTAAATCCATCGGTATGATATTCACCGATGGATTTTATTCACTTTTCCGCCTGTAAGTTGCGCATTTCTAATAGTGGAGTTGCTAAAGGAATTTCTTTACTGTTTTGGTTGTGTTTGAGTTTCTTCATCTATTGGCATATTATTTCATCATCTTATAATTTCTCTTTTATGGTTTTCATCAATCGTTTAGTGACTATAGTTTAATCAATTTTTTTGGACTGTTGCAGTTTAAAGAAAATTAAAAGTTTTACTAGGTGAGTTTGTTATCTTTAACGTATAGCTCTGCCTTTTTTTTTTGCTTATTTTGTGCTTTTACCTTTTACTTATCATACATTTTTTTTCAAATATCACCAAAGTCCACAAATGACTCAATAACTTAATTTACTTGGGCACTAAGTTAGCTTTAGCTTGGTTAGTTAGTGAGCTATTATGATAGTTGTTTCAGTTATCACTAGTTATCGATTCAGTGGGTCAGTTTTCCATTTTTTTGCCTTTAACTTACATGTATATATAGCAGTAGTAGCAACCATTATAAATAACTAGTAATCATTTTCTCATTTTCTATTAAGTGAGCTTCATTCAATCACTCAAATTCTCTCTTCTTTAGTGCAAAGTTCTTGCACTTTCTATTTAGTTGGAAGTTTATTGTGGTATCAGAGCTGGTTCTTCCATTGCATGATCTCTGAATCCATGGCAGACATCAAGAACATGCTAATCAAGTTAATGACAATTAGATCTAGAATGATCAAATTCTAGTGGTGAATCAAGTGCAGATTGGGAATCAAATTCAAAATAATCAAATTTCAATCGAAGTTCAAGCTAATGCACAAAATCAGCATCCAATTTAGATTCCACTTCATGCTCAAAACTAGTTATATTGCTTGAATATGTGTCATGTTGCTTATTATGATTATGTAACTGTCTTGATGAATTAAGTGCTTTGCATCACATGCAATTGGCAATGCCTTATGGAAATTAGAAAAATGAAGTATGTTTATCATGCATTGATAATGGCATGTTGTGATATATGGTTTGACGACCAATAATGAAAAGAAAAGATTTTATGACTATGGTTTGATGACCTAGCTATGATGACCATGTCGATGCCTGGGACCATAGTTGGATGGCTATGGTTTGTATATGAGATATTGAGACTTGGTTGGAAAGGAGGATGACCATGGATGCTAAGGTTGATTCCTGGGTTTATGGGCCACAGTGGTAGCTGAGATCCAGCCTTATGATGAAAATCTGAGTAAAGGGACACCCTAATTCAAAGCTCTCGGTCAGATCGTGGCATAGGGTGAGTGGGGGTCACCAATGATTTCCCTTTTACTGAGCAAGAAAGTGAAAAGACCAGAAAGTAAAGTAAAGTGCATCATCTCTACATTACAGATCCCAATGGATGAGATTGCCACCCTATGGATCCTTGTTCATCAATTTTAATGGTGTATGGGGCCATCAGCTTTGATGTAGGACTTGTCATCATCCTTGAGGTGAAGGTTTGCCTATTAGATAGTAACATCCCATACATACTTATTTATGTTTTATGCATCATTTATTGAGTTTATTTTATTTGCCTGTTTATCTTTGATTTATTTATCTGTTTTAATCTTATTTATTGTTACATCTGCCACTATGTACTACCTCTTATTTTTGGTTTAAATTTGTCTATACAAACCTTTTTGGGTGCTTGGCAGACCCCTAGAAGCACCACCTCCTACTGAGATTTCATATCTCATTATGATTTTCCTTTGGTACTTTCATGCATCCAAAGAGATGGCTGCATCAAGATATTCCTAGCAGTTGAGGTGCAATAATAGGAGACTCAATGATTATGTTGTGCTAGTTTTATATGATATATTTGAGTAGTTGATATGACCACAGAGTTGTATATATATGTCTTAATTAGTGTAGAAATTAAATATAAGGGTTGTATGTAATAGTTAGTATGGATGAAATTTTCCTTTAATTTGATTAGCATAAAGGACTTAATAAAGGGTTGGTAACACAATTGGCTAGTTAATAGAAGTGACTAAACCAATCATTTCGGTGACCTTAATATTCATTAAAAGAAAAATGAAATTAACTTAAACAACAACCATGTATTAGTGGGAAGCGAAAAAAATGGTTACACACTCTAGTTATTATTATTAAAAAATCAAAATAAATCAACAAATAGATAAATTTGGTAAATTACTAATTAATTACCTACAGGCGTGGTTCCTTTGCTTCAAGAGATCATCAAGGAACGTACTTTCAGAGAGTTTAGTCTTTGTTTTCTTTTCAAATGTACCAAAAAAAATCTACCTAGCAAGTTTACTATTTATGACTCCAATTTGAAGACTGAAAAAATTAAGAAGGAAAGAGATGGTCCTACAAAGTCCCATAGGTTAAGTAGGAGAAATACATCTTTGCATTGCGGCAAATGCAATATGTATGAACATAATAAGGTTAAATGTCAAATTTTCATTCTTCCATTACCAAAAGCTCCTGCAAATAAACGAGCAATTGACAATGAAGGTATTTGAAGTGGTGGAAGAGGTGGAAGATGTTCATCTACGTATGTTGCATCTACCTTAGTAATTATTGGATCTACACTACCCTCCCAACCATCTATAGTAACTACATCTACCATTGCATTCCAACCTGCTGCACCAACTAGGTCTAGAGCTTCTATAAAAGTTAGGCCAACATATGCACTATTTATTGCATTGACCTGCACCAAATGTATTAGCAAGACCATCTACTGCATAATCTTTAAGGCCAAAGCTAGGGATTATGAGAAAGGGCTTCACATAGAAGGGCTACCCATGTATCACAAGAAGGCAATTATGGAGGCAACTAAGATGGGAGAAGTCATGGAAGTACTTGGTGGTCAGGAATCCTTCAACATATAGAAAGCAATAGTGGGGGATCTCTTTCTAGGAATTTGGGGAATGTTTTTAGTATTGATATAATGTTACACCACAAACCATGTAGAGACTATTGTTTTTTTGTTTTGTTTTCTTCCATAGTAGGCAGGAAGTTTTTTTTTTTTTTAATAATGTTTACATGGATAGTATATACTAGCATATTCGATATATATAGCCAATATGGTTTATGTAGCCATTAACCAGTGGCACTTTTTTATATTTTTGTGATGGATTATTCAATTTTATGAAATATTGATGTTTGTCTTTACACAATTATTATTTCTCTTGCTCATGCATTTTTAGTATCACTATGCATTTTTTATTCTCATTGATAGCGAGTGTTGCAATTCGCTTCAAATTAATTAAAATTGCTTAATTACACTACTTTCTATAATAGTGTGACCAAGGTTGTCTCTCAAAAGATATTGTTGCTATCTAGCTGAATTTGAGGGGGTTTGTTTGGTTATTCAATAGCAAGATTTAAATGAGAATTAAATCAAATTAAGGGCACTAGTTCAAAGTTTTTCTTAGGCATATGATTAATCAATCATTAACACAATATATCAAACACATGGAATGTGACTAATTTGAGTTATTAGAGAGACTTCTACTAACAAGCCCACAACTCAACTTGAAGACTTTTAGACATGCAACCAACATACAATTGATTAGATAATTAAAACCTTAACTCTAATTAACCTATGTTGGTTTTTAGCCCCAATTGCATTAGCTTAGATTTGAATCTAAACCCAAATCCAAATTCTTTAATTAATCAAGTTTATATCAATTAACCAATTGGGAATTACCCAACTGATTCCCCATTCATAAACCCACATATCAATATCATTCAATGCAAGTTTTCAGATTAAAGAAGGCAAAGAATCAAAAAAACAAACATGCATTGAGAATTAAGTATAGGATTTCAAGATTATAAGCATAATGCCCTTAAAGTCTCCTTAAACTAGCTTGAAATCCTACCCCTCCATGGCAATGGAGATTACAAAATAGAAACCAAAACAAGTGTCTTACAAGATGAAAGGAATAGGAAAGAAAAGAAGATAAGAGGAGAAAAGAAGAAAGAAAAACGAAAAGGGGTTAAGAGGAGAATGTCCAATTCGTGTCAATCTTTTGCTCTTAATACAATAGCCCTAAAACATGAAAATCCAAGATTGCCCTTGGGCCCCAATTAATCCTTTACTTCTTAGCTTTAAGTGGACTCCCAATTTGCTTAATTTAGACTTGAAATGAGAGAGTTGTGGCTCAATCTTTGTAGTATATCCAAGCTATACCATTATTTATGTCAAGAAACTTAGGCAACCAATAAGCACATCAAGATGTTAACAACTTAAGTTATAGCCCAATTAGTGCACAATGCTCAAGTTCGAGTACCAATAGCCCTATTCTGACTTTGTGGCCCAATTCGACCCACTAAGCATATGAATTAAATTTTAACTTTTCAATCAAAGTTGTAGATTTTTCTCTCAGCTTTCGTACAATATAAAATTTGTTATTTTCAGAGGTCTATAACTCAAGATATGCTCAAAGTGCAAAAATAGTATCAATTTGTAATAATGATGAAAAATATAATTAAGCCCAATTAGAGCTCAAACTCATACTATGTGTCCAATATTGATTAATTATGTACCAAAAAGGTCCAATAGACTAAATATGAGGGTTAATCAATGTATTAAAATCTTTCTTATCAATCATTTCCTCTTTTTGCACTTGGTCTCATGAATGTTGGTGTTATTGTAGAGCTAGTGTTTTAGATCTGATTATAGATGATGGTTGATCCTTGCTACCAGTTTGGTATCTATTTTGGCTATGTGTTGTAGATTGGTATCTATTTTGGCTATATATGTTTTGTATGATTGTTTTGCTTTTATTTCGAATTTTCTATTTTGGTTCTTTGGTATTGCTTTAGGAAAGAAACTAAATTCCACTTGAGGTCCCCAAGGATGACAAGTTTATTAGTTTGAAATCGATATCATGTATTTATAGTGCAATTGATTTCGGGGCAATTTTTTTCGTTAGTTTGATCCAATACTCAACTCACCAAGTAGTAAGTGAAGAGCAAATAAAAAAAAAACATAAAAAAACAACAAAATCCTAACCACAAATTACATCAGTAGTCCAAACCCCAAATTTATTAACACAACATTCACCTAGGTGCCAAAACCAAGAAATAGTGCATTTAGAAACACCAAACTAGTAGCCAATGTTGAGAAACTATTAAGTGATGAGTAGTGCCAAATGTAGCTCCTAAAACTTAGTGATTAACATATTGCATTAGCATAACATTGAAGAGTCAATAGAGTTATATAAACCTCGAGTAATTATGCATCACATATCTACTATCTCATATACTAGTCGCTACATCAGGCCTTGTATTGCATATTGAGCCACCTATATGATAGATCTGCAATTAGAATTGATAGACATAAAAATCCACCAAGTATCAATTTATGCATTCTAATTTGTAGTATCTATCTTTCTTGATATATATGCTTCCTTATTTTACAAGATCCATGATGTTTGGTGCTAGTAGAATAAATTTGTCTTATTTGACTTTAATTGCATGTGACATAGATAGGAAAAAATAAAAACAACATTAAAATAAATGCACTCATATTTCTTAAAATGCAAAGCTTACATGGTAGTAGTCTGATGAATTTAATAACTAATGAAAAAGGAAGCCATGTATTTACTACGTTTCTCTTTCTTAATCTTATATCTCATTTATAATTGGATCATTGGATGTTGTTGCTATATTTCTTGATGAGTTTCATTGGCTGAATTAGTGGCCTATAGCAACTTTCACATTAGGTAGTGCCCCTGCCTAATAGCATTGGAAATCTTAAGGGTCTTGTAACTTTCAAAGCTAGGGTAAATTAACATTACTAGTATCTTGCCAAAGGAAATGAGCGGATGTAAGAGTTAGGTGTATCTTGGTATTACACAAAATTAGATAGAAGGGGAGTTGCCAAGTGAGATTGGGATGTTTGACAACTTAATAAAACTAATTTTATGAGATAACCAGTTATCAGGATCTATTGCTAGATAGCTTGGGAATTGTAGTAGTCTTGAAACCCTTTAGAGTTATGTAAACTATTGAACTTTACTACCATAGAGTTGAATGAGAACATGTTCAGCAGTTCACTTCCTTCTAAGATTGGGAATTGCAACAAATTACAATGAGGGACACTTTATTTTTGCCTTTCCTCCCTGACCCTAAACATTCAGGTATCATGCAAAACTAAGTAATACAAAACAATAATGATGAAGGATAAAATTAAGGAAAGAAATATATGCAACTTTTCACAAATTTCCTCCTATTCTATTGGATCATGTCTAGAGAAAGATGAAAGTTTATGTTGTCTTTTCATCGTTGGATGTTAAGGCTTTTCTACATTTTACTTTCTCTTGTCATTGTTGGATGTTAAGGCTTTTCTTTATTGGTTGCCTTGCCTCATTCCCAGTGTCTATTTCGTTAATTTCACAATAGTATGTGCAACAAATAAAACACCAAGTGTCCCTTCCATTAATTTCACTAATCATACATCCAAAATGCACCTTGAACACTTAGTGTCAATCACAAAGTACCTTTGCAATGCAATATTTTAATTCCTTGTAAGCTATCCATTATAGCACTAAACAATAATCTAAAAGACAACTTCATTCTTTCCTTTATTCTAAGCTAGCTCATAGATCTTCTTCCTTCCCTTGGCATTTGCTTTCCAAACAATGAACAACACCAGCAATGTTATCGCAGCCCAAGAATTCATCATTAATTAGAATCTTGTATAGCCTCAAATTAGCTTTCTTTTTTGCAATAAGCTTCTATTGCCCTTGTAAAACCTCTCTTACATGCATAGGAATTGGAGGATCCAACCATTGAAAGTATTTATAGCACCAAGACTACTATCAAAATTTGTGCATGTTAACAAATAAGTTTTAAGTACTCAAACCAAAACAAAGAACAATTTTTTTCTTATTCTATGATTTGGACACCCCCAATACCTTTTTCAAAGATCGGTGTAGTATGTTACCAAACCTCCATAGGTACATTATCTCTGTTGCTGAGTCATTCGAGGTCGACTTGAGGTGCTCATCTCAAACCTCTCTTCTTCCATGGCTTGCAAACCCTAACTTCCAAAGATTTTGTGAAAATGCAATATGGCAAGTAGATGCTACATGAGCACCACTTATTTGACAACTAAGCCATTGATGTAGGATACAAGCTAACAATGTCTTAGATGGATTTGATAATAGGGACTAATTCCTTAATGACATGACACTATAGGGACTTAAAACAAAACTTTTAAAGTATAGAGACTAAAATCAAGATCACAATAAACTAGAGGGACCAATTACATATTTATACCAAAGTAGAAATATCAATTTATTTAAATTTGATTCCATGTAATATTATTAATTGGTTTTTACTAAATCTAAATTGTAACATGGGTTTTACAATTGAAAATCAAATTTTATCTGGATGATTATCATTAATATATTTATATGATTTTGTTATAATAATTATAATTGTGATATGATTAAACTAATTATATCAATTAATTTATATGTTTTAAATTTGAATTTGAAATTTGATTTGATTGGATTTAGCATGATTAATATATGGCATTAATTTTTTTAATATAATTTATGATTTAATATCTCAAATTGGTTGAGTAAATTTTGTTCCAAACTAGAAATTTAAAATATAATGAATTATCTGCAACACAAGAAAACAACAACTACTAGAGCGAAAATAGCAACTATTACGTTAGGATATAACAACAATGCGATTTCATCTATCTGTCTCATATCATGACTTAATACAAGCCTTAGTCACTCTCCAATGACTAGTAAAGTTATAAGAACTCATCCATTACAAATGACAATCCATTCCTGGAGAAGGAGTGACACCAAGAAGAAAGAAGAGACCTTCACTAGAAAATAGAGAGAAGCTGCTATTATTTTGTTATCTCGTATTATTCTCTTTATTGTTGCACTTAGAAATGTTTATCCACTCTAGTGAAATAATATTGTTGAAAACCATTACAGCTCATTTATAAGAATAATCAGATACTTTTACAAATTTACATTTTGCTTCTTTTATCATATTACATCTGATTAAGGGAACAAGAAAATTATTCCCAAGACACAAAATTAAGTAAGATACTTAACCCGAGCCACCGAAACACTCTTTGTTCTCAAGAAGGGAATTAGCCAATTCCTAACTAATACAAAATAGTTATAATCATTACAACTTATTTTTATACCAAAAACCACCTTTGCTCTTACTACCTTCATCAGGCTCAACATAAATACACTCTTTGGTCTCTCTCCACATTGCCTTGCATATTGGAGTCCCGTCAAATTGATAATAGTTTCCTAAAATTGGTTTTATAGCCTTTGTTGCCTCCATTACATGATAATGTGGCATTATGGAGAACAAGTGATGTGCCACATGGGTGTTGGTTATATTATGGAAAACCTTGTTCAAAATTCCATAATCTCTATCCACTGTGGACAAAGCTGCCCTCAACCAATCCCACTCAGAGGAATCATAGTAAGGTAATGCAGGGTGAGTGTGCTGCAAGTAAGTAATCAACACCAAAAAACCATTTACTACAAGCAATGGCATTCCATAAACACAGAGAACCCAAGCAAGCCCTTTAAATAAGATAAGACGATAAAGGCTGTAGAACACAACAAGCACTCCAGCATCTGACATCAATATTTGAACCATTTCACAGTTTGTGTAAATAGGACCATAAGGGTCATAGTGGCATGCAAATCTATCATAATGCCTACTTGAAACATTGAAAGCCAAGTAGAGGGGCCACTAAAGAAGGAGTATTATAGCAAGTGTGAGGACTCTTCCTAGTGGGTTGTTAAGGTACTTTGTGTACTAATGAATGCTGGACTTTTGCTTTGGGACAAACACCTCATCATGCTCAAGGGAACCTGTGTTCGAATGGTGGCGACGATGGCTATGCTGTTGGGTAGGATAGCACGAGAAGGGGGATTGAATCGTGCTCTTAAGTAAGTTTCATATCTGAAAACTTTTGCAAAAATATCTATCTCAAGTTCAAGACTTGAATTGCAGAAGTGATAGAGTTAGTTTTAAAATAGTTTAGTTCTATATAAAATTGAATAAACTTGTTTCTGATAAAGTTTTAAACAGATTTGAACCTCAATGATAAAATCAAATAACAAGATTAGAGATAGAGATAATTGTAACACCCTAATAAACCCATACTATGCTTAAGTCATATTACGGCGTTTTATTAGTTATTACTTATACTCGTGGAAAATTAAACTTTGTTTATAAGTTAAGTTAGGCCGAAAATATAATAAATTTTTTTTTGGAAATACGTCGTCGCTTTGCAGTGTTTTGAAAAGCAAAGCCTTGAGCGAGAAGACAGATAGAGAAAGAGCATGTCGCATAAAATACATACTCCAATATCATAAAACATGAGAAAGGTAAATAAATAGTAATTCACAAATATATTGCATTATATAACTAATCATTACATTCATATGAGTTCATAATATTTGTATACATACATATATATCAGCATTACATCGAAGGAGGCTCATGGTCGTGCCATGATCCAAATACTAGATACAAACTTAAATTAACATCGTGTGTCACAAAAAAGGAATGTATGAAGATGTAGAGCTACGGCAACTACAAGTCCAAATTAGCATTGTTTGACATCCTACGTCATACGTCCGCTCACAGTGTAGGGGATCCATGCTCTACTCCACCGGATGCGCCGTCAGATTCTGGTGACGATACGGAAAAGTAACGAGAGTGAGAAATAAGATTTCTCAGTAGGACTCGAACCCGACACTAAAGTGTCATCGTCATCGTCCCAGCCACTTCGATTTTATAAATGAAAACAGTGAGCATGCATAAGGTCCAATTCTTAGATTTTCGAAAACATAGCCATCCGAAGCAGATTCAATTTTAACATGTCCTCTGATCATTTATATCATAACAAGCATAGGAACAACTATAATTACATAAAACATGTATGGCTGTGCTATAAGCTTCTCTTAAATTCTTCCCTTCAAGGGTTTGGACCGAAGTCCCTTTTCTTTTCTTAACTAGATTTTATCTTAAGTCTTTTTCTTTTCACCTACTAAACATAAGTGGTAATGAGCTCATATCATGGCTGTCGCCACCATAACTTTTCGGTACTTACACTAGCTGGGTCATGCCATGCCTCATGTAAGCCCTATCCCCTATACTCACACTAACTAGGTCGATGCCATACCTCATGTGAGTCGTGGGCGAAAGGAGTTTACTTTGGGTCACCTTCCCTTTTGAAGGATCATACCTTTAGTTCATTTTCTTCTTATTAAGGCTTATGATGCAAAAATTATTCTAATTCTTTTCCACATCTAGGCGTTACGTATCGCCGTTCCCAAATGTGATTCCTTTATCGCATATCATTAAGCATCATATCATCAACATATCATCATCATTCATTATCGTATCGTCATTATATCATTATCATCCTTATCATCATCATATCACTATCATAATCATTATCATCATATCATATCATCATCATCATCATCATCATCATCATATCATCATATTGACACATAAAGGCATACATGTCACACAAAGTCTTATAAGCTTAACTTAGTAAATTTGATGCGAGCTTTTAATTAAGGTTGCCTTTTGTATAAATTCTTTTATCAGGCATGGGGCCAATTTCATCTATTATCCTTTTTGAAACTTTTAAGGTGAATTATGAAGTTTTCCAATGTCTTAAATTGAGGGTCTTAGTGTGCTTAAGTAAGATTCTCATTAGTATTAGAAATTTTATCTTAACTAGTTTTTACTTTTACTGCAGGGCAGTAACTTTAAAAATTCACCATAATTTCACATTTTACTCTTTTGACTTAAATTTTGGTATGATTATACTTCTCTGAGTCTATTTTTAAACAAAAGAAACCCCACTCAAAAATTCATTTTGGAACTTGAGATATGCACCTTTTAATCTGACTGCTCAGCTTTTAAGTTTATTCTCAGTATAGTGACTTTTAAACTTTACTAGGAGTTTCTCACCAGGAATTTGACCAAACTGTTTTATGGGAATGTTCCTCTATGTCTTAGCTTTCTAATAAACTTCGTCCCACTCAAAAATGTTATGTGTAGCTCGAGTTATGTATGTTTTAGTACAGACTACCCAAACAGAAATACATCTAGGAACAGTGCACTTTGAAAATTCATATCTCTCTCGTTTTAAGGCCAAAGTTTATGTATTTTATTATAAAAAGATCTATGAGTCTATTTTCATTTAAAATTAGTTTAGTTGCATTTGGAGTTATATTGAAAGAGTTACAGACTGCCAGAATTTCCCAACTTCCACGGTTTTGGTTTCAATGAGTTTTCTTATAAAAACATTAAGTATTTTCTTCAATTGACCACTTTATATTTCCAAACCACTTTATATTTCCAAACCACTTTTATACTTTGAGATCTTGGTAAAAATCAATATTTTGAGTTCTAAAAAGTTGGGTTCAACATAAAACAAAATGCACAACCAAAGTCATTTTCCAAAAGAAGAGCAAAATCACAAACAACTTCTTATAATGAAAGCATGGCCATGAGACCTCTAGAGCAAGTTCTAAAACCACCTAGCTATGGAGAGCTTAGGAGTTCTAGAGCTTGAAAAACATAGAAGAAAGAAGGGTTAGAGTCACTACCAAATGAGTTGCTCAAGGAGTAGAAAGAGTTGATGGGTTGGAGATGGCCTTCCTCCTTTTTGAGCTTGACAATGGGGCTAAATATGTGTTCAAGTATATCCTTCAAAGACCAAAAGAGGTGGTCCTTGAAGAGCTTGTAAGAATGGTGGTGGAAATGAGATGAGTTAGAGTAGGAAAGCAAGAAGAACAAAAAGAAGATTAGAAAGAACAAATAGAGGTTTAGAGAGAGGTGAGAGCTTTGTGACTTAGTGAGGGAATGAAGTTGCAAAAATGAGAATGTGAGAGGAGAGAGACTGTGGCATCCCACTCTAAACCATGGGGTGGTTGGATTTTGCTTCTTTTGCAAGTAAGGAGGCTAGGAGCCATGGGGTAAAAGAGTTGTGTTTCTCTTGAGTCTTGGTGCTTAGATAAAGACCATTTAGTGTTTTCTGTAACATCCTCCCAAAATACATTACTATGCTTAAGTCATAGTACTATACTCAGGACTTGTTACTATTACCTGAGCGGACCTCTTCTGACAAAGAACTTCACTGCCTTGAACTTTCAAGCTATCTGGAGATAACACGAAAATAGGAGTGAGAATCTTAAATTCTCAGTAGGATTCTTTAACTATTATACATAATGTCATCGTTGTCATCTCCAGTTGCTTCGGTTTATTATGAAAAAGGTGAACATGTTATACAAACTGTTCAATTTTATAGTTCGAAAACATACTGTCCGAAGCAAGGTTCATTTTATTCATACACTTGTCATTTGGGTGAGCCAATACAAAGTCAATTCATAAATTGTACTATGAATAATAATTTGAAACGTATTGACATACAATAGCATCAACATACTGAATATATAAAATCTGCACATGCCTTTACTTGTACTTGAATTTATGCAGATACACATAATTATCTTTTCTTCCTTTATCCTCCTTTACTTGTTACATATATTTTAGAGTACGATTGCCATGTCATACTCCATCGGGGTGTGATCACTATGTCACACTCCTTAGGAATATGTTCTTCCTGCCGCATCCCAGAGTACGATTGCCATGTCATACTCCATCGAAATGTGACCGCCATGTCACATTCCTTAGGGTGTGGGATCATCATGCCATATTCCAGAGTATGATCGCCATGTCATACCCCATCAGAGCGTGATCGCCATGTCATGTTCCTTAGAAATATGGACTCATCACAGCATAAATAGATAAAACAGTCTCAGCATCAACAAAATATGGAATGTAACTATGCAAATTCTTATATTTGAATTTATGCAAATGCACTGATGCTTTTCTTTAACTTTCTTTGCTTTCTTTCATCCACTAAACATAAGTGGTAATGAGCTAATACCGTGGACGTCACCACCATAACTTTACGGTACTTACACTAGCTGGGTCATGCCATGCCTCATGTAAGCCTTATCCCCTATACTCACACTAGCTGGGTCAATGCCATGCCTCATGTGAGTGGGGTGCTTATGTAACGTCCGAAGAATTTTATCGTTATTAACCGAGTTGTTCAATTTTTATCGAATAAGTGGGTTTAATCGAAATTCGATTAAACATTTACTTAAAGCCAATTAAGTGTAATTTAAAAAGATTAAGCTTGATGGAATTAGATTAGGAACATAGGAAACCTCACAGTAATTTTCAAATCGGTTTACCGATTTAAGAGAAATTGGTATGATTTCGGTATTTTAAATTATTGGAATCGGACCAATAGAAACTTTTCTATAGGTGCCCTAGAATGAATGGCTTAGATTTAGCCAAACAACCCCTTCAAGTGGCACCTTGATCAGCCCTTGATGATGGAAAGCTAAGCTAAATTGGAAAAGGAAGTGAAGTCCACCAATCACATGAACCTTGCTTCCAAAAATCTTCACCTTTTCTTCCCTTCTCTTCTTGTCATTTTCGGCCACCCCACTGCTGAAGCTCCTCTCTTTTCTCTTCTCCTCACTCTCATTTTCACTCCATCTTCATCCCTTTTTCAAGTCTCATCAAAAGTTACTTCCATCAAAGACACTAAATTAACTCAAATTCAACTAGACAAGGTAGGAAATCCTATTTCTCTTCCTACTTCCTTTGGTTTGGGGCTGCATGGGGGTCATGTATAATCTGCGATATTGATGTTATGTAGAGGGATGATGATGGTTTATGATTAATTTTGCATGTATGTTGTGATTAAAATTGAATTTGATAGCAAATAGCTTGAAGAATGGAGAACAATTTAGGAAGCTGTTACGGTTTTCCTCGGCGGTCAGTACGGTGGAGTGTACAGCTCCCCCTACAGCCGTTTAACTATGAATCTATTTTTATATGAAACTAGACATTTAGGGATTTCCATACATATGCAATATAAGGCCATTGGATCAGTGTAGAAGTTGTTATGAATTTTTGAAATTTGACATAGAAATCAGGACCTTCATCTAGGCAGTGTGAGTTGAGAAGGGTGTAACTCACCCTACACAACTCCAAATTGAATGATTCCAATGTTGTTTGAAAGCTAACACATAAAAGAATATCCCATAAAAATTTTTGAATTAGATAAGGTACCGTTTGTTCCCAGTGAGTCGAAAAAGTTGCCCTATGTCCAATTCGGGTTAGAACAGGATAGTCCAGTAGGGTCAAATTTCAGAGCTTATATCTCAAACTATACTCATTCAAATGATATGAAACTTCCTTTATTTGAAAGCTTATTCTGTTTACAGTGATATAAATTTCACATGATTCTACTTAAATTTCTATTTTTGGTGAATTTTCTCTTATAAGAGTACAATTCTGGCTAGAAGTAGGGTGGTCTGGGATGAAATACAAATAACTTGAGGTTGAACTCGGAAATCTAGCAGATAGAGAGCTAGGTCAGTTATACTTTAGGTTGACCTCAGAACTTAGTAGACAAAGAGCTAGGTCGGGTATACTTGAGGTTGAACTCGGAAATCTAGCAGATAGAAAGCTAGGTCAGTTATACTTTAGGTTGACCTCGAAAACTTAGTAGACAAAAAGCTAAAATCGAATATACTGATGTTGAACTCGAAATTTAGTGTATAGGAAACTAGATCGGGTATAGTTAATGATAGAAATATGGAATTTAGGAAACTCATAAAAAGTCTTAGAAGAATGATGGTAGAATAAGGTCGGGGATCGAATATAACCTCGGAAGTCGAAAATTATATATATAATCTCGGAACATTGAACGTAACCCGGAGGTCGGAAATTGCATTAAATTGGAACTTGGACCCTAGTTACTCTTGGTAATCGAACTTGGGAACATCAATAGAAATTAAAAACTTGCAAGATAGATTAAGACTTAAGATTGTAAAACTTGTACCTATTGATATTATTATATTCTTGGTATGAATATGATATTCTATATTGAAATTGCTATTCGATTAAAATTTTCTTGTTGTCTGGCACTATTCACGGGGAAGCGGACATGATCCGTTATACTACCAAGATTTCAGTAGGAATTGCAATTAATATGAATTTACGAGTTATACATGCATTGGGTAAAGTATTAAACAAGTGGAGCTACCCTTATATGAATGAGGAAGGATTTCCATAAAACTTAGGCCAGCCCCTGAACAAGTTAAGGGGAATAGATCAGTAGGAAAGTTGGGGAAAGTAAACCCGGCGATCCTGTATAGGAACGAGCTCGATCCTGAAAAGCAAATTATTACCTGGGAGTTTTATGGCCAATATACTCCTAGGGGACCAAGTATGGAAAAATACGAATTAAGATCAAGTGCATTATTTCTTATGCATATCCATAGTTTCTGTTATCATGTATTGTGTTAAATGCACCATTGGATATTATATATATGTATGCATATATTTATTATTGTTCACTTTATGGCTGTCACTTAACTATATCAATAACATAGGTCTGGTTAATTATTTCTCAGTTTATTTCTTTTATTTCATTAAGTAAAACTAAGTTGTGTTTCGGGCTATGATTTCTATAACTAATCTAGTAGAATATCCTGTTGAGGTAACATTTTCTTGTAATTAACCAAAACCTGAAATAACTGAGAATGACAGCGATAACAGATATATGTATAAACTTGGGATCCCTACTGAGAAATCTTTATTTCTCACCCTACTATATGTTTCCGCATCATTCTCAGATCATGGAGAACGCGGCCATCGGCGTCCTGTTTATTGAGTTTCCCGAGCTCCACATCCACATGGACCCATTTCTAGACTGTATATATATATTTGGTAGATGTCAGTTTTGCTTTTATTTTTTCTTTCGTAGAGATTTTGCTATTACGCTTGCTCATCTACTCTTCGACCCCGCTGCACCTTATATTGCTATCCCGCTGTATATGGCCCATCCCTTCCCACCTTTATACACAGCGGTAGCAGTAAAGGCAGCTCCCATGGCTCTGCCAGCCTCACCACTATAGCAGATACCCTCGGTCACGATGTCTGAGGAGGATCCATCTGAGGTAGAGAGTTCATCTTCCTCGTCCTCTGCTCTGAGCGTAGACTACACTCCTGCTGATGCCGGTATGGCGATTGGATTCCTTTCTTCGGAATCCATCTAGAGTACCCGCCGTAGCAACGGTAGATATACAAGATGACCTTCTTTTTGCAGTTTGAGTCATAGGCATACGGGTATAAGTTAGTAGTTACATATGAAATGTCTCGTGGGAACCAGTAGGGGGATGTTCAGATAGTCAGGCCGTTTTATTTTGTGTTAGCGGCCTCATTTTTTTACCCTATACTGTATTATATTTCTTTTGACAACTTTGAAAACAAAGGTATAATCATGTACATATATATATGATGCAGTTTGTTTATTTCAAAATTTTGTTTGTGTTACTTTATTTCCGATACAACGACTGTTCAGTGTATATCTTGCTGCCAAACCGAAATCAATTAAAGTGAATAGTTAACTCTTAATTCACCACACGTAATAACTTATCAGGTAATATATTATGACTTAAGCATAGTATTTTGTCTGGTAAGATGTTACAGCTTGTATATGTTTTAATCTTTAGTCTTTACTACCCTTGGGTAGTCTGATCTAGGAGTGAGCTCAACTCGTGACCGTCATCACACAGTACTGACCCATAAGGGGACCCATGTGCCTTTAGGTCGAAGGGATTCAGTTGGTCATTTGCCTCCAACATAGAGGGACCCAAAAGTTTTAGCTGCCTTTACAGGGAGGGACCTGTTGTGTAACTGCCTCTGAGTGAAACTACCCACATCTTTATCTTTTAACTGCCTTCACCTAGAGGAACCCAAATAACTGCCTCCAAGTGAAGGGACCCAATCTTGTCTTAATTAACTGCCTTTATAAGGAGGGATCTCATAACTCCCTACTGGTGAAGGGATCCATATTTAATATATTTATATCCTTTCATTCTCATACATAATCATGCATAGACATGCTAAATGCACTCATATATATGCTTCATCATTTACTTTCATATATCCTTGCATATAGAATTTCATGTTCATATCATGAATATTCATAACAGAAACTATCATAATTTCATAAAATTCTGCCGAAAATTCAGTAGCATAACGGATCGAGTCCGCTTCCCCATAAAAAGTGCCAATTTCAGCAGACAGTCAGTCATAGTAAGAGATCAAATATAATGCATTAATCTTTCAAGCACCAACATGAAATTGCAACACACCAAAAAGTAAAAATCTACTAAAAATCGAAAACAAGTCCAAATCAGCCGAAATTGGTGTCATATCAAAGCTAACAGGACAATATTTCATTTGCAATAAGTTTCATTTCATTTGCTTTAGTAGAGCTCGAGTTATAAGTCCTGAAATCCGACTTTTTTGAACTACCCTGTCTTGGCCTAGTTTGGACATAGGGCAATTTCCTTGAACTACTGGGAACAAATGGGATCATAACAAATTCGGAATTTCATTATGAAATGTTCCCCTATGTGTAAACTTTCTAACAAAGTTAGTTTCACTCAATTTGGAGTTGTGTAGGTGAGTTACACACTTCTCAATTCACATTGCCTGAATGAAAGTCCTAATTCCTAGGTCAAACTTCAAAAATTCATATCTCTCTCAATACTAATCCAATGGCCTTATATGATATATGTATGGAAAGTCCTGAATGTCTAGTTTGATATAAAAATGGTTCCATCAAATTTGAACTACTGTAGGCGGAACCATACACTCCGCCATATGGACTGTCGTGGGGCTTCTCACTTAGACAGCATCCCAATCCTCCACTTCTCCTAGTTTTCTTCTTCTAATCTTAATTCCAACTCAAGATTTCATATTAATCCAACCATAATCCATCATATACATCCAATATATCATCAAATACATGAAGAAGAGTGAAATTTCATACAGCCACAATTTAGAAAAATTAAGGACAGAAATTGAATCCTATCTCTTTGGAGTGTGACTTTGCTAGGTGTTGAAGTTTGAATTGATAGAGCCTTGTGGAGCTTGAAGGTTTGATGGAGTTGGTTGAGAGAAGGAGAGAAAAAGGAGGCTAAAATCAGAGGGGAGAGTGGCGCAAATAAGAGAGAAAAATCTTATTTAAGCATTGAAGAGGTAGTTGGCTTTGTGAGTTTTGATTGGTTGAAACTTTGTGAGTGAAGTTCAGCCATGTCTCCCTCTTTTGTAGCTAAATTATTCTCCACATCGCCTAAAAAGTGGAACTCGCTTCCATTTTATCTGAAATCAAAACTCGTCTCTATTCTGTGTAAAGTTGGAGCTTACGTCCATTTTATTTGAACTTGGGAATAAAGCAAGAGATCGGAACTCGGGTAAATTTTGGTCGAACTTGGAGACCAACTCAAAAATCTGATCTCGTGTCCATTCTGGTTGAGATCAACTCTTATGTTAGAACTCGTATAATTTCTAAATCAACTCGAAGGTCGGAACTCGCGTCCATTCTAGTTGAACAATCAACCATGAGGTCGGAACTCGTATCCTTTTTATTTGAAACAAAAGGTCAGAAGTCAGAAATCATAGTCATTCCATTTGAAACTTGGAGATGAAGTCGGAGGTCGGAAATTTGAACATTTCACTGGAATTGGAGATGAGGTCGGAGATCGGAAATCGGGGGACGTTACATTTTCTCAAGTGGACAAAAGCAAGGACCCCTCTTGGGATTGGCTTGATTGAATAAAATCACTTTAAGTTGCATAATCATAAGGGAGGAAGGTACTTCTCTTGTCTTGATTAAAGAGATACTACTAACATAGACCCTTGATCTAAGAGTGCATGATGAGATGGCAAATAGATGGTTGGATTTTGCTCTTGTCCTTGGCCGAAATTTGGTGCATCAATTAGGAGAAGTTTTTAAATCTTCAAAGCTATTATAATTACCTAAGTTGTTAATCAATTTGATTAGTTAAATTGCTCTTTAACTGATTTTGGTTAATTACACTTTTAAGACATTTTTCCTCTAAAAGAATTGATCTTATGAATTATATAATTAGGGTGTAAGAATTAATCTATCTCAATTAGTAAGGTAGAACAATTGTCTTGTACTTAATTAATAAGATTGGATTAGCTTAATTATATTTCTAAGTTACGACTTAATAAGGTTTGAATAATTAGGTTTTAATTAAAACATTTAGTGCGTTATAATTCAATTATTGACTTGACTCAATTTACTAAGCTCTTGCTCATCGAGATTAGCCGATTAGTCCTCAGTTAATCGTTAACTTCTCTAATTAGCCAAGATCATTGAGCTAATTAGCTTAGACAAAAATTGGGGATGTTACAATAATCATACAACAAATTTTATACTAGATTGCCCAAATCACTTGCCTATTTTTAGTCCCCAACATTTTGTTGAGATTTTATATACTCTAAGTATTCTTTGTCCAACCTTCTACAAGCTTCATACACGTGAGTATTCTTTCTACAAGTCTCTCCAAGATTACAATCAAGTAGTATTTTCCTAGCATCTCCAAGCTTCACAAACAAGTAGTATTTTTCTAGCCTCTCCAAGATTTACATTGACCACTATTGGGTCCAAATACAAATGATGAGAATGAAGTATTTTGTTTGTACACTCACACTAACTTTCTCAACAGAGAATGGACTATAAATTACTTTGTGTGAGATTTCTCTAAATTCTCAAAGAGAGAATATATCTATTACAGACCAGAAGAGAAGATTTTCTTATATCCTAAAGTTACAATAAGTAACTTTCTAATGTTCTAAACAATTGAGAAGGATGAAGAAAGGAAGCTCTTTATATGGAAAGTATTCAAATAGTCTAACTATTCTTTCTTCGATTTCCAGTCTTACATAGACTTTGAGATATGACCATTAAAGCTTGCAGACCTTGATCCTTGTGATCTTTTTAGTCTGCTGGTCTACGACTGGATAGAGAAGAAATAGCCTTCCTTTTTCCCATTCTTCAAAGCTTACACAGAAGTAGAAAAAGTAGCTATTTGTTGGTTTGCCAACTATTTAGATTTGTCAACGCCTCTTCTACATCTTGTCAAATCACCTTTTTGACTTTTTGAATTTGTCTATTGAAGCGTGCAGAGGAAGCTTTGAAGGTGTAACACTTCATGAGAAGTATGTCTCTGAAGAATTCCCTTCCGGACAAGGTCATCTTTCTGAATGAATAGTGTTCGCTTTTGAGCCACCATTTTCCCTTCTGATGTTGTAGTTTCGTCCTTCTGAATTTTCTATCTTGTTTCTTGCATAATAGTTAAGAGAAGTATACAAAGCATATATTCCATATCAAGTATATTCAATTTAGAGTATCAATAGATAACCTGACTTTGAAGATTCTCAATCATATAATGCACATAATTCACAAAGAAACACTTCTAGAAATAATTCATTTATATATATAGCAGGATTAGCTTAAATTCTGATTTGGTATTCATCAAAATCTTAATTCTCATTCAATTTACAACCACAAAATGATTTTTGAAGGGCACTGGAGCTAACATATGTTTCCATGAAAAATAAGAGACTAAAAGAGGGGAGTGGAGAGCAAAACCAATAGCATCATCAAGCCACTAGTAGTCACTGAAAGCATGATGGCCACACTCATGTGCAATGACCCAAACACCTGTTAGAACAGACCCTTGGAGGCCTAGTGAAAGGGCCAGGCCAAGAAGGAGAGATTATGTGGAAGGTTAGAGAAGTAATGAGTGGCAACATATGCAAGGCATGAAGCTATGGTGAGGTCTAAGACCTCATAAGAAAATGAGCGAAGCACAGAACGCTGAAAATAATGTGGAGGAATGGCCTTCTTGAGCTGGCTGAGACTGAAGGGTGGTTTTGCATGAGGGACCCTTTAACAGTGCCACTATCTAACTTTTCTTTCCCAATGAGAGCAGCAGAACTTTGGTCGCTAGCTCCCATTTTCACACAACCTTCACATAAATAGTGTATTTAGTTAATAGTAATGTTATTTATATATACCTATACATACTAATCAAAATTTGTGGATTATGGTTTAAATAAGTGTAAATTTTAGTTATATAAGTATTGAATTGACACTTTACTTTTTTTTTCCTCGATAAAATCATCAGTATTCAGATCCTATTACCAGGAACCCGACTCATCTGACCCAACCTGATGGACGTCCTTGAAAATGTATTCTTAGTTAATATCACAGTCAACACTTATATAACTAAAATTCACACTTATTTAAATTGCTATCCACAAATGTCAATAAGTATTCTATGCACTATGTTAAAAAATAAATAAAGAAAAAAACAAACATTTTTCTTTGGTTAATTAATTACCAACGCGATAATCTAAGCATCAGCATATCAATTCACAATGCAAATTTGTCAACATTTTCAATCTAGTCACAAACTGCTACACAAAAAAAAGAGCATACCAGAAAGCATACTAAAATGTATGACAAATTAACGTTGCTTTTATATGGAAAAAATTGTTTCAATAATGTGTGGTCGCCATTAATATGACTATTTTAAATAAAAGACGACAAACATGTGCATATAGTATGACAGCTCGAATCAAACAAACATATACAAACTAGATAAGTAGTTATACAAAATCATACAAATTAGAGATCACCCTAAGCCATAGAGACGTCCAAGTCCAACTAATATTTAGCTTAGTATAAGTCTACTTTTACTGATTCGAAAATCCAAATGAGATTAATTTTGATAATATAATGTTTACATTTATAGCAAGTTATATTTTGTTTTTTCTTTTTATAATTTTTAGTATAATTATAATAAGAGTCAATTATTTATATATAAATTAAACAATTATGTAAAGAAATTTAGACTAACGATATATCAAAATTAAATTTTTTTAAAGATTAGATTAATTAACAGATAAACACATAAAAATCATGAATATATTTGTAACTATCCTCTTAATTGATTTTACCGATATGGGGCATGGGGCAACCCGTCAGTACAGATTCATTTTTATTTAAAATGTAATAATATAAATAATGTCAAGAAATATATTTTTATTATTGGTGACTTGGGGGACTGCACGCGTGACAAAAAAAAATTTCTTATGTTAATGAAAAATAAGAACTTTTCTCCGTAAAACAATTGTAATTTAATAACTTCATAAGTAAAAGTTGTGCTAATTACGAGTGCGGAAGACAAGTACAACTAATAACTTCCTTATGTTCCTGTTATTCAACGGGTTAAGGATTTGTTACAAAGGAATTGGTATGTGAAGATTCAACGCATCTACAGGGAAGTTAATGGAGCTCCAGATTAATTGCCTTCAGCAGGTCACTCTAGACAGCTTGGGGGTTTGCTATTTTGAAGCACCTCCTTCTCTTCAGGCTTGGGTTCTTTACTTAGGGAGGATGATCTTGGTGTTTCTTTTGCTAGAAGTATTCCTTAGTTTTTTGTTTTGTTTGGGCGTTTAGCCCCTCTCACTCAAAAAAAAAAGAAGAAGAGAAAAAGTAAAAAAAAATAACCGAGACTACTACACTATTAATGAGAGACTAGATACTGCACTATATTACTAGCTAGAAGAACAAGCTTAGTAGAAATTCGGCAAGACGTGGCTACTTGTGAGTTGGAAGTCTTCTTTTTATTAATAACTAGCGTGTTACCCCCGTGCGATGCACGGGTTAAAAGAATTAATTTGAATTTTAAAGGCTATAAATTTATATTTCATTTAGTTGTTAATTTATAACAATAAAATGGGTATATTAAAAAAATGGTAAATAATAAATAATAAAATTGAAGTTGGAACATATTATTATTTTAAAAATATGATTTTTAAAAATATGAATATTATATATATATATTTTTTTTTTTAATTTAATTTTTTTGTATAATATTCAATGAATTAAGATATATACTTGAGAGAATTGACAAAAATAAACTTTATGAAACTGTTACCAAAAACCTTTATGAAACTAATCAGGAAATTGACAAAAACTGTTAAGTATATTTATTACATCCCTTTATAATTAGGTTTAATTAATTATTGTTTTTTAATTTTACCCTTAACATTAATAAGTGCAATAAAAGAATAATAGAATTATAATAGTCAGTGTAAATTTTTTTACACAATTATTCAATTCAGTATTATCATATTATTAAAAGTATTTGATTTTTGTAATAGCTACTAACTTTGTCTTGAAATAATTGTCCAATTTTAAATGCGCATATGAATTAAAGAAATGATTGAAAAAAATCTCACTATTAGAAAAATTTATATATATTTTACAAAATTATTCTTGCTTAATTCTATCTTTTTCTTAGTTAGCTCTTGCCACTTACTCTCACTCCTCTATTTAATAGGAATATAATTGAGAAAAATTAATTAACATTATCTAAATTTTCGAAATGAACAATTATTTATAGAAAAATAAAATTTTAAAAGTCAATAGTTATTTCAAAACAGAGAAAATACTTTAAAAGTCACATGTATAATGGGATGTGACTGGTTGACAATAGATAATTTTTTTTTTTTTTTTTTGATAGAGACACTAGATGAAAATTAATAATCTCTTATAATAATACTTTTAAGTATTTTAATAAAAAGAATTCAATCAAACGAACTTATTTCGATTAATTGTTCATGTTATTTAATATTTGAGGTCAATTTTATTTTCTTTTTTGTTAAAAGAATATTTTAGATTAATTTGAAAAAGAGTTTTATACTGTTATCAAATTATATGCTAGTATATATGAGATTTTTAAGGTAATGAGAGAGTGATATTCAACTATTTTTATTAATATAGCAATATTTGATTGAATGATAGTATACAAATTTTTACATTGATAGTTTATCAAAATTAAATTATTAATATTTATAATTTTTTATGTCACTAAAGCAATATATAAAATGATGCATATAGAATTATTTTTTCTCTTTCTCTCATATATTTTACTATTTGTTATTAGCGTACAATTTTTTGTTTTTCTAATTTGATCAATGTAATGTGTTTGGAATGTTAGAAAAAAAAATTGAAAATAATTTGATTTATATTCGGAGGTGGGTTACTTGGATTGAGCTTCGAATTAGTTTTTGGGCACCAAGGTTGCTCCAACCTAGATGCTGATAGGCTGAGGCTAAATTTCCGCAGTGATGAGAGTTGTATCTACAAGGACTCTGACACTCAAGTTAGTGAGTGCAAGCGGTACTAGGTATAGTGTATAAAACATACCTAATTTCATTGATTGACTACCTATTTATAGTGGTTAGTAGTTTAGGGTGAATGGGGATGATCCACAATTTTGGGGAGTGTCTCGAGACTTCCAACGACTTGATGCTTGTTGGTGAGTCCAAGATGGGCAGCAACATGCTACGTAAGCGTCGTTTTGACATAATCATTGACACCGTTTCAACGACCCTATCCTTACGCGATACAGAAGGTTCCACCATCCTAAATTAAGGATGGGCCTCGGACTGAGGTATGTGGGCTCCAAGTTGGGTCTTGGATAGTGGCAGGCATGGATCCGAGTTTGGCCTCTTCATATTGGGCTAAGTTGGGCTCCTTAGACCTAGTTTCGGAACAATTTGAAAATCAAACTTATGTTTGAGTATTTTAAAAATAAGAAATGAATTTATTTTTAATTTTCATAGGATTTGATTATTTTATATTTGAAATCCCGTTAAATTTGAAAAAAATTGATAGAAATTGATTTGATTTTAAAGTTTAAGTACAAATCAAATCAAATCAATTCTATTTTTAATCATTCCAAACACACGCACACACACACATATATAAACTTACAAAAATTGGTTTCTAAATTAATTTAAATATTCTTTTTATATAATCATTCTAAATATAAAATTTAATTTATAAATCAAATCAAAACATTGCATAAATTTATTTTGTGATAATGTTAACAAAGTTTTTGCAAGTAACCTACCTTCGTTAATTATCGCCATTGTATTTTCTTTTCAGCATGTTTTTACAAATATTTTGGTCCACTTTCTACATTTTGTCAACATTTTTTCAGCATGAACCGCTCTCGACGTGCCTTTAGTAACTTCCTAAACTGCCATTGCTTCCTTGAGTTACTTGCCAAGAGACACGTGGCAGTTATGTGTCTGATGATTAACTCGCTTGCCTCTAGAAATTTGCCACGTGTAATGTGCAGGACACGCGTGAAGAAGATAGCGGGGCACCTGAATCTATATAATCGCTGGGCATGAACCTGATATGTCCTCTGGCAATTGAAAGTGAAGAACCACATAAAAAAAAAAAACAAAAGAAGAAGAAAATAGAACTTTGAAGAGTGAAAATGCAGGCAGCAAAGAAAGCAGTGGAGACCATTAAGGAAACTGCGGCCAACATTGGCGCCTCTGCCAAGTCTGGCTTGGAGAAGACCAAGGCCACTGTCCAGGAGAAGGTTTTCCTTTTCTTTTTATTTTTCTAAACAAAGTTTCTATGTTTACTTTGTTCTTGATTGCTTGATTCATTATATTTTTCGAGGTTTCAAAAAAGGGCCTAAAGAATGATAAAATCTGCAATCCTTTTATCATTTCTTTGGCCCGCATTGTTGTTCACCATTTTACTTATGATATTATAGCATAAAATGATAAAAGGCAACGGTGCGCTTGGATATTCCACTTTTCCCTTGAGTTGAATCATAGATTTGATTTCGAAAACTTCTGCAGAGAAATGAAAAAAAAAAAAAGGAAAAGGAAAAAGCAGATTTTCGAAATGTGCATAATGTAAGATTAGAATATAAAAGATTTGAGACGCAATGAGATTGTTGAAGGCAGATTAAATGTTGCGGATACACGAGATTCTTATTCCTACTATTTAAAAATTCAAAAGTTTATCAATATATTACTACTATTATTACTACCATTGATCTTAAAGCGGATGCTCAAATGAAACAATCATATGTGCGTTTTTTTTTTTGGTTTTCAATAAACATTTTATAGATTTTATAGACGATTGTTTAATATTGTTTGATTTTTACGCTTTTGGACTTGTACAGCAATTCAATATATTAGAGGTCAAATTTGAATTCCATGTCGTAATTAAATCTTCTGTGAAACAAATTGAATGCCTGTGATGGGTCACTTTTGTTGTCTTGGCTGTTATCAATTGCTCCGATATTTGGAACTCATGAATGTGCTTCGTCTCAAAAGGCTGAGAGGATGACAGCACATGATCCGGTGCAGAAGGAGATGGCAACAGAGAAGAGAGAGGAGAGGATCCAACAGGCAGAGCGGGAGAAGCAGGAGGCGCGTGAGCACAACGCGGCTGCCAAGCAATCCGCCACGGCTGGGCACATGGACCAGGCCCACTACACCACCACTGGGCCCAGGACTGCTGCTGCCACATACTCAACTACTGGGCCCGGGTCTAGGACTGCCACATACTCCACCACTGGGCCCGGGTCTGGGCCTGCCACGTACTCCACCACTGGTGATGGACAACCAATGGGTGCTACCCAGATGTCATCAATGCCTGAGCGTGAGCATGGGCCTGGGCCTGGGCTTGGGCTTGGGCTTGGACGTGGAGAACGCAACGAGCAAGTGATAGGCTCAAATCCGACTGGAATAAACACTGGCATTGGTAGGACCACTGTCCATAATGCACAAATGGGTGGAACTGGCCCTGGGAGTGGGCCTGATTTCAGTTGAATTGTTAGTTACTAAGTTTGAATGCTCAGTTATGTGAAGTTAGGGGTCTGGGTTTGTCACTTGTGTTTTGTTCAGTTGTTGTTTTGGTTTGGGGTCCCTAGTGCTCCAGTCACATATGTTGTTTGTTTGTTTATTTTGTTTCTAGCCACTTGAGTTTGTGGGAACAGTGTTGGACTTGGTACATCCTGTGCCTTGTAGTTGCTATATGTTTGACTCAATAAATAAAAGTATTGTCGTGTAAAAAAAGGAAAAATGGTCAAAATTGAAAAACCGACGATGCTCTCAGCTTTTGCATTTTTAGTTCTATTTTATATAGAACATGGTAATGGCCCAAAAAATAACTATGTGAATATGTAAATCCAATTCTGAGTTATGGCTAGCTGAATATAAAAGGAAAAGAAGAGGATTAGGAACTGTCACAATTCATGGATGAGAACGGAGAAACCTTTCAGATTTTGACGGCCAAAATGTTTTAGCCCAAAATGTTTCTGTACAAATTGATTTGTTTCTATTTTTAAGTAGAGATGTTTAAATCTGTGCTGTTTACCCATCAATTGCATTCCATATTTTGAAATAGGTCATTAGAACAAAAAAATCCATTAAAAAAATGTGAAAATTCTGTTCAACTAGAGGCCTAATTTTAATCAGGCAAAGTACCTGCCCAACAAGCAATCTTCTATTCAACTGAGTGGTCATTCCTCCTGAGGGTTCCTGTTTTTGATTGAACTTTTAAGAAGCAAAACATTAGGAGATGAAATTTATTTTACAGGTAATTTCCCAAAACAATAACACGGGATTTGTAGAGGATGGTGGAAAGCTCTGTCCCTGGCCCACACCATGCTGGCAATTGCCAATTTTATACCCTAGTTTCATTGACAAATCCTAATTTCAGAGTCCAATATTTTTAACCTAGGGATTGTGTTTGCTCACATACCTCTACAAGTTGGGGATTGTATGCTCGCATACCTCTATTAGAAGGGATATTAAAGGGCTGTTTGTATTTTTTTTTTTTCATTTATAGTTATGGTTTTCAAAACTAATTACAAATATATTACCCTATTTCCCTTTTGTTTATTTTTAAGATTTTATAAAGAAATTATAAAATACCTTTTTTTTTACCATTTGCTTCACAAATTCATAAAAACAACAAAATCAAAACAAGGTAATATTTATATCTATAGATATATAACGGAGATTCCCCTCTTTGATGTCCAACTTCTATAATTCCTAAAATGCTACTCTCTTGAATCCTCCACAATAACTCCTTCCACATTTCCAACTTCAAAAACAACTACCTACACTCAATAGCATCTCCAACTTCTCTTTTGTTGCTGATTTTTTCTTTTTCAATTTTTTTTTTGAATTTGCTATAATTAGAATTGAAAACATATCAGCTAAAATTGAAAGCAAAAAACAAGCCAAACACCACCTATTTCAAATAAATATTTACTTTAAGAAAACCCTCCATCGAAACATTTTTAACACTATTCTGCAAAGATAGACTCCAAGCATAGTAAATGGAATATCCCATTTTCTCATGTCAAATCATTGAAAATGTTGTAAATAGGATTATGAACATTCACTGAAAGACTGATTTGTTCAGCTTGCAACAACAAAATGTTGCCACTGAAATCACTACACCAAGGGCATGCCCAACAAGAAACGTATGTACGCGCGTATGCACACCAACCCAGGCACATCTATGTACCCTGCCCCTTTAGAAGGAAAAAAAATATGAAGGCATTTCAGTTCACCTTTTCTTGTAAGCCAGTCAGTACTTACGTTTGTTCCTATGGGAAAATGGTGCTGCCATATTTGAGTTGAGAGCTCAAACCAACACAGAATTCCCTGTAAGAAATTAAATTATTGACAGCCTTCTAGTTCGTCTATGTATCTTCTTATCCTGAAACATTCTGCAGGCATTGCTTGAATCCTCCTTCAACATAACTTCATAGTGCATGCAAGCTGCAAAGTCAGTCCATTTGACCTGTTCTTGAATATCTGTATATCCAAAAATGGCAGGCGCATTGGAGCACAGTAAGAACTCGTTCCGATTGTAATTCCGGTGCAATTCATGGACTGACCAGGATCAACTTGCCAGCAGTATGCCAGCCGTCCAATGGCAAAGAGGGGTCATACGAAACCACATTTCAGGCAAACGGCAATTCAGGCTTGGTTTGAACCTACCGAATGTCATTATATTCAGGAAATGCTGTGCAATCATCAAGGCCTGAGATTAAACCGGCTACATACTCATGGGGGACCTCTCCAAAACTCTCCATTTCAAATGAATTTTCGACATTAAGGCTAAGCAGGAGACCGCTATCCATATCATCAATTCCATTGTCTTCCATAGTGGATCCAGTGAGATCAAATCTCAGATCCGAAAGTGGTGGTATTGTGCGGAATAATGGATCAGTCTGTCGGTGATGCATTTCACTAGGATCCATTAAAGCTCTCTTAGACTTTGACTTAGAAGGCTTAGTAGAGTCAGAGAATGAAGACTTCTGCTTTCCCAATGATTGTATCCTGGACCCAGGTCGAGACCTTGTATCATTTGCTGGGAATGCTGATGAAGCCCATCCTGAACTGTCTTCCTCACAAGCTCTTGCTGCCTCCCTGTAGTGGGAAAAAGAAAAGAAACAACCTATAAGCAGCTCTCCAGCAGTGACCAAGAAAAAAGAAATGCCTTATAGAGTTGAGACTTGAGAAAAGAAATTTCAGCATTTATTGACAGCTTGATTAGAACAGGACATCACTAACATTGTTGTAACTACTTGTATTGAGGAAAACCATGGACAATAAACAGCAATGAAGGGGATTTATTTGTCATATCATGTCAAACAGAGAATTCCAGAGGGAGTAAATATGAATTCAACAAGGCTTAAATGCAAAAGGGCATATATTTTATTGGATCAGTCATTCTTGAATATTGAATATAATAATGTATCGTCAATAGGGGACAAAGTCGGCCAAAAGAAAAAGGACAAGTTAAGCAACTCTCCAACATAAAGCAAAAGACTACTCAGCTAGACTGAACAAAAGATTTAGCCAAGAAAAAAATTAGCTGCACATTGAATATAATAAAGTATCGTCAATAGGGGACAAAGTAGGCCAAAAGAAAAAGGAAAAGTTAAGCAACTCTCCAACATAAAGCAAAAGACTACTCAGCTAGACTGCAACAAAAGATTTAGCCAAGAAAAAAATTAACTGTTCAGCTAAAAACACAGGCCAACACTCAAAAGTAATTCCTTTACAGATCAATGCAACAGAAATTGTGTATGAAACAACTTATAGCTGACTGCGTGGTATAGCAATCTCCAATCACCAACATCAATGCTGCTATTACTACCAATTTCAGGCAATAATTTCTATCTCAGCACTGACTTGTGCCTCTATACTTGAGAGAACAAAAAGAAGACGAACAAATTTTTGAGTATACAGAGAAATCACAGAATAAAAAATGAATCATTGGAAATCAAGTACCACAGCAAAGCAGCAACTAGCAAAAATCTAAAATTATTACAAGACACGTAATTTCACATCAATTTATTGATAAAAATAAAAATTCATTTTTTTTTCCCTTTTGAGATTAGGACAAATGCATCTCTGAACCAAATTGTTTCCCATAATGAAATCAACTAATTTACCACAAATTTCATTGACACATCAAACCATGAATAAAACCCATTCTGTTGTACTCAGCCATACCTGAAACGATTCTCACCAACAGACGAAAATACTTTAAGGTGATCATCTTCTCCTGTTTGCTTATTTAAAGATGGCAGGGGTTCTGAACCCTGTATTGATAAATTTATGACAGATGGACATGAAGATAAGGCATCACTCTCCTCTTTCGGAAACTCCAGTGTTATATCCAACCGATCTGTACTCACTGGCCTGTCTTCACCATGGTTAGAAAGGAACATTTGGTCATTCTCTTGCCTACTTCTGGTGTCATCAAGTGCAGCTGCTAATAACTTCTTACTCTGGGCCAAATTACTGAATGTCATCCTTTCAGAGGGTTTCTTCAAGGAATTCTGTGAATGCTGGCCGATGGAAGTAAAGAAACTCTGATCAAAATAGAGACCATTAGAGGTAGGTGATGGATTTTGCCTGCGGTCAACATGTGATGCCACCTTCCAGACAGATGAAAGCAATGCATAAAAATGCTTCTGCAGTAGTAACTCCCTATTTGGCTGCTCAGAAGCAACATCTAACAACATCCGAATGTTATCCTGCCAAAGTAGATTTTATATGAGAAAAATGTTTCACTATGCAATTTGCGATTTTCAATTTTGAGGTAATGAATGCCTCAGGAATTTTCAAACACTTTCTACATTGTAAATAGTAAAAAGAATTTGCAATCTACTCGAAATGAAGATGAGATTACATAGAAGAGGACAACACTATAACACACAATATAAAAAGAAAATGTGAAGATCAAAATAGGCATGTTAAAGTTACCACCCCCCTAAATAAAAAAAGGCATGTTAAAGTTGCTAGTCCAACCTCTGTAACTTTAAGAAGAGCCTTTCCAGAGCCAGTATTGTTGATCTTCTCATGATTTGCAGTGTCCACCGAGAATAAGACATATTTCTGAAATAGTTCTCTAAACCTCTCACAGCAATGGACAGGATGACGATATCTCCCCCTGTATGCCCCACCAGCAGTCATGCCATAAAGCGTTTCGCTAACCAAGCTCCAGTTAGAACCATATTCATGAACAACTGCACATAATATTGCATCTTCCTGAGGCAACCAAGGATCAGCTGATGGAATACAATCTTTGGACCATAGATTTCCCTTTTTCAATTTTTCTGGTTTTATCATCAAGATCCGTTTCACTGGCATAGAAGTGATGGATATTTTTCCTCCCATCTTACTCCTGCTTGCAGTTTTCTGTTCATAGTCAACCAGACTTTCACACGGTTTTGCTTCTGTATTTTCATCCTGCATAACTAATAAGTTGGAATCTAAATCTGAAGCACAAACATCAGGAGGATCTCTCTTGAATTTTTTGGACTTCGTCAATCTCTTTTCTTCTTCACCATCAGTTGTTAATTTAGACTTCTTGCGTTTTTTCTGCATAGCTGAATTAGGAGACCCAAAAGCAAGACTACTTATAACATCATCATCTATATTCATTGGATCTGCTTGTGGTTCTTCTTTCACAGATCTCGTGCCAGAGGTTAAAGATCCTTTCTTCAGAGATTTGAACTTCGCTTTCTTGGGTTTCTTTTTCGATTTGGGCTTCAAATCACCTGGTGTTTGAGTCCTGCTGAGAAATGAAAGATTACATCATTCTGAGTTATTTCATATTTATCACATTACCTTATTCCAATGCACAACTCTCCTTATATTTCAAACTTTCACAACGAGATATAGAAAAGATAATAAAAACTGAGCTGATTTTTCAAGCCAGGATATATATCAAAATCACAACACCCACAAAAAACAGTTCATAGAAGAATGCTACATTTATTAGGTGTGAAACTAGCTTCACATAGTTGTTACAGATCTTTTTTCAATGCCAGTAAGGTGGAGATAAAGGATAATGAAAGCTCAGTGCTGTCTTACTTTTTAGAATCACAATTTTCTTCCTCAGCTTCCGCTTTCTGTTTAGCTTCATATTCTAGTTCCTCCATTAACTACAAGAGAAAAGCAAACATGTCAATACCCATAACAAAACGAAGGAAAATAGAAATCTAAAATTCATCCAACAAACCTGATGTTGAGCCAAGGCCTCTACTTGCTGTCGATATGCCTCAGTTGCAAAATCAGCATCCCATCCTAACATAACAGAGGAAGACAATGTTCAATCTCACAAATAAGTCATGCATACAAACTATATATCTTTTCAAGTTAATAATTATAATAAGCCGCCAGCCAAATAAATCAATATAGTAAATTCTGTGAGCACCCAAAGTCATCCGTATTCAACTTCAAATTCGGAAAAGGCAAGCATGTGCCAAATTAATTATTACACATTAACATATATAATTTATGCGTGATGTACATATATACGAACATGAACCACAAGTCATTTTACAGCATGTTTTATAATTTCACAAACCCACTAAACTCTGCAATAGACAAGTTATTTGGATAATGTCATGAGTTAATCACTTTGATGAGATCTAATCTACCGACATCCACTCTACTATTTAGGAAGATAAACAATGACAATTTCAAATTTCATGAAGCAAAGGGAATAATGAGGCACATACTTTCATATACAAGAGGTTCCTCATCTTCATCAATTTCAGCTTCCATCTCCTCCTTATACCTTTCGATGCGATCCAACTCCCATTCTGTGTCTTCAATCCTGACTTCAGATTCCAAAGCTGTTTTATCTATAATTGGGTCCCAAAGCTCCAGAAAACGAATGGCATAGCAATCAATAGGACGTAGCTTATTCTCAAAGGCAGAGATAGCTTGTCCAGCTGCAGCTGCAGCTGCCGCCATCTGTTTTACATCAGCCAGCATGTCAACATCATCATCTTTGACAGGAACAGAGGGCAGTCTATCTTCCCTCGGATCATTTCCATTTAACACTAATGCATTCTCTTTACTTAAATTGGCCACAGATTCACCAAATTCTATAGGCTCATCATCCTTCATATCATCCTCATTTCCATACTCATCCTCTTCAAGTCTCCCGATGGCTTCTTCTGTAAACTCCTGGTTGTCCACAGCATCTTCCTCTTCAACTTTCTTCAATGCCATATAATCTGCTTCATCTTCCACACATTTTAATGCAGCCTCTACATCTGCATTTGTTACAGACACTTCCCCATTGTTCTGGTTTTTCTCCTGCATATTTTTAATTGGAAGTGTTCTATGACCTGAAAATAGTTCCATAGGATCAAGCTTCTTGAAGAACTCAGTATTATAACCCCCACTTTGGATAACAAGATCATCAAGCGCACGCTTCTGATTTGCTTTCTTCAAAATATTCTCCTCAATGGTGCTTTCACTAATCAATCTGTAGATATGAACTTCACGTGTCTGACCAATCCTGTGGCACCGATCTTGAGCCTGTTGATCCATAGCAGGATTCCAGTCGCTATCATAAAAAATAACAGTGTCAGCTCCAACTAGGTTGATACCAACACCCCCACTACGGGTTGACAAGATGAAAAGAAAATATTTGGGGTTTGTGTTAAAACGCTGCATTAACGTCTGTCTCTCCTCTGGTTGAGTTGATCCATCTAAACGCATGTAAGTGTAACCATACAAATTAATGAATGCCTCCAGTATGTCAAGCATTTTTGTCATCTGAGTGAATATCAGAGCACGGTGACCTTCTGATTTTAATTTCCTCAACAATATTGCAAGCTCCTGCAGTTTCCCACAGTCAAATTGTATAAGACGCCTATCTGGGAAATACACTTGCCAACGGACAATTGCAGGCCTGATTGGTGACAGTAGTGGTGACAGAACTTCAGAACATTTCTGCTTGTAAGATGGGTGCAGAAACACAGTTGTCCCACTTCTGCTGCACCAGCAAGCAGGTGAGGGTGCTCGAGCTGCTGGAATTGCAAACATGAAACTTTCAACCACATCGGTCATCCTTTGAAATCGTTCAACCGGTGATTGAATGATGTCAGCCAGCCTTGATGAGTACAAATATGAAACAGGGTTTGCCTTCACCTGATGAACATCATATACAGGATGCCTTATAGTAACAAGATCCCTTAAGCATGTTGAGTAGATGGGTCTTTTTTTACACCTCAAGGAGTTCCACCATGCAATAGCTGCTGCACGTTCCTTTGCCTGTTTTACCCTCTCCTCCCAGATTGCCCTTCGGATCTCTTCAAAAATGTTTGTTCCTTGCAGCCTTTTTCCACATTTCAGCCCAGGCTTAATTACTTCTAGGTCTCCCATATCAGTGCGTTCCATGATTAAACTTGCAGGTGTCTCAATAGCTTGCACTTCATCACTCTCCCAAGAAGTCATGCTATAATCAAGATGAGTAAATAAAAGGCCTAAACCTCTTAGGTCTACTGTTGAAAAGGGACTAGGCAAAAGCATGGAGCAAACAGAAGAACTTAACTGAATATCAATGCCTGACATATCAAAAGAACTAACAATAGGACGACCCTCAAATAGGTCAGGATGATTGCAAACCTTACGAAGTTGCATGATAATACTAATCATCCCAAAAAAGTTGGCACTTGCAAGAGTAGCTTGGGTCTCTGAGCTAGCAATGAAGTCTTCATACAAATTACGCTGCCTCTTTGACAGTCTACAGTATATGACATGCTCATGTTTCATTGGAAGTTGCTTTTCCACATCTCGCTTCAACCGGCGGAGTAAGAACGGACGAAGAACATTATGCAGGCGATCAACAACCTCCTTATTAATTTTTTCCTCTCCCTCTACCATCCCTGATATAGGATTACTAAACCAATCCTTAAACTCTTGATGAGACTGGAAAACATGAGGCATCAAGAAATGCATGAGAGACCACAGCTCCATGAGATCATTCTGCAGCGGTGTACCAGTCAAGAGAATACGTCGTTTTGAATTGAAATTCAAGAGTGTCTGCCACCTTTGTGACTTCCAGTTTTTAATGAGATGAGCTTCATCCAAAATCAAGTATTTCCACTTTTTGCGCTTAAAAACTTTTGAATCCTGAATGACTAATCTATAAGTTGTTATGCACACATGAAATGAGTTTGGTTTCAACCATCCTTGTCTTTTATGCTTTCGCTCCTTTGCGCTTCCAAAATAAGTCAAAATTTTAAAAGCAGGACACCATTTCAGAAATTCAGTCTCCCAATTAAGCATTACGCTAGTTGGTACGACAATTAGATGTGGACCCCAAATTCCCTTTTCGCAAGCAAGATGTGCAAGCAAAGCTATAGTCATAATTGTTTTTCCAAGCCCCATTTCATCTGCCAAAATTCCATTCAGTCTTTTTTCATACATTGTGACAAGCCAATCCAATCCAATGTGTTGATACTCACGAAGAGAGTACTTGAGTAGGAAAGGGAACTTTGTACGGACTTTTGTCGTGGAGAAGGTGTTTCCAGTTGGTTGTGCTGATCTTGCAGCAGCAGCTGCGTCAGCAATTATATACTCACTTTCTCTTTTTTCTGAAGTTTCATGAGGTGCTTCCCATTGTTCTTCTGCCTGAGACTCTACAGCAGCAAGGTGCTCAGACTTGATATCTTCATCCATAGGAACAGCAGGATCCTTCTGTTCAGCATTTTCAGAGACTGGAGAATCCCAGTGGTCCTCTGATAAAGCAGAAGCATAATCAGATTGATCTTCCCCATCTTCATCATCACTTAGGTCCTAAGAAACAAAGGAGAGAGAAAAAAAATCAATGTTTACGCACCAAGGACTTAAGACATAAGTAACAACTAGAGACGATACTACCTACCTTTTTATACCTTGCAAGGAGTTCCTCGACAGGCATGTCACTCTCCTTTTGCAGTAGTGCAATCTACAAACAATAGCTTCATCATGAGGACTAACATAACAATATACACATATATTAAGACCAAAATATATATATATATATAAAGCAAACTGGTCAGAAAATTTATGGCAAATTATCATGGAATTTATATTACTATTCAGAAATAATGTGGGGAGAAAGATAAGCAGCCTAGCTCTTAACCTCATCCTTGGGATCAATTGCATCCACTCTTTCCAGCTTTTCCTCCTCGGATAAGGTTGTTTCATCATCCTGATCATTGAGATGAAGTTAAGACACAGAATTGCCAATCACCCAACCAAGAAATGAAAAAAAGCATATACAACAATGAACAGTGCCTGCAACTTCTTTAATATAAAATTTGATTTGAAACTATAAAATTTGATCTGAAACTATTATATCCAACAAAATTCTTGACTTCAAACTGTTGAAAATGGGAGTAGATATTAATATAGTTCATGTATCTATAAGTTCATGTATATAGGTAGTTGTAGCCTATATATCATAAATAAGTACTGTAATTACTTAGTTGCATTAGTATTTCTGATTATAAAAGACTAAGTGCCAAATGAACTCAAGCAATTTATAGATAATCCTCAGTCTCATCTCAAATATTTCCTATCTCTTTTTCTCAAGTTTGGTATCAGAGCAGACACAGTCATGCTTCTGCTCTGCCCTTCAATTTCTTAGTTTTGCTGCTAGTCCAGCAAAACCTCATCTGAATCTCACCATTCTGTCCTTGTTTGTCATATTTGGTTGGAGCATAATTCTCGCATCTTCAATGACAAATTTTCAGAGAAGCAAGTTTTGTGGCATAAGATTAGGCGTGCAGTCTTTATTTGGAGTAAAGCACATAATCTTTTTAGAGGAATTTTCCCTTCAGATTTATTGAGAGAATGGAAAACTTTGCTTCATTGATAGTTTTCACTTGTTTGTTTTTGTCTTTGTAACAGGGATATCTTGTCCTCCGACCTTTTTGTATTATTTCTTCTCTTTATCTAAATAAAATTCTTCCATAAGAAAACAAAATAATAATAATAATAATAATACACACAACTGATAGAGAAAAACCCAACAAAAAACATCATTCAGGTCAACTACCACCACACCTACCTCATTGACTATCAAAATAAATTGAGACAAACTAAAAAATGGAAATGATAGCATTTATGTCCTCAAATGTAGTATTACCTTATCTTCAGTGCCAAGCAAGAAGTCACCATCATCCTGCCAATATTTCAGAGAAGTCAAGAACACCATTTGTATAAGAAGTCAAAAGTTAAATGTTAGTAAACCACAGGAAAAGAAATTGCAAAGAGGGCGAATACATACCAATGATGGATAAAAAGATTATTATTGTTATTGATTGCATGTAACATAATATAAACTCATGTGAAGTTGTGAACAAGGATGATAACAGTAAATTGGAGGCAAAACCAGTTGAGACAATTCCTAATACCAAAAAAATATTATCCTAATAGCTAATTCCATTTGAGACATCGACAGAATACTATGATGCAGCTCCTACATGGTGCACAATTGCAAAGAACAATCCTGACGTGGATAAATGCCCATCCAACAGCCTAGAAAAACCCATCTTTTGTTTAAAGCTTCAAGAACCATTCTCCATGACTTTGTTCAGCTTCATCTCTTTCTTCTGAAACTTTAAAAAAAAAAAAACTCAGAGATACCTAGTACTGACTCCACTTGCTGCAAACGTCCATCAAAACTGCCAAACTCATTACTTAGATAACTAGCAACTCTACCTTCTTAATTCTTACAATAAGACTTCGATAATGCTAAGTCATATGAAATTAAAATGAAGATGAAGGGCACACTTATATGCTCTATTGGTAGCACTCTAATCAAGCTAGTTTTCCGGCGGTTTCTGTTAGTTAATGCTAAAACTATATGCACATATTATATTGTTAACTTTCCTTGCAAGCAGAACCACCGATTGCCGCCAGATCTCCACCATTAATAGCAAAACATGGTTGTGTCTTCCAAATTATGTCAAAGGCATTCTGATAGCTAATGACTCATTACACCTCAAAGGCCCCATACAGAGTCTGCTAGTATTTAACTAGGATTAAAATCCAGGATCACGTGGATTTGATATTTCCAAATCAACTTTTCAGAACTACAAATCAGCTAGTACGAAGAATGAGCCAGTTGCCAAAGAACGCAAGTCACGGATTCATTTTGACGGCAATTTACCAATTTAGCACTACCCCTGAACAATTCTACTTTTCAGAAAGCATTGAATTATTTTTTTTCAATATATTAATTTCTATGGTAAAATAACTTTACACTGCCAATCAATAAAATTTGAGGAAAATGACAAATCATGGATAGTTATGACAATGGGCAGTTACTCATCATGATTTGGCATGTTCCACAAATTCTATTGAATATTGATTGATAGTGTAAAGTTATTTTCCACTGTCAGTACATAGAAATTAAATCCTTATTTTTATAGACAAAGAAATTTTATTTTATCAGAAGAGAAGGAAAAAGTACAGAAAAGGATGAGCCATCCTCACAACCATGCAACGTATGCCAATCCCTTTGCTAGTCAGATTCGACAATCCATGAAACAAACCATGAGCAAAGCAACAAAAGGAAGACAAAGTAATCCTATGCCAAATAAAGTCTCCAATTGAAAAGGAATCATTAAAAATTCTAGCATTCCTTTACAACCAAATACACCACCACAAGATTGAAAGCATTGAAAAGTTTATCTATTGTTATTGGATCATGGTACACAAGACCAAAAACACCTTATATTTAGACAGCACCTTCATTTTCAAATGCCACTTTCTCCCAAAATGGTGGAAGAGTTGGAAGGAAGAAAAGGAAAGGGGGCAGGGGGAGGAGAAGTGAACATATACATAGATGGGCTTTGAAGAGCTGTTTGATGGATTTTTTCTACCCCATAATTGCTGCATGGGTAACCAACTAAGAAGAGGTTCAATATAGGAGCTAAGGGGGTGTTTGGCATGCTGTATTAGGCATGATAGGATAAGGTAATACAATACGTTATGATCTTATCCGTTGTTTAGTGCAGTCAACGTATTATATAAATTTATCCATCAAACCTCCCTTATACGCTATAATGATGGATAACTTAATATGGCCTAGGGAGGCCATATTAAGCCTGATTAGCTTTTAATGTATAAGGATTCTTTCATTTTTTAATATATTTTATTAAAAGAAAATTAATTATTAAATAAATAATAAATAATAAAAATATATAAATAAAAAATAATATTATTTAATAATAAATAAATATTTTTTAAAAATAATTGTAAAATAACTATTCAAACTGAAATAAAAATATAGGAATAAAAATTTATTATTAAAATATATAAATAATAATATTTAATATAAATTTAATTGTATATAATAAAAACACAATCAAATATAGAAATGTGATACTAATCCTATTTAGATTTTGATGTATAAAAATTTCATATTTATTTCACTCACACTCTTTCTCTCTCTCTCTCTCTCATATTTTTATATTTATAAAAAAATATTAAAAATAAATAAATAAATAATTTTTAATATAAAATTATTTTTATATATAATAAAAAATATCTTAAATAATTATAATAACTATTTAAAAATTATATTTATTATAATATCTTCTTTTGGTTATATTTTATATAATACAATATCTTATACAGTGACATACCAAATACTGCATAGTATTAAATTTTTATCAGGCCTTATACAATCAAGCCTTATACTATCAGACTTTATACTAACAGGCATACCAAACGGGCCCTAAATCTGCAAATTCCTCTAAGTCCCAAAACAGAGTTTGCAATTGGAAAACATCTTAACATTTTTAAAACAAAAAATGGGGCATAACTGTAACGAATACCCCCTCCATTTCATAATATTAGTTATTTTGGAGAAGACAGTTTCTTTCATTTTGTCTGTCATTTTCAAAAACCACAGTTTTGATTTTTTTTCAATTCTAATCCTTGTCGCTTGGTATTTCTACTAAATGGAATGAGTGTGTGTTAATGGACTAATTAGGTCAAATGTAGCTGCATTTTTCTGAAATTGAGAGTATTGAATGGCTTTCTTAATTCTTGTAGAAAAAACCTCCGATTACTGATATTATGAAATGGAGATAGTAAAACTGTTAGAACAAATATGAAACTCAAAAAATTTAAGGGATCAAAGGTACATGTACGGACAATTTTTTTGATAGAAAAAGAAATTTATTAATGAAATAGAAAAGAGTACACGAGAGAGGACTAAACATCCTCACAAAAATAAAACTAAAATGCAATCTCACCTCTTCGTCAGTAAAGTTGTACGCAACATTTTCATTGACTGCCTCACTGGGAACCTCTTTTAGATTTTCAGATGGATGATTCTCATATTGAGATGGACTGTTTACTGGTTTAGCTACATCACCATTACTTTCACCCTGTTATTAGAAAATGAGCATTACACTAAGTCCTTAACTCTGCTACTAAAAGCAGTAAAGCTAAACACATACAACTTACACAACGTCGACCAGGGGGCGTGCTGAAGTGGCCTGTGCCAATTTTGCTGCCATATGAAACATCATCTCCATTTTCTGCAGTATATTAGTCATGCTCTATGTCAGAAACAACCATAACCTATGCAAAATAACTGGAACATACCTGATGCTAGTCCTTACCATCACCGGTTCTAACTATTTTGCCACCATCTTCATGATGCTCTGGACTACTTTCTTCACTTACTGATTCCTCTAATTGATTTAACAAAAAAAAAGGCATAAATGGATCAATAATAAATTAAGGCAATCAAAATAGATATCTTAAGGCAGAACTCGCTACCACATGGTTTCCTTTCAAAAAGGTATATATTGGACCATCCTAACTGGCACTTTCTACCATCCTTCCTTTTATCGTCTACATTGGTCTCCCATAGTGAGAATAACAACATTCAAGAAGATCAAATCAACTTTCTCTCCATTCACCAAATCATAAAGTAAAATAAAAATAAAATAAAAAACTCACCTTTCCCGCCAGCATAACGTTTGAGTAACTCCTCAATTGGAAGATCAATTTCATCGTGCAAAGCTGCCAATTCCTCTTGCCTTTCTTCTTCAGTTATAAGAGCCTCATCTTCCTCAAGTGTTTGATCATCATCCTCCTGGAAACAGTGCCTCCATTAGCATTAGCATTAGTATGAGTTAGGACCAATCTTAACCCATTGAAACACAAGAAATAATCAGGTCAAAAACACAGTAATAGAGGAATTGTTCAACTTCCAAAAGAAACACATTGAGAAAACTTCAACATACACATGGATAAAAAAACTGTACGCGGCTATCATATATGAGAGTAACAACACTAAATGAAAACTCTGAACATAATTAGGGTGTAAGGAACCTGGTCATTAAAGAGCTAAGAGCAGTAGAAACTCTGGTATATTCATGGAACCCAAGCTGATATCAGTATGAGTCTGAAGATATAAATAACAAAGTAAATGATACACTGAATATTCAAGAAACCCAGCACTCTCCCAAAGCCAATGGCCTTCCAATCCAATTTCTGCCTAACCTCTCATTTCTTCCCTCCCCTCTATAATATTATTTCCCTCACCTTATAACAGAATCACATGGTATCTCCCTCCCCCACTATCTCCTGCTGACTCAGCAAGTAGTTACACAAGACTGAGCCCCTCATTCTCTCTCATCTCACATACTTAATACTTAGCAATTACCACCAAGGACCACTATATAATCCCAGGTACCCAACATAGGGACATGATACAAGATGTAAAAGTAACAAATAATAAAGATATAGGTACAAATTGCAAAAGTACAATAAAAGGGGAAACAAAATTACTTTATTCTCCCAATTTTTTTTATCAATTTGGGTCACTTTTTTTACGAAAAAAGAATTTTATTGAGATGAATAGAAGAAATATACGAGAAGATAGCAGGACAAGAGATCCTCTTTATAAGAGCGAGAACAAACAAAGAAGAAAAAAATATTGAACTTAGCCATGTTTTAAGAAAATATGAATGATGGAGAAAAAGCAAAGATTCAAGAGCATTTTTATTTATATGCACATTACACTAGCATTTCACTCAAGTAAATGAGAAAGTCTTGACCCTTTACTTGGTTGAAGAGAAAATGGGAAGAAATAAAATGGAAAAAGAAAAAAATGGGAAATGTTGATGTTTTTCTTGCTTGGTTATGGAGATACAAAGAAGAACGAAAAAAATGGGCATGGGATCCACCAAAATAGTCTCTCTTTTTTGAGGAGAAAACCAAAGAAGAAGATTGGTTTCATTTGAAATGACAAATTTACCCTTATTTATTTCTCTACTATTCACTTGTAGTAAGGATCAAAAAAGCATCTAATATGATTATATTTTCTTTCTTCTTATTTTTCTCTCCAACCAAGTAAGAGAAAGAATATTTCTCATTCTTTTTCCGTTCATTTTCTCTTCATCCATCAATAGGAGGGAAAATAGACTTTTCTCTTTGTTTTCTCTTCTTTCCATTTTCTTTCCTTTCCTTTCTCTTTCGTTCCATTTTCTCTCCTCATCCAACCAAAGGGTAGGTGTTGAGTCTGGTCTGAAGACTATGAGAAGTTTAACCAAGTACAAGGACTCCACTATGAGAAGAAAGCTAGTTTCCAGTAACCAATATAATTTATCAATTAACAATGTCACAATTAGAAGATGCAGAATATAATGCTCTCTTTCATTGATTCTTTAACAAAGAAATGAAATGCTTCCCATTGTAGCGGAGCCTCACATATCTGCATTATTGAGAAGTTGTTACAGTTCTTTATTTCAACACAACAACTAGCAACAAGACCCTCTCATTGTTTAGTTTCCACAGAAAGAAAAAGCACACTCAACTTCCATTGTCAAACAAACAATATGCAGATCAACAAACCCAGTTCAGCTCATGCTGAGTGCAAGTGGCAGTGTGGCACCAATAGGGCACCTGAATGTTCTGCAAGATATTCCATAATGAAAGCATGTAACTAAACGAAAAGTAGAAAATAATAATCTTTATCTAGGTTTCTGGAAGCGAAATCACACACAAAGTACAAGAAGAGGGGAGAGGGATACTATAGAATCTGAGTGTTTGGTGGTGACAATGGAGAGAATAGTAATTGGAAAAATATACATACCGATTCATCATCAGATTGTACAGCATATTCTTCATCATCATCAGGTGCATCTGACTGATGCTCTGCTACAAATGAATTGAGTAAAGTTAGTAAAATAAGTGATGTTCGCTCATAACATACATCTCTCTACCCACCAACATTATACATCTCTCTACCCACCAACATTAGCTTCCTTGGGTTCATTAATAATGTCTCCATCTACATCCTTGTATTGACTACTCAGGTGATGCTCTGCAGAATTATGCTCTACTGGTTTATAAGCATCCACGAGATTTTCTGCCAGCATTGACGAGTACCTGAAAACAAAACATATTTAAAAGGAAAGGTCAACAGAGTCAAGCCAGCTGCCAATTACTGCAAACAACAAATGTAACATTAAAAGGAACCCACCTCTCAGTCTGCCCTAAAAGAAACTCAAGCTGTTTATCAAGTGCCTTCTTCTTCTTCTCATCAAGCTCCATCTGATGCTTGTAAAGAACCTGGGACAGCAATAGATTATGAAAGAGAATGAAAATTATGAAAATTATGTAAGCAATCCAATGAATTTAGTAAAAATGCATTACCAGCTTTTCTATTTTTGTCCAGAATTTCTTAACATCCTTGGAAATATTTAGTGCGACTTTTCTTAAGCGTTGCTCTTCTTCCTGTACAACATTCCACTCTCATCACACAGCAACACAGAGAAAAAAAACATGCATACAATCACTGACGTTTTCTATAACAGTAAATAATACAATCACAATGTTGGTAACAGTAGTATGTTATAAATTGCTTTAATTTATAGAAGGGAGATCGGAACCTTCATCTTCTTTTCACCTCTTGTAGCCTGATCTAACATGCCTTTGCTGGCTCTCAAAGCAACTTTCTTTGCCTGAGCTAGTTTCCACTTCCTTTCTGACTCAAAGTCCTGCAAACCAAAAGAATAACAAGCAAAAACATATGAACTGAAATGTTGCCACATTAAAAGCTTCAGATTTTGAAGGTGAAATTAGATACCTTTGATAACCACACCATCTCTTCTAAGACATGGTCCCAATGAGTTTTGGGCCGCCGCGGATCCCTTGGAGCTTCAAGCGCCTGATACAGCAAATGATGAGAAAAGAAAATAGGAAAGAATGATAAGATGAGAGAAAACTAAGCTAAAAAATGTTCTCATTGGATTGTTTTTTTTCTTCTTTTCAGTTGTTCTATGAGGATTTCTTTTCCTCCTCTCTCATAACTCTCTACACTCCCTAGTTTCTTTTTCGGAAGTAGAAGAATTTTATTGACATGAAGAGAAAGAATTAGAAAAAATGAGGAGGATAAGGAATCCTCCTAAACTGAAAGGTACATCAACAAATCAATGTAACAAAGCCTTCCAATCCCTCAACATATTATTTAGACAAACCCCTAAAATCAGCTTTGCACCAAATAGATGCAATCTGCCAAATCTCATCCCAAATCAACTGATGTGTCATAGGAATCTCCTTAAAGACACGAGAGTTTTGCTCTAATCAAAGCCAAATATACCATATGTAGCATAGATTGCACATTGCTATAAAAGTGTAGCCTATTTACTTCTCCCAAAACCATGGAAGCTTCTAACCCACCAAAAATGGTCCAACAAGTTAGGACAAACCAAATTCATCGAAATACCAAATAAGGAATACCCTATAAAGAATAAAGAAACAACAGCAAAACAAAGTAAGAACAAACAAGGTCCAGATTCCAAGCAAGCACCAAACATTACACACATATCAAGGGGAAGAGCCTTGTGTGCAAGGTTGTCAAAATCAAGATCCTATCTATAGGATCAGAAGGTGGATACAAACACATAGAGCATGTAATCGTAACAATGATCGTAAGTTCCTACCAAGAGTAAATAATTACACGTATAATATAACATAAATAAGCATAATAATCACAATTAACATAATTAAACTTCAATTGAAAATGCATTAAATCACAACTTACCATTCATAAGTCACATAATCACAACCCATAATATAAAGCCAGAAGTTTTTAACATCAAACAAAACTAAAAAATTAAAAGAAAACAACCCAGAAATAGCAAGAAACAAGTCAAATCAAAAAGGGCAGAAGGAAAAAGGGGTGGGGGGGGGGGGGCAGAAACTCACTCAAACCAACAAGAAATAGCACCTCAGGCTTCAGCCTCATGCTCCTCTCAGCCCCAGATGGCAGCCACCGCAAAACAGAACAAAGAAGGCAGCAGAACAGAGGGCAGCTGGCAGCAGAACAGAAAGGTATACCACAAGAGTGACAGGGCAGAAGAAGCAGTGAAACAGAGAGGAGATCATGAGAGGGAGATTGGGAAGGTCAAAGATGAGAGTGAGAGTGAGATAAGCAAGCAGCAGATGCAGAATAGAGAGAGGGGGAGATTGAAAGAGTTAGCAGCAGCAGAGTGAGGGTAGAAAACGAATGAGGGTTTGAGATTGGCAGCAGGCAAGGCATAGACTAAGGGGTTGGGGTGGGCTTGGGCCAGTGGCCTAAAAAAGGCCACTCCACCTTGCAAAAAATGGAACTTTCCCAGCATGGCAACTTGCACAATTTCAGTGAGTCTTCCCCAACAGTCCCACTGCGATCCCACAATCATGATTTGCAATATGAGATCAGGATTTGCGATGCTATCTGGATCCTGGGAGCATTAGATCGTGCTATCTTAAATGCAAAATTGAAACCTTAACAACTTTACTTGTAACTTGCAACATGTCATTAGTGTTAATCGTATTATGTATCGCAGTCCAAATAAAATACTTGACCTCTTAAGCACAAGTATGGTCCTTACAAGTGTGTACCTGTACCGGGTACAGGTATGGTTGGGTATGTACAAGGGGAGAGAAATAAAAAAAAAAAGTATGGCTTCGATACAGCTTAGTACGACTCAGGCACAGTTGGAGCTCATTTTCAACAAAATACTATCATCAAACCTTGCCCCTTTTTTCTCTTCCTCAATCAATCAAACAGCAACAGCCGCCAGTAACAATAGATGACCAAACCCAACCTTTCAACGAGCGGCCTCTCCCGTGAACAGCTGCTAGCAACCAACGACAGCAGACAACGACTTACATCCTTCCTTCTCTCCCCCATTCAAGCAACAGTTCAGCCCACTCTACATGACTTCATCAATTTATCTGGCGAACCACAACCAGAGAGATTGCAAATAACAACCGGCGATGGTGTGGTAGTCTCATTCTCTGGTTTTCTGGCTTTCTGCGTGTCTCTCACTTGATACGATACTAAAATTTATGTTGAAATTTGTGTTTTTAATTATGTTACAATATTTTATAATGCAAAATTTCATAACCCATTCCAGGTACCGTCACCATACTCATACCCGTGCAACTTAGGACTTGACCTTAGAGGTAGCCTTAGATTACCACAATGGTTTATCAAGAAGAAACATATCCCTATTAAAAGAATGAATGAGGATCAAGGGACCAAATTCTTTTATCAGGAAGTGAGGACAAATGTACCAAGTCAAGCAGCCCCAAAAGGGACTCCAATTCGGAATATTCGCTATCATTTAGATTACAGAAAAATGTAGAAGTTCCATGAAAAAGCAGAATCTTGAATAGTACAAAGATTATCGATAGGAAAATTGTGTAAAGAAGAAAGACGATACAGTCATGGAAAAGCACAAGTAAAGGGAGCATCTCCTATACACAAGTCATCCCAAAAATTAATTTGAGACTTGTTACCCACCTTCAAGGAAAGCAAGGACTTAAATGGTAAGGTAACCTTGAGAGATAAATGTATCCCAAAAAACGTTGACATTCTTCCAATAATCCAACCAAATAAGTCATATATATTGGTAAAAAGGCATTTTGTTTGAGCTTCAACTCGATGTTGCATTCCGTCGAAGACAGCCAAAAGCAGGAACAACCCCATTTTAATATATGAGGGCAATAAAAAAGTCAACAGCCATATACCATCTTCAGTGCATATGTTTAGTCCCCAAAAAACTTATTCTTTTACCCCAAAAAAAAAAAAAAGAAGATACACATCTGATGCACAAACAAGTAGCTAATTCTATTCCAAATTAACATCGAAACCCATATTTGCTAGAACAAGAGACAAGCAGGCAACAGAATTTTCAACTTAAGGAAAGAGCAAAGATAAATCAGGTTTTCATTACTGAACTACATCTTTGAAAGGCTCACACCATCATCAATCTATTTCATCACACATCATTCAGTCAATTTGTTTGATATAATAAGATGTTTAGCATTTCCAAGAGGGAAAAACAAAATGTCAACATCAAAACGAAGTTTGCCTCATATCTTTTCTAATGAAATATGGAATAGAAATAGGATTTAATTTATATAAACTAACAATATAAAACTTTTTTACACTGTCATCCAATCAAATTCTCCCATTTGCATGACTTTTGGAGTAGTGGAGGTGAGGGTCATGCATGTTTATTTACGTGGCAATATATGATTTAATGACAATGTTAAAAAGTTTTACATTGTTACTGCATACAAATTAAACCCATAGAAATAATTTAAAACAAGAAAAAAGATGGAGCTCACTGATAGTTGTAATAATGATTAGCACATTGTGCAGTGAGAAGAAACACCGTCAGCATTTCACTCTCCAAAACTAAGGGCTTTACACGTTTTCTTGTTCTTATGAAATACAATTACCATACACGGGTTTGCTTCTCTCATCCAAAATCCAAATATGCAATCTACCTAACTAGCTTCAACTTTGCCCATTGCCAAATGCAGTGTATGTCTGTGACATACACCCAACTTTTTTCCAGCACACAATCATATATGATATTTTAAATCGTATATACAAAAAGAGAACACTATGAGTGTGTTTGGATTGACTAAATTTTGGAATTGATTTAATTTAAATTGAATTGATTTGAATTAATTTGATTTATAAATTAAATTTTATGTTTGAAATGATTAAAAATGGAATTGATTTGATTTGATTTGTACTTAAATTTTAAAATCAAATCAATTCCCATCAAATCCTTTCAAATTTGATAGGATTTCAAATAGAAAGTAGTTAAATCCCATGGTAATTAAAAATCATATCATTTCTTATTTTTAAAGCACCCAAACACAATATTTGATTTCTAAATCAAATCATTTCCATTTTTTTAAGATTCCAAACACACTCTATCTTCTTATCCAATTCACTTCCGGACTAATATGAGAATGAAAAAAAATCAAAACCCCTGTTTCCTTTCATTTACATAGGCTCAAACAAATCAATCGAAGAGTCACATAACTGTACTGACTCGAAAAATCTAAAAACATGCGGGTGACAGTTTTTCATTTCCAAGGACCTAGGCAGTAATATAAATGCGGGTTTCAATTTTGTTCATAAACCAGTTTTAATTTCTTAATCCCATGACCCATCCTTGCAAATATATATATATGTATGCTCCCCCATCTCGCGCAGCACAGACCTAGTACTTCATTTCACACCAACTCACAGGTTCAGTTTCCATTAAGCAAAGGATTCATCCCCAGCAACCTACCTCAACTCCATTAACATATATATACTTATTACCTTCACTTGCTTAAGTTGCGCCTCCACATAAGTAAAATCTAGGCCAAATTCTACACCTCTATTTTTATTTTTTTTTCCTTCCCCCTCTCTTTCAATGTTTTCTTTTGTGGTTGAAACTTCTTATTAGCCAGTCCGATTTCACCAACCACAACAAGTTTTACTTCAGTTAGTTTTACTTTATTCCAACTTCTAAGTCCGTAATCATAAGCTGATTTTCCCGAATCTGAGTTGTTTATCCACAAAAAACTCTAATATAAATCTTTCAAAAGGACCAAAATGTCTAGTCTCACAAGAACAAGTGGAGCAAGATATCAAAACCAGTAATTACAATTCCTTTTTTATTTTTTAACTCGACATGCATAAAACCAAATAAAAAATTCAAAAAGAAAAATGGCCTAAAGACGACGAAGGAACAGAAACTAACCTTTTGCCGTTTAGCTCTAGATTCATGATCAATCTTAGACCTGGGACCTTTGGACGCCATCGCGCTTACCAGAACTCAAGCACCCAACATATCTGTTTCATGGCACAAAAAAATTTAAAACATAAAAATAAAAATTGTCAGAAAAACGCGCAATGCGTGACGAAACGCAAAACTAGCTGAGAATAGCATTGATGAACAGGGATAACAAAACGCACCGTGAATCAAGAACGACAAACGACGCGCCGTACCGCGTCGTTGAGAAAAATTGTGAATTTTTTTTTTTTGGTATTTTTTTTTGTGTCGTCGGATAGGGTGTAGAAAATGGAGTTTAAGGGGGAGAAAACGCAGCGGTTTGAGGTTATAAGTGTTTTGTTTGGTGTGAACTGTGAGTGTGAAGATCTAAGTGCGCAGAGAAAAACCTAACACGATGTTGGTGGAAGAAAGAAGAACGTAAGAAGACGTTGGAAATTAGAAGAAGACAGATTGCTTATCGAAACGCTGCGTTGCACTTGTGTATACCTTAACTGAGCCCAGAAGGCCAGAAGGAGATTGACACGGCGACACCACTTTTCTCTTTTCCATTTTCTTTTTCTTTTTATTTCTTTTTCCTTTGAGCGAGCCCCAAAGGGGTTGATTTAGAAAAAGAAAAAAAAAAAAAAAAGGATCTTGGACGATGGATAATATCAAAAATAAATTAAAGTGACTAGCAGCTCGAGAGGGACAAGCCGTATTTTTTATTTGTTAAATACTAATATAATTAATTATATTTATAAATCTATATTTTATATTTTAAATACGTTTATATAATTAAAATTAAAAAGATATAAATAACAACTTTATTTTAATATTTAGAAAATAAAAATATAAAAATTATAAAAGAATGTGTATAAATATTATTTTTAAATAAAGCTAGTAACTTACTCCCCACACTTTCGCATGTGAGACGATAAAATTGACCTCCCCCAACTCCCTTCGAAACAACTAAAGAACGCGGGTATTGCTATTTACTCATTTGTCTTGCCATTTATCCACTTAACATTCAATAAATAATTTCTCAAATTTTTTTTGGAAACAATCATGCATAAATATGTTAGAATATAATATAATAGCAAAACATGCTTACGGACATGAAAGTAAATTTTAATGTAATTAGGAGAGACCAAAAGTAATTATTTGGGAAATCCCCTTTACATATAATATAGATATAGATATTTATAATTTAGAAATAGCATGTAATGTTTTTATATCCAGCATAAGATTTTTCAGATTACAGTATAGAGATTAATTTTGATATAAAATAATTCTATATTATCATTTAATTACATATTTTTATTTATAAGATTTTTAATATAATAAATAATTAAATTAAATATTTTCACTAATATAGTAACATATAATTGAATACTTATTTAAATATTTTTTACTAACAATACATTAAAATTAAATTCTATAGTTTATTTATTTTATCAACACCACATTGTCATAAAGTTTCCGTCTTGTAAATTAGAAGAAAAAGCTTATTGGATACATCCGGCGTATTATGTAAAAATAACTTTTAAAGAAATTGAAAAGATGATAAATTTGACACTCTTATAAAAAATAATAATAAATATATGTACACTTACAAATATAATATTTAGGAACCTTAAATATGGAAACCCCATCATATGTCAATTTTCTTGTTAAATCTTTTTTCCACCAAAAATCAGAGTTATTATTTTTAAAAATTCTGAAATTAAAGAAATATCGAAGTAAATGAAATTAATTATTTTCTGATTTATTAATTATTTATTAATTTATCAATATATAGTTCATTTTGATTTTAGCTCCTTTAAAATTTTTACTTTAATTTTGATTTCTATTTTTTTCTCTTTTTTGATGTTTTAGTCCCCTTTATTCTAAATTTTGATCCTTATAAGTACTTTAGAATAGGCATTAATCCTTATAAATATTGAAAATTTTGTTTTTGCCATTACAAATATTTTCTGAATTTTCTTTTGGTCGTTATAAATATCACCACTTAATAGAACCAAAAACCTAATAGTAGGAAAAAGAGAGACCAAAATCAAAGTAAAATTTTAAAGAGACCAAAATCAAAATAACCTATATTTATAGGGACTAAAACATACTTAAACCTAGAAATTATAATAGATTTTATATGTTTAGTGAGTGGATTTAACTTATGGGGTGTTTGGCAACTTGATTAAGTTAATATAATACAAAATAGAACAAGTTATATTAACTTGTCTAAAAATGAATTAACTTTTTTATTATACGATATTTCATTCGAAACTAAAATTTTTAAAAATAAAATTTTGATTTTGAATAATTATATATAACTAAAAGAAAATTTTTTTGCCATGTGTTCCGAAATGGCTTAAAAGGCCCAATATTTGATGGGTTTTTAAAAGGCCCAAGTCGGACTTCTAGCCCATTAATTGTGGCATTAACCAACCACAAAATGAGGCCAGAACTTACGGAGGCCACACACACGAGTAACAAACTATTAAGAGCAGTTATCAAAGCTTGGGGATATCCTACAAAACTAGGAGCACAACTGTGCCTACTCGAATTCAAAATCCATATAAAAGGTTATATAGAGCTCATTATTGAGGTACATTTTCACTCCCTTGCTAGTACAACCCCACCAACTTGGAGCAAGGATCACAGCAGCATCATGTTCTTGAATTCATCTCACATTACTAGGTAACATCTTTCCTCATCCGGTAGTTTTGAACATTGGCACCGTTTATAAGGAACACATAGCTACTGTTGAATTCTTTCTTTCTTTTGATCAGGGCTATTGCTGGCAATGTCTGCCTCTTCGAGGCAAGAAGCCTCGATGGTGCTGCTAGGCCCTATGAACGACAAATGAGCCTCACCAGGAGTGAATTGATGGGCTCATAGCTTTCGAAACCGACTCTCAAGTCAAAAGCTAGGCTCATGTCATTAGAAATAACTCAGTGGCCCGGTGGCCTTTGGTGCAGGCTCCAACCAATCTCTTGGCTTCTAGAGTCAAGCATGCACCAGAGAACCAGATCACATATGTCGATATGGTGAGATTCGTGAGAGACTAAAACACCAAGATTAGGGACCTGAAACATGACTTGGATCAGATGCATGAGGCTGAGGAAGAGCGTTAGCAGGATAAAAAAATGACATCATATTAAGAAGGAACGATGTCACAATGATGCTCGGCGTTAAGAACAAGGAGAGTGTCATCATGATGAAACTCAACAGCATGACAATCATAAGCAATGTCACGAGAAGGAGTTTGGACATTGAAGGGACACTCACAATGAACCTTTTCGGCACATGATGACCGAATTATGCCCCACTTAAGCTAGATGCTTAGGTCCTCAGTCCCGTCATGATTCAAGTCATCACCATAATCTATAGGATGGTGAGGAGTCACCTTTCTCATATTACATTATAAGTATTTCCCTTCCAAAGGGTTTTAAGCCTCCCACCAATATGGAGGCCTATGAAAGGAATACGTATCCTCAGGAGTATTTGGTTGCTTTTAGATCGTGAATGACCTTGGTTAGGGCATCCAACCCCATCAAGTGTCCGACTTTCTCGATCACGCTCAAGAAGTTAGCTTTGAAATGGTTCAAATCATCTAGCAAAACCCTTCAACTTTCCTTCTTCCACCAATGCTAGGGTTATCAGAAAATCCTCTTCCTTACTTTGGGCTTGAGCAATTTGACTCTTGAAATTGCTTGTCACCCTAAGCTGATTTAATCTTAAACTATCAGGGGTTAACACAACTTCAAGGTTAAGGTCTCTAAAGCTCCGTACTAGCTCATCTTCCTTGACCATCATCCATGACGCATGCAAAGACTTCCTACTTAGAGCATCAGCCACCACATTAGCCTTCCCAAGATGATAGTTCAACCTAAACTCATAATCTTTCAAAAACTCCATCCATCTCCTTGGCCTCATATTTAACTCCTTTTGATCAAAGAGGTACTTTAAACTCTTATGATTAGAAAATACCTCAAACTTCACACCATACAGGTAATGCCTCCATATCTTCAAGGCAAACACTACAGTTGCTAACTCCAGATCATGGGTTAGGTAGTTCACTTCGTGAGGCTTCAACTGCATAGAGGCATAAGCCACCATGTTCCTGTTCTGCATGAAGACATAGCCTAAACCTCTCCTAGAGGCATCACAATAAACCTCAAATGGTCCATTTGGGTCAGGCAAAACTAACATTAGTGTTGAGGTTACTTTTCCTTTTAGCTCTTAAAAGCTTTTCTCACAGTTCACAATCTACACAAATGGGGCATCCTTCCTTGTCAACTTGGTTAAGAGCAAAGATATCTGGGAAAATCCCTTTATAAACCTATAGTAGTAATCGGCTAAACCCAAGAAAGTCCTTATCTCAATTACTGAGGTTGGTCTCTCCTAATTCATCACAGCCTTAATATACTCGGATCCACAGTGATACCTCCTTGTGACACCACATATCCTAAGAACTTTATTTCTTCCATCCAAAATTCACACTTAGATAGCTTAGCATAAAGCTTCTTTTCCCTCAAGATTCCCAACACAACCCTCAAATGCTCTTCGTGTTCCTCCTTTGTCCTCGAATAAATGAGAATATTATCTATGAAAATAACTACAAACTTATCCAAAGTAAGGTCTAAAAATTCTGTTCATATAATCCATAAAAACAGCAGGGGCATTAGTCAATCCAAACGATATCACCGCAAACTCATAATGCCCATACCTTGTCCTAAAAGTTGTCTTGGGTATATCTTCCTCTTTCACCCTTATCTGATGGTATTCGGATCTCAAATCAATCTTAGAGAACATAGCTACACCTCGTAGTTGGTCCATGAGGTCATCTATCTTAGGCAAAGGGTACTTGTTCTTAACAGTCACTTTGTTTAACTATCTATAGTCCACACATAGCCTCATGCTCCCATTTTTCTTTTTAACAAACAACACTAGGGCTCCCCAAGGTGAGGCATTAGGTCTTACAAACTTCTTTTCCAATAAATTTTCTAACTGTCCCTTCAACTCCGACAACTCCATTGGGGACATTCAATAAGGTGCTACAAAGATTGGCCCCATTCCCGGCACCAACTCTATAGAAAACTCGATTTACCTCTCTAGGGAAAAATCGGGTATATCATCAGGAAACACATCTGGGTATTCCCTAACTACGGGGATCTCTTCCAATACCTACTCGATTTCTACTTCACTTGCCATAAGGAGAACATATCCCTAATTACTAGACTCACTACTCCCTATCTTAACAAAATTCAAAAACAAACTAACAGTTTCAACGGGCTTAACAGGTATAGGAGGAAGAACAATAGATTTCTTAGAATAATTTATCATAGCATGGTTAGCAGAGAACCAATCCATGCTTAGAATCAAATCCAAACCAGACAAAGGCAAACAAATCAAATTTGCTATGAAAGACCTACCATCAATTTGGAATTGACAATTCAAACAACAATGGCAAGTCTTAACTAGTTTCCTAATAGGAGTAGAAATAATCAACATGTAAGGTAATTTAGACACAAACAATCCCAATCTATCTACACAATCATGAGAAATAAAGGAATGTGTAGCTCCAGAATTATATAGTACAGTTAAGGTTCTACTGTTAACCTCGCACTTACCTTAGATCAGATCATCGGACTGAGTGGCCTCCTCAGCATTAATGGCAAAGACCCTTCCTTAGTGTTGGGGCTTGCTGGCAGGGGACAACAGCTTGATAGTGTAGTCTCTAGCCATATGCCCAGGCTTTCTGCATCATAAACACATATTTTGGCCAGCTAAACAAGGGCATCCTCCATGATGTTTGCCACACTTAGGGCAAGCTTGACCATTCGTAGGCTTAGGTGGATTCCTAGTAGGCTTCTGGGGCTACTTTCCTTTCAAACCTCTACCTTGAAATGACTTCCTCGGGGGTTGGGGCTTGAACTTCTGCCCTTGCGGTGCCAACTTCTTCTTGTAAGATTTGGACCTTGCCATAGACAACTTGTGGTTGCAATCCTCCACCAAATGGCACTTGTTGACCAATGCAGCATAATCACGGATCTCCATGGGCCCTACTGACGCCAGTATCTCCTCACGCAATCCTCCTTCAAACTTGACACACTTCCAGTGCTCGTCTGGATTCCTTTGATAAATCGTTGAGAGCTTGCACAATTCCTCGAACTTAGCCATATACTCTGCAATATTCATGGTCCCTTGACGCAGACTCATGAACTCTAGCTCCTTCGCGTTCCTCACAGACACGGGAAAATACTTCTCATAGAAGTGGGACTTGAAAATCTCCTAAGTGATGTGTGTCTAAGCACCTTCCAATAGCATTTTGGCGCCTATCCACCAGAACTCGGATCAGCTTCCAACATATAGGTAGCAAAGGCTACCTTCTACTCCTCGGTACAGGCCAGCACCGTGAAAATCTTCTCGATGGCCTTGACCCATTTGTCAGCTCGATCAAGGTTGTATGTCCCTCTACAGCTCAGTGGATTTGCCTTCCTGAACTCAGCAAACTTGAGGTATTCAAGATCTAACTTAGCTCCTCTATTGTGCCATTTGGGATTCTCCTCATCCCTTTGCCCTTTTCGCTCAATCATGTGATGAGCAACAGCAGCTTGCTCCCTCATGGCAGCTGCTATCTCACGGAGCGTCCCCATAACTTCCTTAGGACCTTCCAGCTCATTACGAGGCCTACCACGTCTTCTTGATGCCATTAGTTCCTGGTACACAAAACAGAAGACATTGAGTTGATCAGGCTCAACATTTACGCTGAGCGAACCAGCAACTAACCATATTTGTAACATCCACCGAAATTTTCTTATCATTTTTTGCCTAATTGTTCGGTTTTTATCGAATAATTGAGATTAATTAAAATTTGACTAAATAATTATTTAGGATCAATTAATTAGCAATTAATTGAGTTTAGATACAAGTTAATTAGGTTAGAAGTATAGAAGATTTCATAAAAATTTTCTTAAACCAATTTACCGATTTAAAGAAAATCGGTAAGATAATGGTATTTTAAACTGTCGGAACCGGACCAATAGGATTTCTCACTCAATAACCCTACATCAACGGCTGATTACTCAGCCACTTAATCCATGAAAGTGGAGCAAGGAAGGACACAAAGATGAAGGGAGTTGGCTGAAATTTGGCCACAAAGTTCCATCCAATCAAAATTCTCCATTCCAACTACCTCATCAATACTTTTATAACACATTTATTTCTTTCTTCCTTCAGCAAACTTGCGCCACCTTCTCCCTTTACTTTAGCCTTTTTCTTCTCTTCTCCACTCACCTAACTCCATCAAATCTTCAAGCTCAACAAAGTTTTATCAATCCAAACTCCAAAATCTAGCCAAATCACATACAAAGAGGTAGAGGTTTAATTTTTGTTCTTGCTATTTTGGTTCTGGGTGGCTAATGGTGGCTCTATTTTCTCAAATCTTGATGTGATAATTGAATGAATATGATGATATTTGGTTAGTTTGTTGGCTGTTGTTGATGTTAAAATCGGTTAGGAAGTAAGAAAAGGTGAAAGTAGGAATATGTGAGAAGCTGGAAACCCAAAATTCCTCGGTAGTCAATACAACGGAGTGTATGGCTCCGCCTACCACTGTTGAAATTCGATGAAACCATTTTTATATGAAACTAGACATTCAGGGCTTTCCATACATAAATCATATAAGGCCATTGGATTAGTATTGAGAAAGATATGAATTTTGGAAGTTCGACCTAGGTTTTTGAGTTTGATTCTGGGTAGACTATGTTATTTAGGGCAAAACTTGTCCTATACTACTTGGAATTGAATGAAACAAACTTTGTTAGAAAGCTTACACATAGGAGAATATTCCATAAAAATTTCAGAGTTAGATAAGGCCTCGTTTGCTCCCGGTGATTCGAGAAAGTTGCCCTATATCCAAATCAGGCCAAAACAGGGTAGTTCAGGAAGGTTAAATTTCGGGGCTTATAACTCGAGCTCTACTAAGGCAAATGGAATAGAACTTTTTGCAAATGAAATATCGTCCTGTTAGCTTTAATATGAGATCAATTTCGTATGATTTGAACTAGTTTTGATTTTTAGTGGATTTTTACTTTTAAGTATATAATTTTAGCCAGCTACAGTACAGGCCGGGAGAAAACTTAAAAAACTTGAGCTATATTTATCAAAATTAGATGGGACTAAAGAGGTTAAAAAATAGACACATAACACTTTAACATATCCAAAATTCAGGTCCAGATGAGTTAAATAGAAATTTTGGCTTGATTTACAAAAATTGAGTTGAATGAATGAGCTAATGCAGTAACCCTGTCTTAAATGCAAACAATGCTCCTATGAATTTGATGTTTGAATTATGAATGAAATGTTATGACTTCTATGAGGAATTGGTGTTCTGAGTACTGGCACTATTCATGGGGAAGTAGACACGTTCCGTTATGCCGCCGAAATTTTGGTAAAGTCTATGCATGAGTTATAGTACACATCCAGATACATGTGCATTCTCAAGAAAGTCATAAAGGTTATGTTATGATGAAAATAAAGATTATGTTATGATAAAAGTTCCATGATACTTGGGCCAGCCCCGAATTAAAGTTAAAGGGAATAAATCGGTGGAAAGGTCGGGGAAAGTAAACCCGGCATTCTTGTAAAGGAACGAGCTCGATCCTAAAAAGCAGACTATTATCCAGGAGTCTAAATGGCCAAAAACTCCCAGGGGACCAAGTAATGGAAAAGCTTATGAAGATAAGTTCAAGAATGAGTTTTGCATGATCACATTGCATAGTTATTACTAGTTGTTTACAGTTTGCCTGTTATGTTTACTTACTATCGTATGTTCATTTATTCTGCTCAGTATTTTATGTATCATTATTAGTAGTTTATTCTGTTTCTTATGCTGTTTTAAGTAAAACTGAACCTTGCCTCGGACCAGATGTTTTCTTAAACTTATTAAATATGGATAGTTCAGTTTGATCCTATGTTTTTATAACTAAATAAAAACCAAGGCAACTGAAAATGAGTGTGATGCCAGTTAAATGTCATATGCGAACCCTACTGAGAATTTCCTTAAATTCTCACCTCACTTCGTATTTCCGCATCATTCTCAAACGCTGGTAATGGACTCGACGGCCACTCTTTTTATTAAGATTCCAGACCTGTAGCTTCACCATGATCTTATCGTGGACTCGCTGTACATAGTTGATTCCTGGCATTTCCGTCTTTACCTTTTTAGTAATAGGAATTTTGATGTTCCTTTATTTCACCCTGCATTTGACCCTGTTGCTCCATACTTTGCGGTCTCGTTGCACGTGACACACCCACCTCCTGCACCTCCAGCACCTCTAGCACTCGCAGTACCTGTAGCTCTTGCTGATCCTGCGCCAGAGTCACCCCCGCAGGTGGTTCCAGACATTTCGCTCAGCTCTGACAGCGACCCTTCTGAGGCCACCAGCTCATCATCCTCCTCCTTGGGACCTAGTGTAGACTACTCTCCGGCTGGGCCTGGTATGGCCAACGGCTATCTGACTAAGTAGGTTCTAGTCGCAGATGATATTGTACAGCATGGCCCTCTTTTGGCAGTGTGCAGCATTGGGTCATAGACTTAGGCGCATGTACATCAGTTAGTTTGAAATGTCCTCTAAGGACCCTATAGGATCGTTTTGACATGACACAGGCCTTATGTCTTTTTGGTACACTGGCCCCACTTATGTATCCTATTTTGAATTTGTACATAAACTGAAGCGTTGGCTTCTAATATATATATGCACGTATACAGTTGATATTATATTACTCACTCTTATCTTTTGTGGTGTTTTGTTAAACTTTTGTGACATTCATTATATAGAGCGCGCTGTTTCTTCTGTTCCAAAAAAAAAAAGAGAGAGAAGAGATGTGTTATGATTAATGAAAAGTAAGTACAGTATCAATACGGTAACACAATCTACTTAATTTGGCGCTATGACTTAAGCTTAACATTAAATTAGTAGGGTGTTACATTTTTGGTATTAGAGCAGTTCGTCCTAACTAAGGCTTGAGGATTGTACTGATTATGCTTTGTGCATATTTTGTATTTTTAGCTAATAATGTGCACTAGATCTTACCTGTACAATTGAGATATGGATGTGCATGTGTATGAAGTGCCTGACCGTGTGAGCTGTTATTTACTAGCACATTAGACTTAGTGTTGAGATTGATCAACTAAATAACTTTTGTTTTATGTGCTCAGAACTCAATGGCTTTCGGAAGGTGAGGTAGGCCACGCACAAAACTTGCTCAAGAGGACCCAGCTAACTTTATGGACACGATATGAGAAATGGCTCATGTGATGCGGGAACAGGCCGTGGCAGCTTACCAGATGATGGATTAATTAGGCAGTGCGACTTGAGGCAAGCTGTGGAGGGAACCTACATGGCCTGGGAGTTGACCTAGACTATTTTAAATTTGCTGAGTTCAGGAAGGCAAACCCACCTAGTTTTTGAGGGGCATATGACCCTGATAAAGCCGACGAATGGATCAAAGCCATGGAGAAGATTTTCTCTGTCCTAGATTGTTCGAATCATCAGAAGGTGACTTTTACCACCTATATGCTCGAAGCAAATGTCGAGTTTTGGTGGAACGGTGTACGAAGACTATTCGAAGAATCTCAGACGGCAGTCACCTAGACGGTGCTTAGAGATGTCTTCTACCAAAGGTGCTTTCCTGTCTCCATTCGAAATGCCAAGGAACTCGAATTTATGTAGCTTCGTTAAGGAAACTGGACGATATCTGAATATATTGCCAGATTTGAAGAGCTATGTAAATTTTCTACAATTTACCAGAGGAACCCAGATGAAGCTTGGAAGTGTGTCAAATTTGAAGGAGGGTTACGAGAAGATATCCTTACCGTAATAGGACCAATGGAGATTAGAGATTTTCCCATGTTGGTAAATAAATGCCGACTTATGGAAGATTGCAACTTGAAATTGGCTGCACCAAGGCATCTGGTGGTAATTTCAAGAAAGGGTTGGCCCCACAGGGCCTTAGATTCAAGCCCAACTTACAACAGCAGAGAAGATTCTTGCCGATAGGCAACAAAGGAAAGCAGCCCCAAAGGCTTCTTCCGAATCCAACTCGCACGAAATGCGGTAGGAATCATGGTGATCGACCGTGTTTGGCAGGCCAAAATGTTTGCTATGGGTGTGGCAAGCTAGGCTACAAAATTTACGAGTATCTAACCAGGAATTCACCACAACCGTCTAGACCTCAACATCAAGGATGCGTCTTTACAATGAATGCAGAAGAAGCTGACAAGTCTGAAGGACTAATCCAAGATACCTGCGAAGTGGACGATGAGACTCTAACTGTACTCTATGATTCGGGTGCCTCACATTCCTTTGTTTCTCATACTTGTGTGGCTATTTTGCAATTGCCAATTTCTGGATTGTCTTATGATCTACTGATTTCTACTCCTACCAATGAACCTGTTAAAACTAGTCAAATTTGAATCAATGTTCCTATTCAAATTGGGGGTAGAACCTTTGCAGCCAATTTGATTTGTCTCCCTCTGTTTGGACTTGATGTAATTCGGGGCATGGATTGGCTTTTTGCCAATCCAGTCGTGCTCAATTGTTCCGATAAGACGGTGGTATTCTCCTCTGTCTCGTCTTTTGAAACCCAAGCCTCAACACACTTTTATCTGAACTCTTTATTAGTAAACTGTAGTGGGTTGAAGAATCAAGGATACATCCTCCTGTCAGCTAATGTGATGGAAGTTGAACAAAGACTAGAGGAGATCCCAATTGTTAAGGAATATCCTGATATTTTTCCAAAAGATATCCCTGAATTCCTTCCTGAGAGAGAAATTGAATTCACCATCGAGTTGGTTCCAGGTGCGGGACCAATATTTATAACTCTGTATTGAATGTCACCTTTGGAGCTGACAAAACTAAAGAGACAGATCTAAGAGCTTTTGGAAAAAGGATTCATAAGGCCAAGTGCGTCGCCATGGGGAGCTCCAGTTTTATTGGTCAAAAAGAAAGATGGGAGCATGCGCTTATACGTGGACTATAGACAGCTGAATAAAGTGACGATTAAGAATAAATATCTACTGCCAAGGATCGATGACCTCATGGACCAACTGCAGGGTGCAACGGTATTTTCCAAAATTGACTTGCATTTTGGATATCATCAAATTCGAGTTCGGGAACAAGATATCTCTAAGACAGCTTTTCGAGCTCGATGCGGGCACTACGAGTATACCGTGATGTCGTTTGGACTAACAAACACACCAGCAATATTCATGGATTACATGAATCGAATATTCCGCCCATATTTGGACAAGTTTGTAGTGGTTTTCATCGACGACATACTTGTCTATTCGAAGACAGAGCAAGAGCATGTGAGATACTTGCAGCTGGTTCTACAAATTTTAAGAGAAAAGAAACTCTATGCTAAGCTATCCAAATATGAATTTTGGATGAAAGAAATAAAATTTCTCGGCCATGTAGTATCCTATGGAGGAATCTCCGTAGACCCTAGCAAAGTAGAAGCAGTTCTAAATTGGGAAAGGCCGATCATAGTCACTGAAGTCAGGAGTTTTCTGGGCTTAGCTGGATATTATAGGCGATTTGTTAAGGATTTTTCTCGAATAGCTCTGCCCTTGACCAAGTTAACCAGGAAGAATGTTCCATTTGAATAGATGCTAGAGTGTGAACATAGTTTTTAAGATCTGAAAAGAAGGTTAACTACAACACCAGTGTTAGCCTTGCCAGACCCTCATGGACCATTTGAGGTCTACTGTGATGCTTCTAAACAAGGATTAGGATGTGTGCTGATGCAAATAGGAAATGTGGTTGCATATGCCTGTAGACAATTAAAGCCACATGAAAGGAATTATCCTATGCATGATCTCGAATTAGCTGCAGTAGTATTTGCCTTAAAGATATGGAGACATCACCTGTATGGAATGAGGTTCGAGGTCTTTTCTGATTATAAGAGTTTGAAGTACCTCTTTGATCAGAAGGAATTAAATATGAGGCAGCGGAGGTGGATGGAACTTCTTAAGGACTACGAATTTGAGTTGAAATACCACCCAGGTAAAGCAAATATTGTGGCAGATGCTTTGAGTAGGAAATCTCTAACTATAGCTTGGATGAAGATTAAAAAGATAGAGCTTATTAAGAGTTTCCGAGATCTTAATTTGGGAATCCTAATAACTCCCAAGACCCTTCAATTACACCAAACTAAGAAAGCCAGTAGCTTTAAGGAACAGATTCGGCAAGCACAGTAGCGGGATGCTAATTTCCAACATAGGATCAATCTCATGCAATTAGGGAAATTAACAGGTTTTGCTCAGGATAGAGAGGGCATATGGCGGTGTCATGACAGGGTGTGTGTGCCCGAGAGGAATGATCTTCGAAGAAGAATCTTGGAGGAAGCACATAAAGGTAAATTTATTGTACATCCCAGCATTACTAAAATGTATCAAGACCTCAAGAAAATGTTTTGGCGGCCATGCATGAAGTCAGACATGGCAAGCTTCGTGAGCAAATGCTTGGTCTGTCAGAAGATGAAGGTGGAACATCAGAAACCCTTCGGTATGTTACAACCCTTGGAAATCCCTGAGTGGAAGTGGGAGAGTATCTCCATGGACTTTGTAATGGGATTACCAAGAACACCAACAGGATATGATGTCATATAGGTTATCGTGGATAGATTAACCAAATCTGCTTACTTTCTACTTGTTTGAGCAAATTATTCATTGGAAAATTTGGCACAGTTATACATTCAAGAGATTATAAGATTACATGGGACCCTTTCAACTATTATCTCCGATCGAGACCCAAGGTTCACGTCACGGTTTTGGGGGGCCTTACAAAAAGTGTTTGGTGTTAAGTTGTGCCTAAGCACTGCATATCACCCGCAAATAGAAGGTCAAACAGAGAGAACAATTCAAACCTTAGAAGATATGCTACGAGCCTATATAATGGAGCAATGCGAGAATTATGATCGATAGTTACTGCTAGCCGAATTTGCATACAACAATAGTTATCACGCTAGCATCGACATGGCTCCTTACGAAGTATTGTACGTACCTAAGTGCCAATCTCCACTGTGTTGGTATGGACCAGGAGAATCAACTCTATTAGGGCCTGATTTAGTTGAACAGACCACTCAGCAGATAAAAAAGATTCGAAGTAAGATGCTTGCCACTCAAAGCCATCAGAAGAGTTACGCGGATATCAGGAGGAAACCTCTGGAATTTCAAGAAGGAGACCATATATTTCTGAAGGTCACGCCTACAATAGGGACAGGTAGAGCCATTAAAGTCAAGAAGCTAAGTCCTCGCTTTATTGGTCCCTTCCAAATCTTGAAGTGAATCGGATCAGTTGCATACTGAATTGCTGTACCTCCACATTTGTCAAACCTTCATGATGTTTTCCATGTCTCTCAACTTAGAAGGTATCAACTTGACCCTACACACTTCCTAGAACCTGAATCAATACAATTAAAAGAGGACCTGACTTTCCATGTACAACCAACACGGATCGTAGACAGAAGCAGCAGGAACTTCGAAACAAAACCGTGCAACTAGTAAAGGTAGCATGGGGAAAAGGAAATGCTGAAGACTACACATGAGAATTAGAATCAGACATGAGGAAAAAGTATCCTGAACTATTCTCTGGTACTAAATTTTGAGGACAAATTTTTTTTTAGGAGGGTGGTAATGTAACATCCACCGAAATTTTCTTATCATTTTTCGCTTAATTGTTCGGTTTTTATCAAATAATTGAGATTAATTAAAATTCGACTAAATAATTCTTTAGGATTAATTAATTAGCAATTAATTGAGTTTAGCTATAAGTTAATTAGGTTAGAAGTATATAAGATTTCATAAAAATTTTCTTAAACCAATTTACCGATTTAAAGGAAATAGGTAAGATTACGGTATTTTAGACTGTCAGAATCAGACTAATAAGATTTCTCACTCAATAACCCTACATCAAGGGCTAATTACTCAGCCACTTAATCCATGAAAGTGGCGCAAGGAAGGCCACAAGGATGAAGGGAGTTGGCTGAAATTTGGCCACAAAGTTCCATCCAATCAAAACTCTCCATTCCAACTACCTCATCAATACTTTTATAACACATTTCTTTCTTTCTCCCTTCAGCAGACTTGCGCCACCTTCTCCCTTTGCTTCAACCTTCTTCTTCTCTTCTTCACTCACCCAACTCCATCAAATCTTCAAGCTCAACAAGGTTTTATCAATCCAAACTCCAAAATCTAGCCAAATCACATACAAAGAGGTAGAGGTTTAATTTTTGTTCTTGCTATTCTGGTTGTGGGTAGCTGATAGTGGCTTTATTTTCCTAATTCTTGATGTGATAATTGAATGAATATGATGATATTTGGCTGGTTTGTTGGCTGTTGTTGATGTTAAAATCGGTTAGGAAGTAAGAAAAGGTGAAAGTAGGAAGATGTGAGAAGCTGAAAACCCAAAATCCCTCGGCAGTTAGTATAGCAGAGTGTATGACTCTGCTTACCGCTATTTAAATGCGATGAAACCATTTTTATACGAAACTAGACATTCAGGGCTTTCCATACATAAATCATATAAGGCCATTGGATTAGTATTGAGAAAGATATGAATTTTGGAAGTTTGACCTAGGTTTTTGAGTTTGATTCTAGGCAGACTAGGTTGTTCAGGGTAAAACTTGCCCTATACTACTTGGAATTGAATGAAACTAACTTTGTTAGAAAGCTTACACATAGCAAAATATCCCATAAAAATTTCAAAGTTAAATAAGATCTCGTTTGCTCCCAATTATTTGAGAAAGTTGCCCTATGTCCAAATCAAGCCAAAACAGGGCAGTTTAGGAAGGTTAAATTTCAGGCTTATAACTCAAGCTCTACTAAGGCAAATGGAATGGAACTTTTTGCAAATGAAATATTGTCCTGATAGATTTAATACGAGATCAATTTCATATGATTTGAACCAGTTTTCAATTTTTAGTGGATTTTTACTTTTAAGTGGGTAATTTTGGCCAACTACAGGACAAGCCGGGATAAAACTTAAATAACTTGAGCTATATTTATCAAAATTAGATGGGACCAAAGAGGTTAGAAAATAGACACATAACACTTTAACATATCCAAAATTTAGGTCCAGATGAGTTAAATAGAAATTTTGGCTTGATTTACAAAAATCGGGTTGAATGAATGTGCTGAGGCAGTAACCCTATCTTAAATGCAAACAATGCTCCTATGAATTTGATGTTTGAATTATGAATGAAATGTTATGACTTCTATGAGGAATTGGTGTTCTGAGTACTGGCACTATTCATGGGGAAGCAAACATGTTTCGTTATCCCGCCGAAATTTCGGTAAAGTCTATGCATGAGTTATAATACACATCCAAATACATGTGCATTCTCAAGAAAGTCATAAAGGTTATGTTATGATGAAAGTTCCATGATACTTGGGCCTGCCCCGGATTAAAGTTAAGGGGAATAGATCGGTGAAGAGGTCGGGGAAAGTAAACCTGACATTCCTATATAGGAACGAGCTCGATCATAAAAAGTAGACTATTATCAAGGAGTCTAAATGGCCAAGAACTCTCTGGGGACCAAGTAATGGAAAAGCTTATGAAGATAAGTTCAAGAATGAGTTTTGCATGATCACATTGCATAGTCATTACTAGTTGTTTACAGTTTGCCTGTTATGTTTACTTACTATCGTATGTTCATTTATTCTGCTCAGTATTCTATGTATCATTATTAGTAGTTTATTCTGTTTCTTATGTTGTCTTAAGTAAAACTGAACTTCGCCTCGGACCAGATGTTTTCTTAAACTTATTAAATATGGATAGTTCAGTTTAATCTTATATTTTTATAATTAAATAAAAACTAAAGCAACTGAAAATGAGTGTGATGCCAGTTAAATGCGATACGTGAACCCTACTGAGAATTTCCTTAAATTCTCACCTCGCTTTGTATTTCCGCATCATTCTCAAACGCTGGTGATGGACTCGACAGCCACTCTTTTTATTGAGATTCCAGACCTGTAGCTTCACCATGATCCCATCGTGGACTCGCTGTACATAGCTGGTTCCTGCCATTTCCGTCTTTACCTTTTTAGTAATAGGAATTTTGCTATTCCTTTATTTCACCTTGCATTTGACCCTACTGCTCCATACTTTGCAGTCCCGTTGCACGTGGCACACCCACCTCCCGCGCCTCCAGCACCCGTAGCACCTGTAGCTCCTGCTGATCCTGTGCCAGAGTCACCTCCGTAGGTGGTTTTAGACATTTTGCTCAGCTCTGACAGTGACCCTTCTGAGGCCACCAGCTCATCATCCTCTTCCTCGGGACCTAGTGTAGACTACTTTTCGGCCAGGCCTGGTATGGCCAACGGCTATCTGACTGAGTAGGTTCTAGTCACAGATGATATTCTATAGCATGGCCCTCTTTTGGCAGTGTGCAGCATTGGGTCATAGACTTAGGCGCACGTATATCAGTTAGTTTGAAATGTCTTCTGAGGGCCCTATAGGATCATTTTGACATGACACGGGCCTTATGTCTTTTTGGTACACCGGCCCCACTTATGTATCCTGTTTTGAATTTGTACATAAACTGAAGCGTTGGCTTCTGATATATATATGCACGTATACAGTTGATGTTATATTACTCATTCTTATCTTTTGTGTTGTTTTGTTAAACTTTTGTCACATTCATTATATACAGCATGCCGTTTCTTCTGTTAAAAAAAAAAAAGAGAGAGGAGAGATGTGTTATGATAAATGAAACATAAGCAGAGTATCAATACGGTAACACAATCTACTTAATTTGGTGCTATGACTTAAGCTTAACATTAAATTAGTAGGGTGTTACAATATTTAGCACAGATGATCATGCATGTCTAATCCCTATGTCCTATCATACAGATGAGACTCGAAACATGACTTAACAAACATGTATGCTTAGAAGCATAGTTAGTCCATCCCCAGGCTCTTCAAGGATGAACTGCTCTGATACCAAAATATAACACCCTAGTAGTTCCAGTCTATGCGTAAGTCATATTGTGGAATTACTAGTTGTTACTTTTGCTCGCGGAACTAACATTACCTTTTTGAAATTACTTTACTTGAAAATAGGGGTAAATTTTTTTTGAACAATAACGAGTAAACTGTTTTGAAAACCAAGAGCCATGAGCACATCGTGAATGCATATAATAAATAGCGCTATCTCATACATACCGTGCGAATAACAATAAATAGAAGCAACAAGAGTAACAATAACTTAGATAATCATAACATTTATTCCACGGCCATTCATAGCTAATCTAACGCTAATAGTGTTACTAAAAGTCATACATATAGATAATGATGGGTCCGATACCTACTATCAGCCCTACATATGAAACCTACCAGATCCATGGTAAAAGAAAATGCATCAGAAATCCCTATAGCCCAAGCATGCCATACAGTAAAATGATAACCCTATAACTACAACCAAAAAGGGCTATCCTTCCACTCGGTTCTGCGTGTAATCACCACATCACTCGTTAGGTGGGAGGAAACTATTCCTAAATCCCCCGAGAGTAACATCATCACGTCTCTCTGCTCGAGCACGCCTACACCCTCGAGGCACTGTACAAGTACTAATAAACCCACGACTGCAAACGGGGGGTGGATTGTGACGAGGAATTGTTGAAGAAGAAGATGAGTCAGACGTTAGACGTATCATAGAAGGATAGGAGGGCTCGGATGGGTCAGTCTCCACATGATAGCTTGGGTGGGAAGACTCCGAAGGGTTGGAATCCAAGGAAAAGTTCGGAGTCAGACAGGTATCCGAGTCACTCTCATCGTCAGTGGGGTACCTCGGCGGCTAAAAGTAAGGATAGATGTCATCTAAGGTAACCTCACCAAATGGCTAATGTGGTTAGAAAAATGGGCTCATCACAGGAGTTTGAAATGAACGGTTGTAGAATATGTAGACCCTCATCGCTACACTCGCAAACATCACTGAGGCATTCAACACCGGGTCGAAGCGCCAACGCCATACTGAGAACTCAATGAAGATCACCACCATGCCCGACATCGACATCCTCTAAAGACAGCACAGAAATATAGGAGTGAGAAATACTAGATTTCTCAGTAGGACCACGACTAGACAAATACTATGTCATCGTCATCGTCCCAGCCACTTCGGGTTTAATTATAAAACAGTAGATAGATATAAGTTCAATTTTAATGATTTTGAAAACTTAAACCCCGAAGCGGGTTGCTTTTAAACTTAACATCATAACTACATCATCATAACTAAACATACATACTAAAGCATAGAATAAACATTCATAATGCAAATGGACAATATAAATACATGCACAAACATGCATCATCATAGACTTAACCATGGTTATACTTGACTTTACTTTCATTTTTAGTACGTGCTTAACATTCTTTACTTTCCTTTGAAATAGACTGCTTTTGGACATGAGCTCATTTCGTGACCATCATCACGCAATACTAAACCAAATCGGACTAAGCCGATATTGGTTACCCCTAAGTTGGAGGGTCCTCCATGTCATCCTTACCTCCCTTATAGAGGTTCCTTGAGTCTTTGTGGATCGCCATTTCTTACTCCCCTTACCAAAGTGATTGAAGGTTCATGTCCCATTATCTCTTTTCTTATCATTATACTTTACATGCATGATTCTTCTTTGACTAGACACAGGAAATGATATGACTAAGTCCATAATTTTGACGGAAATTGGGCAGCATAACAGCTAGACTGGAGCTTCCCCAAAATGCCAATCATCAACTTTCGACCAACAATTCATCATATCTATATCATATCATCACACTCATCATTCAATCATGAGACACAACTCAACCAAACTTGTCATTCATCATGCCGAATGGCATCTTACATTCATACCCTAAAGGGGTTTGTAGTTGTGTTATTCTTTGTAAAGAATCTTATGAATCATCACATGATTTCTCATGGTTATCCATAAGAGAATCACATAGTTAAGATATATGTATGTGGTCTTTTAGTTACTTAGTTCTTATTTGAAATTATTCTTGACTCGAGTTCATGTCTTATGGAGCACTTGTTCAAATTAATTAAGTGATAGTTTCCTTTCCTTGAGATAGTGCACTTAGTGATTCCTAGGTTCATGATATGCTCAGAGGCCCTAATCATACTTCTGTTCCCAAAGAGTTCAAGATCCCTCTAATCCTTGGGTCATGACAATGCATAACTATATCATGAACCCAACAACACCATGTTCACTAAACACCAAGGGTGATTTTTAATTTAACCAAGTTACAAAGTTTCAAGTTTTTATCACTAACATAACAAGACCTTACCTTAACTATTAGAAAAGTTATCATTCTTTATAAAGTAGACTTAAGGTTTTATTCTTTATGAAAGTAAGTGCCTCTAAAATTAAGTTTTTATCTTGAAGATGAGATCTTTATAAAATAATGATACAAGTTACTAGCTTTTTAACTAAAAAGTCTTGTTCTTTATGAAAGTTGACTCTTTTAATTATTCTAAGACCATCTAGGTCTCAATTTTATGATTTAAAGTTGTCTCTAATTTAAAAAGGTTCCTACTTTATCAACTAGTGATATAAAACATTAGCTTTAAAGTTATAAAGTTTTGATCTTTATAAAAGTTAGCATTTCTATGATCCAAAAGTGACCTTTTTGATTCCAAGTTTCAAACTTTATTATGAAAGGATTTACTTCCAAGGATCAATCTTTGAAACATAAAGTGACAAGACATCATTTTTCTAACTCAAAAAGGCTTATTATTCCAAAAACTTTAGACTTTTACATATATTCTTGTCTTCAAGACAAAACAATGTAAGACTTTATGGAGACACTAATACTTGCGCCACTTTTTAAGCATCAAGAAGCAAACTTTTTAAAGCTTTAAGCTTTTAGGATATTCATAGTCTTATCAAATCATGAAAAGCATATAAAAATGAAACTTTTTTAATCATAAACTCATCATAAGGAAAAGGAACAACTTTAAGCAAAATATCACCAAGAACATCAAGGACACTCAAGAATAAGAACATGAACATATCTTTCCAAAAGTAGAAACATCAAGAACACTTGAAGAAGAACAAGAACATATTTTACCAAAAGTAGAAACATCAAGAACACTTGAAGAAGAACAAAAACATATTTTTCCAAAATTAGAAACTTTGACTCATGAAGAGCACGAAAGATTTTCTCAAGTTTTCACTTAAAGATCTTGGTCATGAGATGAACCGAGCTTCAAGCTTTCTTGAGTAACAAAATAAAAAGATGAAGATCACTACCTCTGCTTGAAAATGGCTAAAAGGAGAAGAAGATGATAAAGCCTCCTCTTGATGATGATAGTGGCGATTTTGCAAAGAGGAAAGAGAAGCTCTTGAAATCTTGTGAAAATAGAGGTTGTAGTGTTTAAATCTCTTTTTCAAAGACCAAAAGATCTGGTTTTTGAAGGGCTAAGTGAAGAAGGTTTGCTTATGGAGGTAGAGAATGGAAGAAGAAGATAAAGAAGAAAAGAGAGTTTTATAGAGAAGTGAGAGGATTTGAGAGTTAGAGAGAGAATAGGAAGTGTGAAAATGAAAATGTGAGTGTGTGTGTTGTGTTGTTGTGGCCATAAGTTTCAAAGGGAGGGAGGGAGATATTTTTGTGCTATTTTGTGTTAATTAAGGTTTAAGGGGACAAATTGGACGATAGGGGAACAAAGCATGTACAATCTTTTACAAAAAGCAACCTCGTCTTATGCTTTATATTTTAATGACATCACTCTTTACTTTATTATTTAGTAGACTAAATTTGAATTTAATCATATACTTAAGTGCTCTTGCAACTTAATTAAGATGATTAAGCAAGGATTAGTGATTAACACACAAGAACATGATTAACAAAAATTAATCTTGCGATTAAGCCTAATTAACTTTAATTAAACTTGATTAAGCTAATTAAGGGCAATTAGTACTTAATTAAGCTATAAAGGCTCTAACTTGCTTAATTAGAGATTATCTAATCTCAGTTAAGCATGTTTTTGACTTTTCTCATCCGAGTTAACTCATAAACCCTTCGTTAACACCTTAATTAAGCCTTAATCTCATTATTCCTTATTAAGTGTCTAATTACTCAAGGTTACTAAGGTAATTTAGCACAACAAGAAATTGACGATGTTACAACTGTCTTCAATCTTCCTCGTACTATTTGGAGCTAACATAGAGATATAAATAAGAGTGAGAATTATAAATTCTCCATAGAATTCACTAGACTACCACATATCGTGTCATCGTTATTATCTCCAGCTGCTTCGGTTTAATATGAAAAATGTGGATACATTATATAAACACCTCAATTTTATAGTTTGAAAACGTATTGCCTGAAGAAGAGTTTATTTTATTCATGCATTTAATAAATAGAAAAATAATCAAAGCATGAATATAGTAGATTAAGAAAAAGTTCATAATAATAATAATAATAATAATAATAGCAATAGTTTCTTAATAATAACAAGAACATAACGTATGCATATGCAATCACTTAACATCAAAGGATGTATATGTACTTACGCTTTCATTACTTTCCATACTTGACGTGTACAATTCGAGTATGATCACCATGTCATACCCCATGGGGGTGTAATCGTCATGTCACACTCCTTAGAATGTGTTTTTCATACCACATTAAAGAGTATGATCTCCATGTCATACCCCATTGGGGTATGATCACCATGTCACATTCCTTATGAATAGGGAATCATCATTATATCTTTTAACTGCCTTTCTAAGGAGGGATCTAAAAAACCAAGGGTAGAGTTTTATAGGGGCAATGGGGGGCCATGGCCCCCCTCCAAAATTTCCAAAAAATTACATATATATATAGCATGAGGTATTAGCACATGGTACTGCAATTATATTACTCTTAAGTGTATGCTACAGTTTGTTTGCTAGATAGGAGTAGCTAATAATGGTGTGCTTATCTATGTGTAGACTCTTGGTTATCTTTTGTCCTAATATATTTTAGCTCTTCACTGGTTTTAGTGAGTTGAGCATATCAATGAAATTATTAAAAAAGGAAAAAACTTATATACATATATGAAAAGAAGTTTTGTCTAATAAATATGCTTAAATCTGAACATACTACTCTAGATAATTGATGCTCCTCTACATAAATAGGCTTCTTCAACTTAAAAGCTTATTACCTTATTTTTCAAATTAAAAATAACTAAAAACTAAAAAGATCATATCACAATTTAACATAATTTTAGAGTGGAAATAATTTTTTGTTACAATAGATAACTAATAATTACAAAAACTCAATAGCAAGTTTGATGATCAAGCAATGAATTTGTTAATTTTAAGCTCTATTTTGATTCCTAAAGATTCTTACAAAACTTTTGACATTGTTAGGTGTGCATTTGGGAATGCAAAGAAGTAACATTTTTTTTTAATAAAAGCTATTTTGAAATAATTTCACCTGTTTAAGTAATAAGCTTGAATGGATGATAAGCAAAAAATTATAGTTTTAAGTGTAAAAATCTACTTATAAGTGAAAGTAAATTTTTGAAGCTTTTGATTATAAGTAAAAAGTTTATTATTTTTGAATTATAATGATTTTATCAAAAGAACGCTAAGCATCAAATATTATAAAATATAAATAAATCATTTCATACTCTTTTTTAGTAATTTATCATATAAAAATAATTATTTTTATAAAAAAAAACACTACTTAAAATTACTTTTAAGTTAATATATCTAACACTAAGGTATTAATTTTTTTAGTCCTTCACTATAGAGTTATTTTGTTGCATTATTTATTTACTTTAAAGTATACATATATGATGTAACTGTTAGTTTTAATTTGATTGTCATATTTAATTTGATTGTCATTATCTAATTTTTGTTTTAAATTATTTGGCCCCACTAAAAATTTTCTCCAAAATTTGCCACTGCAAATAACTACCTTCGAGTAAAGGGACCCAATATTACATATTCATGTATTTTCCTCTTTTGCATGCAAATATGCCATCTTTCATAAAAAGAATCATGATCATATCATTATACAATATTCCTATGCATTAGACCACACTTACTTTCAAATATTCTTACATGTAAAATTTCATATTCATATAATAAATTTTCATAACATAAGCTATCATAACTTCATAAGCTAGCTTCTACCGAAAATTTAGTAGCATAACGGATCAAATCCATTTTCCTATGAATAGTGTTCTTCAATATAGACAATTAGCCAATTCACATGACAGAAACATCATAGTCATATATCATCATTTCAATGGTTTAATAAGGGTTTTGTTCAAAAAAACTAGCTAAGTTTACAAGTTGGAGTTCAAGAGCTTGCTATTTCTTAGAGTTGTTCATCATGTCTTATGTCACAAATTCTGCCCGATTTTGTAAATTATGCCATAATTTCTACTTAATGTATTAAATTTTGAATTCTTAGCGTGTTGTTTGTCTAGTTTTTAACCTCTTTGGTCCTATTAAGTTTTGATAAGTATAACTCGAGTTATTAAGGTTTAACCTAGGTTTGTCCTGCTGTTAGGCAGATTTAGGCATTAAAAAGTAAAAATTCACTAAAAATAGAAAACTGATTGGAATGATATAAAACCAAATCATTTTAAAGCTGACTGAACTAGCTTTCATTTTCAATAAGTTTTATTTCATTTGAGTAAGTAGAGCTCAAGTTATGAGCTCTTGAAGTTAGCTAACTTGAGCTGCCCTATTATAGCCCAGTTAGGACATGGGGCAACTTCAATAAATTACTAGGAGCAATTGGGATCGAATTTAACTCTAAAATTTTTATGAGATATTTTCCTATGTGTAAGCTTTTTAACAAAATTGGTTGCATTCAATTTGAAGTTGTATAGGGCGAATTATGCCCTGTACAAACCACTCTAGTCATATCCTAGGATAAACTTCAAAAATTCATATCTCACCTAATACTAATCCAATGGCCTTATAATTTATATGGTTGAAAAGCTCTAAATGTCTAGTTTCATTTAAAATTAGTTTCATCTCAATTTGATGTCTGTGGACAAATATGTACACTATGCAACTACGGATGCCATAGGGTTTCCTAGTTAAATCCCCTTTAGTTGCTTCCTTTTTGGTTCTTTCTCTAATTAATCAATCAAAACTCAATATATACCTGATAATCCAGCCACAAACATATACATAAATTCAATATAATTTCAAATACATGGGTATAGATGAATTTCCAACAGTACCAATTCACAAGAAATCAAGAAAAGAGATGAATCCTACCTCTAATCTAACTTGTAGCTCTTAGGTTTGAGTTTTCTTGGAGGTTCTACCTCATTATGGCTCCATGAAAGTGATAATTCTTCTTTTTCTCCTTGGTGGCCAAGGTAAATTGACTTAAGGGAAAAGAGGTTTATGAGCTTGTCTTAAGGTTTATTGATGAAATACAAGGAAGGAGTGAAAGATTTGTGCAAAGGTGGCAAGGTACAAGAGCTTTAGTTAGTGTGAATGAGCTCAAGGAGAAAAATGGAGATAGAGAACATGAAGGGGAGGGTCTGCACAAAAATGGTTGATGAATTGCAATTTTATATACTTATTTTCCTCATATCTAGCTCACTAACCCTTTTTTGAGCATATTTGAATTGACTTGGATAATTTCCTATTAAATGGACTTTGGTTGGACTTTAATCTAATTTTCCTGCACTAGCCTTATTTTGACATTGTTTTGGTTTTTGGGCCATAACTCGAGTTATATACCTCATTTTGGCATGATTCTTAGTTTGTAGGAAAGCTGAAAGCTAGGCCTACAACTCTTATGAAGAGTGCAGAGGCTAGTTTGGGAGTTTTTAAGCTGGATTTGGGCCTTTAAGTGGACTCAAGAGAAGTAGACGCGGATCCTGAGCAGAGTGTAATAATTAGGCTATATCTTGGGCTATAGGAATCCAATTGAGGCAAAATTGGTGCCATTGGAAAGCTGACTTCCAGGCCTACAACTCTTTTTATAACACCCTAACATGAGTTGCAGTTGCATATCGATACAGAAACCTGAAAAATTCTGAGTCTGAACCCTATGCCTCCTTGGAGGGCTATAGGTTTGAGGTATTTTCTTAAGATCAAAAGTCCCTATAATGGTTCCATGGGCATCAATAAGCTGAAGAGGGATTTTTAATGAATTTTAGGGAATGGATAACCCCTTCGTTTTCAACCTTCAAGTTCATAAAAATGCAAGCTTTCGGAGAATTGTACTAAAACCCGAAAGTTGGATTTTGATTCCTAAGGATTTTAAATTTTTAGATATTTTTATTGAATCCAAATGGGAGGTATTCCCTTATTTACATTTATGTTTTAAAGTTAATGGAGAGTAAGTTAAAAGGTACATTAACTTATAAATAAGTCTATGCAATATCCTGGACCTGGGAAAGGACTGCAGAAGGAGGAAACCATGTTTTTGGAGTTGATAATCAATTACAGAGGACCTGTAATCGATTACAATCCTCTTTGGATGCCCACGGGTTAAAAATTTTCGCATGGTAATTGATTACCAAAGATGGTAATCTATTACCAATTCTAGGTCTGTGGTAATCGATTACCAGCATTGGTAACTGATTACCAGCTCTTTGGCTATGGTAATCGATTACTAGAATTGGTAATCAATTACCAGCCCTATTTAAGCTGAGACGCGTCCTTCCCCTTATTTCGCGATTTTCTTTCTCTCTCTACCTCTCAAACTCTCTCCCTTCTCTCTAAAGCACATCTCCCTTCATTCTTAAACACAATCTTTCTGATCCTTCCATCAAATTACACCATTCCCACTCACTTAACCTCAATTTCTTTCTCTAATCTCAAATCATATCTTCATCCAAAAATCAACACATTTGGTCTTTGAGCTTGGAGGAGGTGACACCAAGGCTCCTAAAGCTTTCTTCTTCCTTTTTCCCTTCTAAAAGGTAATCTTCAAATTCCTTTCCTCTTCCTTTCCTATGGAGTATGGATTATGTCTCCAATAGTGAATTCCCAGAGAACCATAGGTTAGAAGAATTAGGGATTTTCATATCTGAGAGTAAATTAGATTGATCCTTGGTCTAAGTGACTGACCTGGAATTAAATTGCCATATTATTAATAGTAGATACCACTGGCGGACTAGCTTTGGCTCTCAGAGTTCATGGGATTAGGATTCCGCTATTGGTATTAAGTCTGTGAGTAGATAGTTTATCCCTATCTTAGTTTCTAATGTATTTTGTCTATACACATACATATGCAAAGAATTTGGTATATCTTAGCAATATAATTTAAATTTTAGCAGCTTATCTATTTCTATTTGATCACATGAGACAATGACTTGATTTTCGAAAAGAAAATTAAGCAAATGTTTATTACCTTGATTTCCTATCAAACTTTGGAAAATTATCCTTATTTTGAAAGGATTTGATATACTTAATGGTATATGGCTTGGTATGGATAGCTCCACATCTGATTTATGAATGATTATGTAAAAGGTGAAATGAAAGGTTTTGGATAAAAACTTTTGACTTTTGTTAATTTTTGAGTTAATAAAGTGTTGAAGCTTTATTTTTCTTTGAAGATATGATTTTATTGTTTTATATAAGGTATATTGAAATGTTTTATAAGAATATTCATTAAATGTTTTGTATAATAGAAAAAGAAAGACTTGGGAAAGTCTAGGCCAGGATTTGTAGGTTAACGGCAGTAGGTGTTAGCCCTTGGTGCACCTAGGTTGAGATATTACACAACCATTCAAGGGAGTGGTGCATGACGAAATTTCACGGCCACTGAAAGAGTGGTGCGTGCCTGATTATGGGATTCATATGAAGGAAGGGCCACCTAAGTATGATTCATGTCTGATTATCCTAGAATAGATGGACTCGGTATTTTTGGAAAAGAAAATTTGGATAATGTTTAATTAAGATTTCTATTCTGGTTTTATTATACATATTATTGTATTACCTTAATATCTATAAGTTTGTCTATTGTCTCATGTGGGTTAGGGACACTCTATCTCTCACTGAGTTTCATAAACTCACCCTGCTGTTTCTTTCTTTTTTTCAGATACAGGTATTCCAGTAGAATCTAATCCTTCAACCCTTGTAATTAAATTCCGAGTTTTGTGGATGAGCCCTTCTCTATTTAAGTGTATTTTGTAAATGTATATGTTTGAGAACTCTTAGATAGTGGTAGCTCCATGTACTACAGTCAGGGTCCGGCCTTGACTTGGTTATATTGATTCTGTGTATTTTATTTGTTTATACTATGTTGTTGGATTTCTTAAAAGGATTTGGTTTTCTAACTAATTTAAGTTATGTATTTTGGATGAATACTTGTAAATATATATATTTTATTATTATACTGTGTGCTGAGGGGTGTATTATGAGAATACCTGGATCCCCGATGGAAGATTGTGTTTGTTAATCTTGCTGGGTAACCTTTTGTAATTAGGAACTATCCTAATTACAAAGGGGACTCTGTCAAAATTTTTATAAAAATTCTATGGTGGAAGGCTTGCGTGGGGACTTGTCCTTATGCGCTAGTCACGACTCGGGTTTGGGTCATGACAAAGATGGTATCAGAGCTTTAGGTTTCCTTGTATACTATGGAGCAAGTGTCCTTTGGTAAGATCACAACTATGCAAATGGAAGCGCGCCCATTTTCACAATTGTGGCACTATAAGAGGCTCTTAGGAATGTCATCTTTATCTATAGCCTGTTAAATAGTGTCTATTCCTATTTCGATTATACTTTTTGTCTTCCCTTCTACCTCAAATGTTCATCCTGATAGGTGAAAATATTCTTTCTTACGTATGTGGAAGATGTGAAAGGTAGGATTTCCATTGTGCGATCTATGTACACTCTCTTAAGCTAAGAGAGATTAGGTTGAGGTTAGTATGAACCTCATGGTAAGAAGGATTTGGTAAGCTGGAAGGCCATCTGGGCAAAGGATGTGAGCCGAGTATCTCGTACCTGGTGTGGGGATGACGTCAATGTAGAAGGGAATAAGAGGGTCTAATAAGTTATTGCATGCCAAGTAGATTGGATGCAGTAGGATTGGATGAAGTAGGCGAATGAGGAGTAAATCCCCTCCGATTATAATGGTTAATACCCCGGCTAGTAAGACTGATTAAGTCTTGGAAGGATATCTTATCCTTGAATCACAAGAATTTGATTCAACAGAACATGGCAACAGAAGAAAATTGATGGGTTGACAGCGACTACTGCTATGCTAGTAGGACTCACGGTTGTGGTTCTGGTGATTTTAAGGAGGATGCTATGAAATGGTTGATAAGTTAAAAGAAGTAGTTAAGAGATATAGCGAGAACAAAACATGAGTACCTTGATAAAAGAGAGAAGGTTAATAGATCGGAGGTAATAGATAAGATGTAAAGCAAGGGCAAAGCATGAGTTAAGGAGACATTAAAGCTTGAGATTTTGGGCTAACTTAAGATCCTAGGGTCATGAAGTGGAGTCTTATCAGATGCATCAAAGAGAACAATGTCAAGGAAGAGCCGAAAGGTCTAATGTTTAAATGAGGAATCTTTGTTTCAAGTAACAAGAAGAATCTTGAACCTACTTGGGCCTAATAAGAGAAGAGAAAGAAGGATCAGGATAGATATAGATGTTATAGTGTGGTTGACAAGGCCAGTTAGAAGGGACCAGTGTAAGGAGCTATACAAATCCAACTATTGAAAGTGAGTGTAATTCTCAGGATCTTTGTGTCATGCCCTGTGTGGCATTAATAAAAGTGAAAGGATGGGTAGAGTTATTCCAAGATCTTTTGAACTTTTGTATATGACTTCATCACCTAGAGAGGAAGAATTAAGAGACATAAGACTATGGTGGACTATCAAAGTGTAGGAGATACCTTATGGTGTGGAATTACTTAACTCTAAATCTTATCAGTGGTGCTAGGAAATGAGGAGTATGGAAAAAAGATAGGGAATTGGCTTACTTCAATGGTAATGGAGTTAGGAAAGATTATCCAGTCTTGAATCAGAGAGGTCTTGGGCACCAGGGAGTTCCCAAGGGCATGATGAGAAGGTAAGACGAAAGTTGAAGGTCAATCTTTGATAGTATACCAAAGGTTTGAAATCTCTTGGCAGAGTTTTGGAGAGATACCTTAGATGGAGGAGAAATAATAGATTAGTAGCAGGATAAGAATGTTCTGGGGGATTAGATGATAGCTTCCCCATTAATTAGTGGCATAGGAAAGAAAAGGAAGGAATTTACTTTAACTACATAACTTAGCATATTAAAGTTGGCATAAATCATTCTAAGCTAAAGCATAGGTGAATAAGTAGGAGATGAATTCTAAGTGTGCTAGGATCTAAGTAATAAGGATCTTGAAAAAGGAAGGAAACGAGTTAACTCATAGGTAAGTGTTGGGATTTGATCGTAGAATTGAATTTGTAACGGGTTTCAATAAAGGGTGAAACATAATGGCATGGTTCTCTTGATCAGAATTGATGCACCGAGGGGCTATGATGAGGAGTTAGAGAATTCAGATGTTCTGACATGTACAAGACAATGAGGAATATGATTAAAAGTCGATTAACAATCCAAAGGTTAAAAGTTTAAGGGAGGAAAGTAGTAAGCAGTATTAATGGATGGTTGATGCTTGTGTGATGTTTAAGGAAAGTGTTTAGTTTAGTTATGCCTCACCTTTGGTTAAGGTGGAGAAGGTGTTTGAGGACCTTCAATCTAAACTCCATAATGCTCTTCGGATTCTTCTATATAATCTTTCGAAGTAAAAGAACTCCGACGTTTAATGGTAGCGGCTATTGGAATCATCGTTTGATACATAGCTCCGACCAGGGTCAATGAGCAGCATTGAATAGAGGTTTGCATGAAGACTAATGTCTTAGTTCCTTATACTCTGGTATCAAAGTATAAGGCCTACGCCTTATCCCATCTCCTAAGGGTGAGCTTAAGGAAGGGTTTACCAAAGAAGCTAAAACATATAGAAAATGGTATAGGTGTTGTAAGTAATGAGCTCTATAATATAAAGAAAGGCAATGGATGTTGGAATAATTTTGAGTTGTTTAAGAATTTGGGGATGAATTCTTTTGAGGGGGGAAGAATGTAACATCCCGGCATGAGTTGCAGTTGCACATCGCTACAGGAACTCGAAAAATTCTGGGTCTGAACCCTATGCCTCCTTGGAAGGCTATAAGTTTAAGGTATTTTCTTAAGATCAAAAGTCCCGGTAATGGTTCTCTAGGCATCAATGAGTTGAAGAGGGATTTTTAACGAATTTTAGGGAATGGATAACCCCTTCGTTTTCAACCCTCAAGTTCATAAAAATGTAAGCTTTCAGAGAATTGTACTAAAACCCAAAAGTTAGATTCTGATTCCTAAGGATTTTGAGTTTTTAGATATTTTTATTGAATTTAAATAGGGGATATTTCCTTATTTATATTTATGTTTTAAAATTAATGGAGAGTAAAGTTAAAGGGACATTAACTTATAAATAAGTCTGTGCAATATCCTGGACCTGGGAAAGGACTGAAGAAGGAGGGAACCAAGTTTTGGAGTTGGTAATTGATTACAGAGGACCTGTAATCAATTACAATCCTCTCTGGATGCCCACAGGTTAAAAATTTTCGCGTGGTAATTGATTACCAAAGATGGTAATTGATTACCAATTCTAGGTCTGTGGTAATCGATTACCAGCCCTATATAAGCTGAGACGCGTCCTTCTCCTCATTTTGCGATTTTCTTTCTCTCTCTACCTCTTAAACTCTCTCCCTTCTCTCTAAAGCACATCTCCCTTCATTCTTAAACACAATCTTTCTGATCCTTCCATCAAATTGCACCATTCCCACTCACTTAACCTTAATTTCTTTCTCTAATCTCAAATCATATCTTCACCCAAAAATTAACACATTTGGTCTTGGAGCTTGGAGGAGGTGACACCAAGGCTCCTAAAGCTTTCTTCTTCCTTTTTCCCTTCTAAAAGGTAATCTTCAAATTCCTTTCCTCTACCTTTCCTATGGAGTATGGATTATGTCTCCAATAGTGAATTCCTAGAGAACCATAGGTTAGAAGAATTAGGGATTTTCATATCTGAGAGTAAATTAGATTGTTCCTTGGTCTAAGTGACTAACTTGGAATTAAATTGCCATATTATTAATAGTAGATACCACTGGAGGATTGGCTTTGGCTTTCAGAGTTCATGGGATTAGGATTCTGCTATTGGCGTTAAGTCTGTGAGTAGATAGTTTATCCCTATCTTAGTTTCTAATGTATTTTTTTTTATTTATATACATATGCAAATAATTTGTTATATCTTAGCAATATAATTTAAATTTTGGTAGCTTATCTATTTCTATTTGATCACATGAGACAATGACTTGATTTTCGAAAAGAAAAATGCGGCAAATGTTTGTTACCTTGACTTCCTGTCAAACTTTGGAAAATTATCCTTGTTTTGAAAGGATTTGATATACATAATGGTATATGGCTTAGTATGGATTGCTCTGCATCTGATTTATGAATGATTATGTAAAAGGTGAAATGAAAGGTTTTGGATAAAAACTTTTGACTTTTGTTCATTTTTGAGTTAATAAAGTGTTAAAGCTTTATTTTTCTTTGAAGATACAATTTTATTGTTTTATATAAGGTATATTGGAATGTTTTATAAGAATCTTCGTTAAATGTTTTGTATAATAGAAAAAGAAAGACTTGGGAAAGTCTAGGCTAGGATCTGTAGGCTAACAGTAGTAGGCATTAGCCTTGGGTGCACCTTGGCTGATGTATTATACAGCCACTCAAGGGAGTGGTGCGTGACAGACATTACACAGCTATATACATAGTGTGGTGCGTGACGGAATTTCACGACCACTAAAAGAGTAATGCGTGCCTGATTTCGGGATTCACACGAAGGAAGGGCCACCTAAGAGTGATTCCTGTTTGATTATCTTAGAATAGATGGACTCTTGTTTTTGGAAAAGAAAATTTGGATAATGTTTGATTAAGATTTCTATTTTGGTTTTATTATACATGTTATTGTATTACTTTAATATATATAAGTTTGTTCATTATCTCATGTGGGTTAAGGACACTCTATCTCTCACTGAGTTTCATAAACTCACCCTGTTGTTTCTTTCTCTTTTTCAGATACAGGTATTCCAGTAGAATCTAATCCTTCAGCCCTTGTGATTAAATTCTGAGTTTTGTGGATAAGCCCTTCTCTATTTAAGTGTATTTTGTAAATGTATATGTTTGAGAACTCTTACACAGTGGTAGCTCTATAGTACTGCAGGTAGGGTCCGACCTTGACCTGGTTATATTGATTCTATGTATTTTATTTGTTTATACTATGTTGTTGGATTTCTTAAAAGGATTTGGTTTTCTAAATAATTTAAGTTATGTATTTTGGATGAATACTTGTAAATATATATACATATATATATATATATATATATATATATATATATATATATATATATATATATATATATATATATATATATATATATATATATATATATATTTCATTGTTATACTGTGTGCTGAGGATACCTGGATCCCCGATGGAAGATTGTGTTTGTTAATCTTGTAGGGTAACCTTTTGTAATTGGGAAATATCCTAATTACAAAGGGGACTCTGTCGAAATTTTTATAAAAATTCTGTGGTGGAAGGCTTGCGTAGGGACTTGTCCCTATGCACCGGTCATGGCCCAAGTATGGATCGTGACACTTCTTCAGATCACTAGTGCAAATAATGGCATCTTTTGGGCCAAACATGCGGTTGAAGTTCACTAACAGATCCAGTGAAGCAGCTGGATTAGTGTTTTTAGCATAAGTTTCTTTCTACAAGTCCAATTGATGTAAATGAGGTGTCTACTTGCAACTTTAGAAGAGAGGATTAATGTAATTAGTCAATTAGTTTGTTAATTATATGTATATATAGGAAGGAACTCGAATTGAGAAAGGAACTTTTTGACTCATTTTATTTTGGATCAGAATTTGAAAATAGAACTTCTTTCTTCTCTCTCTTTCTCTCTCTCTCTCTCTCTCTCTCATTTTCTTTATTGATGGAGGAGTAGATCTTCTTCTGATTTAAGACATCAAGTGAAGCAATTAAACTCTTATGGATTAGTGCATCATTCGGATGCAAGACATTAATTCGGTTTCATCTCTCCTTCTCTTATTCTTAATTTCATGCATGAATTGAAGTTCTTTATTCTTGAATGCTAATTAGGAATGTAATCATGTCATATATTATTCGGGTGATGTACGTGGTTTGATTGTTGAAGGAGTGTGAATTATGTTTCAGATATGAACATACAATTAATTGCATTGGTGCTTGAAACTAATTCAATTCAATTCGGCTCTAGAGGTTTCTGAATCAAATTGATTGTGTAATTGGTTGAATTCATGGAGGTTGCCATGTGAATGCTAGATTTAGATTCAGGTTTCAATTAGTTCTAAATCTAATTACTAAATTGGAGTGTTGCATATAGTTAGAATCCTATGATGAAGTGTTAATTGTGTTTATCCTGTGTCTTGGATTAGATCTTTGAATTTGGTTTTATCACTCAATTCTATTTTATTTTTATTTCTACATATTGCATTTCAAGTGTTTGATTATACAATCCCCTTTCAATTTTTGATCATTTAGTGTAATCATCTTTGGGAAACGATCCAAGTTGCATCCTATGCTATAGTTGTATTTGGTTTAATTTGATTGAGTTAGGACGCTCAAGTCAATGGTCAAGGAAAAGAAAGGAATAAGTGCCTTAGTCTCTTGATGACTTAACTTGGTGGTAGTTGAAATCTTGGTCTTAGATTGGCTAATGGTTAGATGGTTGAAATTCAACCAACATTGTTCCTCATCAATGGTTGATATGGTGCCATTTAGGTGGGGGTAGTGGTTGAATTTCAGCCACCCAATCTAGGGTCTTATCAGTATAAAATCCTACTGATTCGGTTTCAACAATTTAAAATACCGAATTTCGATCAATTTCCTTTAAATCGGCAAAATGATTCTAAATAACTTTCTAAGGTTTTGCCTATATGTCTATTCAAATTTTTTCTTAATCCTAACCTCCCTAAATTAACCTCTAATTAATCTTTAATTACTTTTACATAACCATTAAAATCGAATAAATTGATTAATAGCATAAATTAAACGTTTTGTAAATTCAGGACTTTATAAATTCTTTTAAATCCTCAAAACATTACCAATGGTTTTCTTAAATTTTCTATTTAACAAACCTAATTTTTCTAATCCGAATGTTTATATTCCAATCCTAATCAAGTGTATCTCTTTAATGAAATGAAATAATTCAATTAACAGTGTTAATCAGAAGCACTGTTTCTTCAGGATTGCTATACTTTAGTTTTCCGTAATCCTTTAATATTTTCTATTTGTTTTTCTATTTCTTGTAACTAATGGTATTTTGGTAATTTTAAGCAAATCTAGGGGCATCCCATGTCATTTCACATATGGACATCTCCGTGGCTCAATCAACTGAGAATTAGGTTTCTATGCTTTTGCTACGTGATTCAATTCGATTTAAAACTCTATTATGCTAATTCTATAGGTGCAAAGACCTAAATATCATTTCTTAAAAAGTTCAGGGGTAATTATGAAAAGATCCTTTAGGGGTCAATATGTAATTGCTAAAAGTTCTGGGGCAAAACTACAGATAATAAAGGTTTGCACATGGATATTTTTGTAATTTCCTAATTTTTAACATATGACAGCGCCATATTTTTAATGGCAATGTTATATTACTCTATACTTCTAAGTGTGAGGATTGTCAAGGTATAACACTGCCTGAAAAATTCTTACATTGCCTAAAGGAAATGATTCAAAGTTTCCATTACATTACACTTTATTTAAGAAAGTGGGGATATTACATTTTCAACATCTTGTCTTGATTTTTAGTTCACTTCATAACAAGAAAGTTCAAACGTAAACTAGCATCCAGCCTATTAGGGTTTTTCCTATGCCAGAGGGAATCATTCCGAGATTATCTCAAGTAGTTTAATGCACAAACACTGTTAGTCGAACAGTTGCAATTTCAATGAAGGAAAAGTTTGACAAATATTGGGGGGAGTGCAATATGGTAATGGCCCTTGCAAGCATTTTGGATACTAGATGCAAATTATATGTTATTAATTATTGCCTTCCTTTGATTTTTAAACCTGATTATGTGGCTTTTGAGAATGTGGATAAAGTGATGAATTGTTTGCAATTGATGTATCATGAGTATGATGATGAGTATAGGGGAGAGACAACTACTAGTCATGAAGTTGACATTAGTGGCAACAATTCTGTCTCCAATGTGACTAGTTCTATAGTTACTGGATTTGACCAAATCATGAGCATTGTTCGTGAAAAGCAAGCAATCCTTCCAATGAAATCAGAATTGCAAGTTTACCTTGAGGAGGGTGTTTACATTCTGAGCATAGTTCTAGCTCCTTCAGCGCCTTGGAATGGTGGAAAAACAATAGCCTCAAGTATAAGATTTTATCTAAAATGGCTGCTGACGTATTAGCTATTCCAATTTCAATAGTGGCTTCAGAGTCCACATTTAGTGCTGGAGGAAGAGTTATAGATGAATGTCGTTCCAGATTAAATGAAGACTCAATTGAAGCACTTATTTGTGGTGGAGATTGGCTTCGCAACAAGTATGGTTTAAAGAAAAAAACCAAAGGTAAATTTTCCATTATTTAGATATTACCTTTTTCTTATAGTTATTACTTGTTAAATTGTGTTATGATATAATGATATTACCTTTTTCTTATAGTTATTACTTGTTAAACCAAAGGTATAAGGGGCCTGTGGCCTGGCCTGCATTTAGCCTAGCCTATTTAAAAATAGGATTAGGCTCAAGCCTGTTTCAAAGCCTATTTTTCTTATTAGGCCAAACCCAAGCTCAATTTAAAGACTATCAAGCCTAACAGGCCGGCCTGGGCCTGTTAAGATCATATGTATAAGTACATATTGTGTAAATTGGTAAAATATCTAATATGTGACTTGAACCCATGCCTTGCACATCAAAAGACCTTCCAGCCACTTTATTTGACACTATACCATCACTCTCTTTTAGTTATAATATGCATATTTTATTACTTTATCTTTTCATATTATCTCAATGTCATTCAAAACAATTAAACAAAATAAACCCTATTCTCTCTTCACTCCAGACTCATACCGTCTCTTCAGTCTTTACTTTGCCGCTTTGTTCATTTCTTCTCAAGCCCCTTTTAAGTTGCTCAAGCTTCCACATTCTGCTGAGTGACTGAGCTTCCATTTTCTACTGCTAAGCTTCCGCGTCTTCCTACTACTATACCCGCGTTGTCCTACTGCTACACTCGCATCATCCTGTTGCTGCTATGTCATTGAAACCTCGCTATCAGCGCTGGTTTTGGTTCTGTCTTAATGTATGTCTCAACTCTCACTCGCTTTATAGATTGCTCACATTATAAATTGCTACTATGATTAAGTTTGTGTTTTATGGAAATATACATCAATGGTAACATTTTGAATCTGATTGCTATTCTGGTTTTGTAGTGTTTGTATTTCTTTTTTTTTTTTTTTTTGCGCTAAAACCCAAATTGCTATTGATTTTTGTAGTTCTTTCTTTTTTTTGGTTTTTGTATTCTAATTAAGTTTGTGTTTCTTTCTCTCTTTTTTTTGGGGTTGAGCTTGAGGATTTTAGTTCTTTTGATTCTATATGAGTAGACATTGAATGAAAATCAAAATTGGGGAAAGGTAACATGTTCTCTATTCTGATTGCTATTAATAATGGGTCTATTATGATTATGTCAATTTTCAAACAAAATTGTTGTTCTATTTCATAATTGAGGTTTGCTATTTTGGTTAAAGTCTTTGTTTACTTGATTGAGTTGTCATATGTTCTACTTGGTATTAATAAACTAAAATATGTATTGAATTACTTTTAAGTCTAATTAGGTAACAACTCTTTGTTGTGGATTGTTTAAATGCAATTGAAATTTGTACTAAATGTGGGTTGTTCTTATATTATAGGTCTAGTTAATGTCATCTGACTTTGAGAGTGAAATAATGTCATCTACTTTTGCTCCTCCAAATGCTAATGAGGTTAGTCAACCAACGCCAACACCAACACCAACAGATTCAAGTCAACAAACTAATGATCAAAATGATGGTGATGATAACATCATTAAGAAGAAGAGGCGGAAAACCTTACCAATTTGGGATGATTTTGACCAAGTTGAAAGTTCTGAAGGGATAAAACCTATTTGCAAGTATTGCAAACATGTATTCTCTTACTCAGGAAAGGGAGCTAGCACTACGCATCTATGGAGACATTCCAAAGCTTGCTTACGAAGGAGGTTGCATCTTGCTTCACAATAGAAACAACCCACCATTCCATTTCAACCTTCCAATTTGAGTATTAATCCATTTGTGACCCCGAGTGCTAGATATTCTAATGAGAAGATGAGACTAATAATTGCTACTGCAATCATGGTACATAAGCATCCTTTTAACATTGTTGAGGATGAAGTTTGGATGTGGGGCTTTCAATATGCAAATTTTGAATTTCAAAAGATTTTCACAAAATAGCTAGAAATGATTGTTTAGCTATTTATGAGGCAAAGAAGAAACAATTGAAGGTCTTGTTGCAAAGTGTGAGCAAGATCAGTTTGACTACTGATTTATGGAGATCAAGTCACCAAGTAGCTGAATACATGGTTATCACAGGGCACGTTATTGATGCAGGATGGAATCTTCAAAAAAGAGTTTTAAGTTTTGTGAAAGTGCCTACTCCAAGACATGGAATCGATGTGGCAGATGCTATTTTCAAGTGTTTGAAGGCTTGGGGCATTGAAAACAACGTATTTCCAGTGTTAGTTGATAATGCTTATAATGATTCATGTCTAAGGGCTTTTAAGGATAGCATATCGGATAGTAGTTCATTACCTGTTGGTGGTAGCTTATTTCATGTTAGATGTTGTGCACACATTTTAAACTTGTTGGTGCAAGATGGCCTTGGTAGAATTAAGGACATTATTTATAATGTTTGTCAGAGTGTCAAGTATATCAACTATAATGATTTGAGGCTAAAAGCATTTTGTGATATTATTAAGCAAAAACGTTTGAAAGAGAATAAGCTCATCATTGATTAATTGTCCAACAAGGTGGAATTCTACATATAAGATGTTTTCTGCTGCATTGAAGTTCAAGAACATCTTTCCTACTTATAAGGAAATAGAGCCACACTACAACTGTGCACCATCAGAAGAGGATTGGAAGAAAGTTGAAAAGATTTGTAAACTTCTAGAGGTGTTCAATTTAGCCACTTATGTCATTTCAGGTAATGATTAACCTACTGCAAATTTGTATCTTCCTGAAGTTTGGAGAGTGAAACAAGTAATTGACAATGCCACAGAGGATGACAATTTCTTCATGAGAGACATGGCAATTTCAATGAAGGAAAAGTTTGACAAATATTAGGGGGAGTGCAATATGGTAATGGCTTTTGCAAGCATGTTGGATCCTAGATGCAAATTATATGTTATTAATTATTGCCTTCCTTTGATTTATAAACCTGATTATGTGGCTTCTGAGAATGTGGATAAAGTGATGAATTGTTTGCAATTGATGTATGATGAGTATGCTAACAAGTATAGGGGAAAGACAACTACTAGTCATGAAGTTGACATTAGTGGCAACAATTCTGCCTCCAATGTGGCTAGTTCTATAATTACTAGATTTGACCAAATCATAAGCATTGTTCGTGAAAAGCAAACAATCCCTCCAATGAAATTAGAATTGGAAGTTTACCTTGAGTAGGGTGTTTACATTCCTGAGGGTAGTTCTAGCTCCTTCAGCACCTTGGAATGGTGGAAAAACAATAGCCTCAAGTATAAGATTTTATCTAAAATGGCTGCTGACGTATTAGCTATTCCAATTTCAATAGTGGCTTCAGAGTCCACATTTAGTGCTAGAGGTAGAGTTATAGATGAATATCGTTCCAGATTAAATGATGACCCAATTAAAGCACTTATTTGTGGTGGGGATTGACTTCGCAACAAGTATGGTTTAAAGAAAAAACCAAAGGTATATTTTCCATTGTTTAGATATTACCTTTTTCTTATAGTTATTACTTGTTAAATTGTGTTATGATCTAATGATATATTTGATTTCTTATTCTTTAAAGTGTTTGAACAAGAAGAAGAAATTACATTAAAGGTTTGATACTTTGCTCAGAGAGATCAACTTCACTTTGTCTTGATTTGAATTGTTATGTGTTGTTGTATTTGGATAATTTGGATTTTAGATATTGTTTTGGATAATTTGGTAACTTTAGCTAACTTGTTAAATTAGAATTTTGGATAATTGGACTGAGTTGTTGTAATTTAAATATTGGAAGTAGTTTGATTTTATCATTATGGATAGGTACATAGTTGTTTAGTGGCCTTTCAAGGTATATTTTTAGGTCTGGCCTGTTTTGAGGCCTGTATGAAGGGCGACTTGTTTAATGCTTTGGCCTGTTGGCTTGTATAAGATGTTCTAAATTACAGGCTTTTTAAATAGACCGCAGACCAGACCAGGCTATTGAACAGGCTAGGCTTAGGCCAAGAAAAAGGCCCATAATAGGCCATAGGCCAGGCTCAAGCCATTTTGTTACTATATAGGCCTGGCCTCTTTCCACCTCTAATGTTACCCTATACTTCTAAGTGTGAGGATTGTTAGGGTATAACACTACCCAAAAAATTCTCACACTACCTAAGGGAAATGATTCAAAGTTTCAATTACACTTTGTTTAAGAAAGTAGGGATATTACATTTTAAACATCTCGTCCTGATTTTTAGTTCACTTCATAACAAGACCTAAACTAGCATCCAAACTATTAGCATTTTTCCAATGCCAAAAGGAATCACTCCGAGATTATATCAAGTAATTAATGCACAAACATTGTTAGTCGAATAGTTGCAAACACAAACCGTGTTGCTGACCCTAATCAACAAACTCTGACTGGATCATTCAAGGACTCATTGTTTAAGCAACCTGCTAGAATAATGGATGAAATTGAAGTGAGCTCCAAAATGTATATTTATTTAGAAAAGGCATACAAAGCTATTGTTGATATCGGAAGAAGCCATGGTGGTCAACAAGGGAGGACTAGTCCTAGGCAGGATGAGCAATCATGGAAGGAGCAGCGAACCTCAAGGGTTGAAAAGTATTTGAAATATACTCCCTTTAAGTGTCCTTCGGATGGCTACATAAGGATGTTTGTCAAACCGAGAGATTGCTTAAGACAGAAGTGCTCCAAGTAAGGGCTAACACTAACAGGTCCTTATTTTGCGAGTATTATAACAGAAACAGTCATAAAACAAAGGATTACTATGACCTCCGAGATGCCATTGAACAGTTGGTGCGTGAAGGAAAATTGGCAAGATACGTGGCCTAGGATAAGGATGCAAACACTCGAGGAGTTGGAGGACACCCGAACATGATCAAAATAAGGAAGCCCTACATAGGGCAAGACAATAACCAAAATGATCAGTGCTATAGCCAAAGCATTTACAGGAGATGGAACTACTAAGTCAACCTAAAAAAAAATTTTACATGAGGTTTTGATCCTCTCCTTTTAAGCTTCATTAAAGAACTATGGACTTCTACTTACATTTGTGATTGTGTTCACGAGCTCTGATATGGAAGGTGTAGCCCCTGAACATGATGATCCAATGGTCATCTTAGCAGTAATGGTTAATGCCCAATTAAAAAGGGTTTCGTCGATCAAGGTAGTTCTACTGACATCATCTTTCAGGACGCATTCAACAAGCTGAGGTTAAAGAATGCTAACCTCCAATCTTATATGGAGAACTTATTGGATTCTCAGGCAAAAAGGTGTTGGGAGCCCGACCTTTAACTTGAATTGTAAAGGTTGATTTCCTAGTAGAAGACTACCTTTCATGAATAATGTCATATTAGGGAGGCCAACCTCAAACAAAATCAAAGCAATAGTTTTGACAGCTTGTTTAACAACGAAATTCTTTGCAAATGATGGGAAAATTGCCCAGTGAAGGTGGATCAAGTAGTTGCTCGTCGTGCTATAGTGCAAGCTTAAAAGTATTAAAGAAAATTGACACAGAGGCTAGTTCCTCCTAGCCTCCGAGCTTTTCCAAGGTGATGATGGTAAAACCTCAATGCTAGGGAGTGAAAAAAGGGAAAGCGTCCTGAGCCAGATATAGAACTTGAGGTAGTTCAAGTTAGAGAAAATAAGGAACAAACTATGAGAATCAATAAAGGGCTTTCAAGTTTTGTTAAAGAAGAATTATTGAGTTTGTTGAGAAAGAACTCTAATTTGTTCACATGGACTGCCGCCGACATGCCAGATATAGACCTGACATTCATGTGCCATCAACTCATAATTTTCCCAGAAGCTCAGCTTGTGGCTTAAAAAAAAAAAAAGAAGAAAATTAGGCCCGAAAAGCCCTTACAGTACAAGAACAAGTCAAGAGTCTTTTGTATGCAGGTTTTATTAGGGAAATCATGTGCTCAACATAGCTAGCTAACATCGTGGTAGTCCTGATGTCCAATAGGAAGTGGCTTATGTGTTTTGACTACATTGACCTTAACAAAGCCTACCCTACCCTATCCCTTACCGAGCATTGATGGATTAGTCAATGCGGTCTCCAGCTCCCAATTTTTGTCCTTTATGGATGCATATTCGGGAAATAATGAAATCTCCATGCATCTTTGTAACGAGAAGAAGATTGCATTTATTACCCCATGGCTAACTATTGCCAGAAGGTTATGCCATTTGGGTTGAAAAATAAGGGGATGCCCTATTAAAGGCTAATGAACAAGATTTTCATTGAACACATCGAAAACCTTATGGTGATCTACATTGATGATATGTTGGTGAAACTGCATGAAACGAAAATTTAATATCTAACTTGGAAACTATTTTCGGTTGTTTATGAAGGCACAACATGAGGCTAAATCCTCAGAAATGCGCCTTTATTATTAAAGCCAAAAGTTCCTCAACTTCATGCTTACACATAGAGGTGTCGAAGCTTACCTTAACAAGTATAGAGCAATTCTTGAAATGAAGAGTATAACTTCTATGAAAGAAGTGCAGTGCCTCATGGGTAGAATAGCTTTTCTTTCTCGATTCTTAGCAACATCAGCTCAGAAGGCATTGCCATTATTTGCATTATTGAAGAAAGCAAATACCTTCAAGTGGATGTTAGAGTGTGAAACAACACTTGTAAAGTTCAAGGAGTATTCGTCCAGCTCACTGATCTTGAGCAAGCCAGAGATCGACCGACCTTTGTATGTGTATCTCTCAGTGAGTAATGCCATGGTGGCTAGTGCATTAGTATAAGAACACACACAATAGCAGCGTCCAATTTTCTTTGCGAGCAAGGCACTCCAAAGGCTTGAGCTCCAATATCAAAAGTTAAAGAAAATGGCATTCACCTCATTAACAATTGCCCGACATCTTTGCCAATATTTTCAAGCCCATCCCATAGTCGTTAGAACTGACTAACCGATCTGGCAGGTACTTTAGAGGTTAAATCCGGCAGGTCAAATGGTGGTGTGGTCGATGGAGTTATCGAAATTCGATATCTGATATGAGCTTAGGACTGTTATAAAGGCTCAAGCATTAGTGGATTTTTTTTATTGAAATGGTTGTTGAACCTCTGGAAACTGAGACTTCAAGGTGGACGTTGCATGTTGATGGGGCTTCCAGCACCAAGGGAAGTGAAGCTGGCATCATATTGGAAAAAGAAGGCGACATCCTGGTTCAATTATTAGTGAAATTTGAAGTCTCAGTATCCAACAATCAAGTTGAGCACAAGGCACTAATAGCAAGACTCCAATTGGCCACCGACATAGGTGCCGCCTTTACGATTTGTAGCAATTCCCAGATCGTAACGTCGCAAGTGTTGGGGACTTATTAGGCCAAGGACATATTACTTCAAAGATATTTAGCCAACATTGTTAGCACTTAAAATTAGTGATAAGATGATTATAATATAATCAAGCTTAGACTAATAATTAGAGTTTAAGTAACTTCATTGAGCCTTAGCACCTTGGCCAATGAGGCTGATGTTAAGTTGTTGATTTATGGGCTTGAATAAATGACCATGGCTAAGCTAATTGTGCTCAAATCATTAATGGTTGACATATAAAAATGTTTTAGTGATTAGGATAAGACCACTATGAGTTAGTCGATTCAATAAAGTCAATGTGTATTTATGATGATGAGTGAATATTAGCCGAGACACATGTGGAACTCTACAATAAATGAAGAATAAACATGTGGTAGAGCAGTTAAGGCATCAAGGACATTAGTGGAGACTTACATAATAGGAAAAAAGTAGCCGAGGGTGGTTATTAATGGTTACTAATGGCCAGCTAAGCATGTTGGAATGAGGAGGTTTCTTTAGTGGTCTATATATAGGCAAAGACCTGCCAATTGTAAAGGATCCGAAAACTCACACAACACAACACTTGTCTTTTACTTGTCATTTTACGTTTACTTGTACTTACTTTTTCCTTTTATCCTTTACCTTTCGACCATGTATTTTACTTTATTAATTTGATTGCCAAAACTTTTACTTTATAACCAATCATCTCAGATTGTAATTGGAATCCATGGGATTTCTATCGTAACTTTCTTAAGTATTAATAGAATTTCGTCGATTGCAATTTGTTTCTATATATTTGGTCTTGGTCTTTATTTGATCTTAGCCAAGTATTTATTATTAAGTAACTTGGGAACCCATATCTAGGGAGTAGATTTCCCTCCTTAGAGTAATTGTCTAATTTTTGAAATCAGAGGGCTAATTCAAGGCTAGCTGACTTTAACGTCTGGCACACTTAGCACCTAATCTAACAATACTTTAGCCGAAAATAGCCCAACACATTTTTGGTACGCCTGGTAAGACTTCAAAACATCAATTATCAAAGTTTCCAAGACCAAGATTAGACTATACTTGGCATATGTTCCTGAGATTAGGCAAATTCATTATGCCAAGTCCGCAATGACCACCAAAACAAACAAGAAAGCTAGAGGACCATAAGTAACCACATTGGCTGCACCTTGAGCCCCTCCAAGGGGCATAGGATCATAGCCGGTACAAGATGTTGTGAGTCAAACACTTGCAATTTCAGCTATTTCCTCCTCCAATAATGCCCAATTAGCATCAACCGGGCCAAAGAAGGTATAGTCGAATGTCATAACCATGTCTTTTATCTGTAAACAAATAAATATGGGACTAAATGATTTAATGTTGGAATTGTCAAAAACATTTAGCTGATATTGTTAAGCCCATGGTGCATAATGAAATTCAAATGGCTCAACAATAATATAGTATTGTGAAAGAAAATTCTACCATGTCTGCAGAGGGGGAGTTTCCTACTATGGTTAGAGAATTGTCGAATCAAACTGGAGTGTAGCCCTTTCTGTTGCCTAACCTACAGAATGGCAAAGCCAATATGGGTAAGAAATCAGTAAACACACTTGGCAACATCAGTTTCCTGTTATTATCTTCTAGTCAAAATTGTAATCAATGGCAAATGGAAAACACACCCTAGGAATTATCCATGATGGGTAGTCTTGCTGGAAATATGAACATCGACTCACAAGCATAGAGTAGTTATGCTTTGATGACCTAGCCTAGGGCAGGAATAGTTCGTAATGCAACTGCTCAATGTACATGTGGACAAACTACCCATGATGAAACTAACTACTCATGGCAGGCCTCAAAATAACTATCACAACCAGTCATTCTTCGTGCAACCTCTAACTCCTCCTATCCCAAACTAATCTTTCCTTCAATAGCCTACAATTCCTTCCCTGCCATCTCATCAAATGACCATGCAAGGACCAGGGTATCAAACTATTTATTGGCAAGATACACCACCCCTGTCCAAGCACTACCACTTAACCCACAAGTACAAGTTGATCCTTGGGTATACACACAACCTCTCATGGATACCAACACGATTGCTGAGGCTATCAGGTGATATTTTGGGGTTCAGCTTAAACCTCTTGAGAGGCATGTGTATAGGAAACCATATCTCAACTAGGTGGATAGAATTCCTCTTCCTCATGGGCATAAAACTCCATATTTCTTTAGATTTTCAAGCAAGGATAAGAAATCAATTATGGAACTAGCCATTATATAGCTCAATGTGGCTAAGCAAACCAAAAAGAGTGTTTCAAGCTTCAGCTTTTTCTATTATCTTTTATTGGGGATGCATTTTCTTAGTACTCGTATTTGACACCAAATTCGATATAAGCTTGGGCTGATATGGAAAAACTTTTCCATGACAAGTTTTACAAGATGCAACTTAAAATCTCTATAATAGATTTGATGAGTATCAAACAGCAGCCGAATGAACTAGTAACCTAGTTCTTAAAGAGATTCAAAAGGGTCAAAAGTCATTATAGTGTGCAACTTCTTGAAGAAGAATGTGCAATTGCAGCAATGAACAATATACATCCCCAATTTAAAGGAGAGGTTGATTGCTATAGAGTATACTGATGTAGCTCAATTAGCTTCTAAAGCTTCACGGGTAGAGTAATTCATTACTAAAAAAGAATAGAAGAGGTCAAGTCGAGTTAGTCTGCAAGGACCGCAAGTGATTTCAGTGGTTAAGTGTGACTCGAATGATGAAGACGACCCAAAGGAGTAGTTGAATGATCAAATGGAGACAATGGTAGCCAAGTTTATACAAGGCAAGTCATATACTTGCTCTGCTCTTACACCTTCCAAAAGGAAAGAAAGTGGCTAAGCTTGAGAAGGAGACTTATTTGTTTGATATTTCAAAGGTTGATAAGATCTTTGATTACCTAGTCGAAGACAAACGACTCAAGTTTCTAGACAGCCACAATGTTCCCTCAGTGGAAAATATCAAAAGGAGGAAATATTGTAAATGACATCATTCTTGGACCTATTCTATAGTTAATTGCATAGTGTTCAGAAATGCCAGTCAAAAGGCATCAAAAGAAGGAAGGCTACGATTAGTGGAGAAAGGAGAAATGATAGTTGGCTCCAACCCTTTTAGGTCCCATGTCCATAAATATGGTTTCCATCTTAACCATACATAAGGAACAAAAGAAGAAAGTGCTTAGGTGAGAACAAAGGCTTAAGGAGAAAGATGAAGCAGGACCTTTGAGGAAACAAGTATGCAGACCCAAGTTAGTAGTGGTTAAAGAAACTCGGGGGCATGAATCAAGTCACAGGGTCAACGTGTTCTAAAGGCTACAATATCCTAATGGGCTCAAGGGCCTAATCGGATTACGAAGGCATGATCATCCGGATGAAAAACATGGCTAGAGGGTTCTAGTTTAGGATGATAAGGTGCCACGAAGCGCATTTGGACAGAGAAGAGGGTATATCAAAACCCACATCCTTAAAATTTTAGAGCAAACCCTTCCGAAGGGACCTAAATGTGCAGTAGAACTCAATTTTAAGAAAGGAGTGTTCTCACTAAGAATCACTCACTATCTTGGGTCAAGAGAAATCTAAAATCCAAAAGATGATTAAGCCCAAGGCTGAGAGCAAAGCAGGGGAGTAGACTATAAATAAGCCATGTGAAAGCCAGAAGCTAAAAGAAAACTCAAAGCCACTACTAACTCGGACTAAAAAAATGAAGAATGCAAAGGAATAGAATGAATAAGAAAATGAAGAAGGTTTTAGTGATGCTCGAGCAATCCAAACACATTGAAAAGGAGTCAATACATTCTCTTGTTCTATCTCTAAAGCTAGGGCCTATGGCCTAGTTATTCGACAATTTAGATAAAATGATTGTCAAGCTAGCTAGTCAATTAGATGTGGAGGCTAAGCTAGTCGAGCTTACGAAATTCCTTGGGGAAGATAAATACTCAAAGAATCTATTGAATGATTTGTTGGACAATGATGATCTTTTAGATGAACTCTAGGATGATCTAGCATTAGTAATTATAATTAGGATTATTCTAATGGAGTTTACCGATGAGTTTGGTTTACCATGGCACTTATAGGGAGATGTGATAGCGGAAGATACTGAATATGTAGCTTTCATTAAAGAAGAACTTGAAAAAATGAAATTCTTGAAAGCTGCTAGGGAGTAAAGCTAGACACCTCAGGCCTTTAAACATAAAGGCTCATATAAATGGTAAGGCAATGAGCAGAGTGTTAATTGATGGAGGTGCAATGTTAAATTTTATGCCATTCAATACAGTGAAGAAATTAGGTAGACAATAGAAAGATCTTAAAGAAACTAACATGACAATGTCCAATTTGATTAGGGAAAGCACTCCTGCCGCAGGATTTTTGGTTACCGAGCTAATAGTAGGATCCAGGACCATTAGTACTATTTTTTTTTTTTTGTGTGGTGGATACAAAGCCTAGGTATACTATTTTGTTGGGAAAATAGTGGATACATGCAAACCATTATGTACCATTCAGCAATTGCAATTCTGGAATGGGGATAAGGTAGAGATTGTGGAAGCTGATTCGCACCCGTTGGAGCTGATGTAAGGATGCAAGATGCTATGATATATTCTCCCAAAATGTAGCCAATTTCATGGCTTGACTTTGTACTTTATTAAGTTTTTCAATTTGTCACTTGATGGATTTGAAGTAGTGGTTCAGGCTGATCTACGACTTTCAGGAGTAAGCCATGATAGAGTTTGAAGCTTAGGTGTTATAAGAGGTCTTGCAATGCCTAAATATGTATCTCACTGAGTCTAAGATTAAAGAAAATATCCTAGAAATAGTAAGTCGAGAGAAACTAGCTTAAGGAAGCTGTCAATAGAAGAAAGGAAGATAGAGAATAGACAGAGCCACCCAAAGAAAGAGGTTCAACTTTGAAGTACAAGATCCTTTATTAGAAGTCAATCCGGGAACTATAGAATAACCAAGAATGACCAAAATCAATGGCTTATTACCATTAAGATATCAAAGCCAATTAATTCAGCTAATAAAGAAGTATAGAGATTACTATGCATGGGAATACCATGAGATGCCAGGTTTATCCTAAGAGTTGGTTGAGCATCAGTTGCCTATCAAGGAGGGATACAAGCCACAAAAAATAGCTTGTAAGAAGGCTCAATCTTGAATTGTTGGCTAAGATCAAGGGAAAGATTGAAAAGCTATTGAAAATAGATTTCATTTGCACTAATAGATATGTAGAGTGATTGTCTAATATTGTTCTTATAATTAAGAAAAATGGACAAGTTAGAATTTGTATAGGCTTTAGGAATTTGAATCTAGCTAAGCCCAAAGATGAGTATGTAATGTCAATAGCCAATATGCTAATTGATACAGCGACTAACAATGAAAATTAACTTTTATGGATGGCTATTCAAGCTATAACCAAATCTATGTAGTCAAAGAGAATATTATAATACAACATTCACTACCCTGGGTCTATTAGGATCTTTGAGTAGATTGCCATGTCATTCGAATTGAAGAATGCAAGGGCAACCTACCAAAAGGCAATAAATCTCATTTTCCATGATTTAATTGGAAAAGGTATGGAAGTGTATATTGACGATGTAGTCATCAAGTTAGCCAACTTCAAACAATATTTGACTGATTTAGATCAGCCAACTTCAAACAATATTTGACTGATTTAGATCAATCTTTTATCAAAATGCAAAAGCATTCCTTAAAGATGAATCTGGCAAAATGTGCCTTTGGAGTCTCGGTTGGAAATTTCCTGGGTTTCCTTGTACATATCCAATGGATTGAGGTTGATAAGAACAAAACTAAAGCTATGTTGGAGGCTAAATGCCCACACTATAGAGCCTAATTAGGAAAATCAACTTTTTAAGGAGATTTATAGCCAACTCGGTTAGCAAAATGAAGGCTTTTTCACCTCTCTTAAAGTTGAAGTCAATAGAGGAATTTGTGTTGGGGGAGGAATAGCAAAAAGCATTTGATCAAATCAAAGAAAGCCTAGCTAGTCCTCAGTACTTACACCACTAGCCCTTGGTAGGCCTTTAAAATTATACAAATCGGCCACCAAAGATTTCATAGACAGCTTGTTAGCTTAGGGATACCAAGGATAGGACAGAAAATGCTTATATTACCTGAGTTGATTACTTAATGATGTTGACATTGTCTTCTGCAATGATCACCTTTGATAATACACAACATTTCCTTTTAGTGAGAAATATGTTTCGTTTTCTTCTTTTTATTCTTCTATTTGAAAGCCATGGCACCCATCTTCTTTTCCAATGACACTTCATATACTTGGCCAAATCTATTGAACTTCTCTGGAACTGATATAGGTAATCTAATACCTTACAAATGTAAACCCAATCCGTTGCCTTCTTGATATTTATTTGTAGCCATAATCTGAGCTATCACCTGATTCACATTTTGCATTAGGGATTTGTCTTGCTCATGTTCATGTTTTATCATGTCAAAACTGTGCCACAAATTCCTTTCAACTTGCTCAACATTCTTTACAAATAATATTGAAACTGGTTTGGAAAAGATGATCTTCTCCTCTTTATGGATTGTAATGACTAATCCATTCTCAATAAATTTAACTCTTTGATGCAAGGCAGAGGGGATAGTGCCAACATCATTAACCAAGGTCTTCCTAGAAGCATAGTATAATCTGGCTCAATTTCCATCACTTGAAATAACACTTCAAAATTGCTCGGGCTAGTCTACAATAGCAACATTACTTCCCCACGGATGTTTCTCCTAATTCCATCAAAAGCTTTTACAACCATTATTTATGGTAAATCATCATCCACACTTATTAATAGTTAAGTCAAGGTTGACCTTGGTAGAACATTTAACCCTAACCCTTCATCAATCAAGACCTTGGCTACTATATAACCTCTGCATTTGAAGTTTAAGTGTAGAACTTGTGGATTGGATCGTGGCACAATTTCCTCATTTAAGAATATGATCATGTTAGCACACCTCATCGAGTCCACCATATTTATCATGTTTTCCAATATTACATCAAGCTTGACATATGCTTTTAGGAGTGAAAACGGGTTGGTTCGGATTGAATTTAGGGGAAAAACAAATCCAAATCGATCAATTTTAATTGGTTGGGTTTGGTTCAAATTCATGAAATTTTTTGACTAAATCTAAACCAAACCGAACCAATTAAATTTGGATTAGTTCGATCTGCGTGATTGGATTACCCATTTACTTTTTTTTAATTTTCCAAAAAAAAAAAATCATAAAGCATCAAAATTTTCATATAAGCAAATTTCATATTCTATTCTAATATTCAAAGACTAAACCATTCTTATATTGTTATTAACACAATTAAAAGAGGCACAAATACCAAACAATTGTCATTCTAATCCACTACCATCAAGGGGCATTAACGTTTTAGTACCCAACTTTAACATCCATTAACACAATCAAAGAGACACATATTGTCCATGCCCAAGTTCATAAATTAAACAACATAACTCATGTCACAAGTCCATAAGCCATACCAATTGGGATAATGGGATCTAAAGAGTGTTAATTTGTTATTGTGTTAAGGGACAAAAAAAAGTATATGGGGTGTTTGGGTCAGTTCGGGTTGAGTATCGGGTTGCAAATCTTCTAATTCGATGACGAACCAAACATTGGTCAATCTAATTAGATCGTACTCGATTGACTTGATGACTCGAACCAAACCGAATCAATTTAATTGGTTCAGTTCGGCTTGGTCGGGTTTATCGAGTTGGCCTGATCCGCTTACACCCCTATATGTTTCTTTCAACACTCCTAACAATGCTTCTCGTTAAAGCTCAGATGACAAGATAATTGACAAAATAGATGTCCTAGTAGGAGATTTCTTAACCTAGTCCAAAATGTCATGCTCATCTATTTTATGATCATCAAAAATTCATTCTCCTCTTCTTCTTTGCCTTTTCCCTTAAGGTCTAGGGTTTTTTTAGCATTCTCTTCATTGACAAACTTCCCTTTTTCCAGTTCTCTTAGGCCATAACACCTTCTACTCCTTATGATTCCTCCTATTTCCATGATATTACATGGTCATGAAAACCAGACCAGATAGGCCAGCCTAATCGGTTCAACCAGGAACTTTTCTTCAGTCTGCTTCATCATGGCATAAAAACCGAAAATTTGAAAACCAGTCAAAAACAGTGCGAACTTGTCAAAAATCAGTGAATTGGTTTGACTAGTCCCATTTCACAAAGTTGACCAGTTTTGCTAATGATGAGTGTAAAAATACACTCATTTATTGCTAAGATTTGACATAAACTTAGGCTTGATTTGTATAGATTTATAGACATTTTAGCCAAACTTATATAATAATTAGACTTTTTGTAATTATTGAGCAATTAATACTTATTTGGTGAATATTTGGTTATTTTAGGGATGTACCTCCTCCTATTCTTCCACACATATCCTAGGGCTCACATGAGGCATGGCGAAGACCAAGCAAGTGTAAGTGTTTTCCTAAAACAAGGAAACTGTAACAGAAACTGTTTGCTAATGGCAGTAGCATTAGCATTGGTGCACCTCAAATAACACAACTAGCAAGGTGATTGCTAGCCCAGTATGTTTGGCCGACATGTCAAGAGGATATAGACACGCACAGACGTGAGATTTATCAGTTACTGTGGGGTCAAGTTGTTGGGGCCGTCCAGTCAGGCAGCTATTTTTGAAATAAGATCCTCCCATGAGTTTTATTATAACATTGAAATAAGTATTTATTCTCTATGTTATGAGAAAGTATTTTTACCTTTATGCATTTATGTTTAAAACCCCTGTTTACTAATCTGGAACTTATATTATTTTGATGTTGAACATGATGAGCATGAGACAAGGTCTAATAACTCTACTTGTTGAAAATCCAGAAATTTATTGAATTTTATTAGGTGTTCGAAGATATGAGCAAGAATGCATATGATTCAATATAAAGAAGTTTTTATGGTATTCTAATATATAGACGAAGTAATTTTACTTGAGAAATGATGTATAAGGTTCTTAAAAGATTTTATAAAGTCATACTTTTGACAAAAAAAGTTTATGTTCAAGCTTGTCCTACTCCTGTTATATACGTATTATCTCTCACTGAGTTCATATGACTTACTCTTTTCCCTTTTCATATTTTTAGATAAGTATAGGGTTATGCCTAGATTCCTCTAGCTAGTTCTGGTCATTGGAATTATTGTAATCCACACTTTGTTCATGTAGTTACCAAAGGGTGTATGTATTTAAGATTTATGTTTTTTTGTTGGAGTGAATGTGTATAATCTTTAGTAGTGCTCCATTAACCCACAGGCAAGATCTTGCTTCCATTGTGTTGTAAAATGTTACGTTAATAATACATTGAATGGTTGTAGTTATTCTATTAAAGTTGAAATTTGCATGTTGTGGGGTATAATCGGAGATTGCCTAAATCCCCAATGGATGTTTGTGTGTTGTCTTTTGTAGGAAAAGACTTAGCTTTGGAAAAGTGACCCAAATACGGGGGAAACTCTGTCCATTTCCCTATAAGAAATTGTATATCAGGCTTGCTAGGGGACATATCCCTTATGTGCTAGTCATAGTCGTGGTTGGGTTGTGACACTCCTCATAAAAAAGGAATATCTTCCAATTAACATGAGCCCGGAAGGACAGCCAACCCATGGTCAAACCATTGCCACTGGAGTGAGTAAGGGGGAAGAGGAAAAAGAAAGCCTTGGAGAAGGTGGAACTTCAAGATACACGTAGATGATCTCGAAGCCTTGTATCATGGCCTAACTATTCAGGTGCAATTGGGAAGGAGCGACTAGAGTCCATTCTAGGATGGTGAATTGGAAATGGGTGAATGAAACTTCAATATCAAATTTTGAAAAGAGGACATCGTACATCCATATCCAACTTGGGTCGCTCCCGTGGTTGAAATAGTACTCTCTCGCTCGGACCAAGGGCCTCTAAAATGTAATCCTCCTCATACTTGCCTTTTGGTGTGAGCAAGTTTTCCTTTCTAAAGTGACCTAGGAACTCGGGAGTCATGGCTGAGGGAGTTCTTAGAACCTCAGGCTCCACCCACTGGTAGATTTAGTGAATTGAAGGCGGAAATACAAGAACTTTCTGATAAGGGTGTTTGCAGTTAATTTTGGTTCGATTTTGGATGAAAAACTGACCGAACTGAGCCAATTGGTTGACATAAAATATCAACCAATCGGTTATATTATTTTTGGCCGATCAAACCAAATTGAAACTAATTTGGTTTGGTTTGGTCGATTTTCAGTTTTCACAATCTTCAATAGCAAACAATAATCAAAATGCAAAATACAAACATAAACCAGCCAAACTCAAAAGTAAGAATGCATAACACAATAATCAGAATCCAAGCTCAAACTTGTCAAACTCAATAAAATCCCATATACCCATGAATTAACAACCAACTCAAATCAAATCTTAGAACCATATCTCAAAATTCAAATTAGGATAGTGTGTTCTGAAATAAAAAACAATGAAAACTAAAACAAATACAGATCAAAGTTCAAAATTTAAATAACAAAACAAAAACAAAACAAAAAAATTAGTCAAGTGTCAACCGATAACCACCATTTCAAACCCTTGTCATCCCAAAGAGTAAAGACCCAAAACCAGCATCTCATGATCCACGGTACAATAGCTCAACAGTAGAAGGAAGTGATAAGGGCCATCAGCAAGTGGTGTTGTGGTCCTCAGTGGCTTCATAGAGCAGCAAAAGGGATGTGAGGTAGTCACTTACCAATGAGGCTCCATAGTGTGTTGTCGCTGGTGGTGAGAAATTGGCGGCGCAATGGCGGGAAGGCGGTGTGGAACTTGATGACGTGAATACGAGGGGGAGGGCAATATGAATGGTGGTTTTGGATGGGGATGTGGGTATGTAGTGGTGGTGTAGTGTGGATGGTGATGAGAGATTGAGATTTGAAAGTGAGTTAGTAAGAGGGAATGAGGGAAGAAAAAGTGAATCTTCAATTTAGGGTTTCAGACTTGAGTAAAGTGAGTGACAATGGGGGTGGTTGAGAGTGAGGGTGAGATCATGAGAGTGTGAAAGAGTAAGAGTGAGAAAGTCTATAGAGTAGGGAGGGTATTTTTGAAAACACAATCTATAAGTAGGGGCAAATATGAAAATATGTGGTATATATATTATATGCATGTGGTTCAGTTCAATTCGGTTAGCTTTCAATTTCTGGAATTGAAAACAGAATCGAATTGATCGATTTTTTTCGGAGAAAAAAACCAAATAAAACCAAAATTTTTGGTTTTAAATTGATTTTCGATTTTGTGGTAAATTTTAGTTTGGTTCAGTAATGAACACCTCTACTTTCTGAGCCTATTTCTTGCCCATACTCGGATCTAGGGTGTAAACTATAAAGGGAAACCACCCCTAAGTATAGAAACAGAAGACGAAACTCGAAAATGGTAAAAGATAAACTACCTAAGCAAAGTCTACGGCGGTTTCCCTCACTAGGGAATGGCATCATCGAAAAGTGGTGGAGGAATATGAAAGTGAAAAGCTAAGGGCGGTAATCACCCCGCAATAGCACAAAATTGCAAAAATAAGGTGGTAAGGAACGAAACCCAATACCACAGAACCACATTTCTACCAAAAAAATAAGCTACTAAGGAGCGAAACATACCTTTAGTAATGACGAAGGTAAGTGTAAGCTCAAATGCCCTTCAGAGACTATTCATGGTTTAAATTAGATCAAGCTTTAAGGTTTTGATGAGCAAAAAAGTCAAGGTTTAAGAAAATATTTTGACAATTAACGATTTCTTATAGTAAATATATTTCTTTGTGAGTAAGATCATTCATTTCGAATTGAAAACTATTTTTAGCAAGAACAAAGTATTCTTATTCCTTTGCATTCCTCTTGAATATACATTGCTTCGAATAAATATTTTGTGGAACATGTGATCTCTCGCTTAAGAAACAGATTAGAAAGCTTATAAGGATGAATTTACACTATTAGAAGGAAAAACAAGCCTCAGAAAGGTACACAAACCATTCAGAAAATTGACACATCTAGAAGACTCTATCCAGAAAGGTGATCATTAGAAAGATGCTTCTTATGAAGTACCTCACTTTCAAAGCATCTTCAACATGATTCAAGGATCATATTCAAGAAGTCAAACTTGATGTAACAAGATCCAAAAGAAACATTGACAAGTCTAAAAAGTGGATGAACCATCAAACGTATACTTTTCCACTTTTGTGATATTTCCAAAGGCTAAGAAAAGAAAGTTACTTTTTCTCTATCCAGTCTTAGACCAATGGATCAAAGAAGCTCAAGGCTCAAGATCTGCACACTTCAATAGTAAAATTTTTGAAGCCTACAAAAGCTAGAAGAACGATGGAGAAGTGGTTAGACGACTGAACATTCTGCATATTCTGAAAAGCCTTCATCCTTCTCAACTCTTTGAACTATTAGAAAGTTATATATTGTAAAATCTGTTTGAAAAATCTTCTTTACTGATTTGTAATAGATAACATTCTCTCATTGAGAATTTAGAGAAGTTATACATACTATATTTCATTGATCATACTTTGTTGAAGAGATTAAGTGTGAGTGTTCAAATACAAACTCAATATATTAAACTTTGTAACCTGACTTGTCAGAGGTCATAGTGAGTTTGGAGAGGCTAGGATCAAATACTATTTGATTTAGCTTGGAGAGGCTTTGTAAATACTACTCATTGTAAAGCTTTGAGAGGCATGAGAAATACTTCTCTGATATAAAAGCTTGGAAAGGCTCGGAGAAAGAACACTTTTTTTATAAAAAAAATCTCAACAAAGTGTTAGGAACTGGACGTAGGCAAGTGGTTGGCCAAACTAGTATAAAGCCTTGCTTTTGAGATTTTTTATCCCATCTACTTTTCATTGATTTACTTCACCATCTAGTCAAATTAGTGTGCTAAATATTTTACTGCAAAAACAAACTTTTTGAAAGTAAAACAGCTTTTATTTCTAACTAACTTGCTTTCGTATTCCAAGTCTTAGACTTAAGAAAGTTGTTTTATATAAAATTTAGGTTTTAAATTTTCTTTAAAGCACGATTCAACCCTACTTCTTGTACTACCTTAACCAACAATTGGCATCAAAGCCTACCTCCGGGGTTGAGCTTCCAAACCGTTGCAGAGGATAAAAATCCAATAAATGGCACAACAAATCAACCGTATTGTTTAGGAACACTCTACCAACCACCCTCCTTACTTCAATAGTGAAGACTATCCATACTGGAAGGATAGAATGAGACTCTTTATTAAGTCTACAAGTATTGACATGTGGGAAATCATAGAGAATGGTGACAATGTGCAACTTGTGCCTCAAATGGTTGCTGATTCATATCAACCTCCACCGGTTGTAGTTATAACAATTCCAAGGAATCAATGGACTGATCAACACAAAGCTAGAGTTCAAATGAATGGCAAGGCAAAATATCTTCTTACATGTGCCTTCAGGAAAAGTGATATGATAAGATCATTTCATGTGACTCTACTAAGGAAATTTGGGATAGACTCGAAGTCCTCCATGAAGGAACTGATCAAGCCATGGAGACCAAGATTAGCATGTTATTTCATTTATAAAATTTTCAAAATGTTAGAGCATGAAAGTGTTGATGAGATGATAACTAGATTTATGCACATCATAAATCAATTGAAAGCCTTGGGCAAAAGATACTCAAGTGCAAAATAGTTAGAAAGATTTTGAGAAGTCTTTCTAAGGCCTAGCACTCTAAGGTAACAGCTATTCAAAGGGCTAAGGACTTGAATATACTTAGCTTGAATGCTCATTGGGTCTCTAAAAGCTCATGAGATTGAACTAAATGAAGCTTCTGAGGAGTCAAACAAAAGAGCAGAATCCATTGCACTAAAGATCACTCAAAAAAAGTCTAGCTCCTTCAAAGCCATGAAAGTTGCAGAAGATTCTGATGAAGATGAAAAAGAGTCTTTTGATGATGATGTTGAAAAGATGAGATTGCACACTTGACAAGGAAGATATCAAAAGTGTGGATCAAGAGAAAGAAGAAAGGCTTTGTCCCTAAAAAGGACAAAAAGGGGAAAGCCAAACAAGATGAGGTCATATGCTTCGAGTGCAAAGAACTTGGACATGTCAGGTTAAAATGTCCAAGGTTAAAGAAGAACCTCAAGAAGAAAGCTATAATGGTAACTTGGGAAGATATTGATGAGAAACAAGAAGGTCCAAAATCCAAAGAAGAAGAAGAAGAAGAAGAAATTGTTGCAAATCTTTGCTTCATGGCAGACATAGTTTCAGAAGAAGAAACTGAGGTATCTGACTCTGAACTTGAACTTACATTTGAAAATCTTTAGAAAGCTTATGATGAACTCTTAGATGATTTTCAGTCACTTGCTTCTCACAATGCTTCTATTAAGAAAAATTTTCAACAATTGTCCCTTGAGTTTGAAAACCTCAAGAATGAAAATGAGAAGTTTGGGCATTAAAAAATCAAATTATTAAATGACAATGTCATTCTTCAAAAGGATATAACTGCCCTGAGAAGTAAAGTTTTTGAAACTCATAAGAAAGCATCGTCTGATGTTTTTGAACTTCAGAAAACTATTGAACTTCTCAAATCTGATCTTGAGAAGGTGGTTAATGGCTCCAAAAATCTAGATATGATGCTTGGTGGCCAAAAACCATATCTTAATAAAACTAGACTTGGCTTTGAGAAGGAAGAAGATGAGAAATCATCCAAAGAGTCCCAAAATAAAATTCCTGCATGCATTTATTGTTTTTAAAAGGGACACACTTCTGAAAAATGCTTCTCCAGAAGGAAAGTTAAAAAGCAGAAAGTGAAAAGACCTAAGAAGTCAATCAACCCAAAAGGACTCAAGAAAATATGGGTATGTAAAGAAAAGATTGTTTCTGATGCAGTGTGTCTTAAATCACACCACTAGAAAGAAATGAAGTGGTATCTGAACAGTGGATGCTCCAAACACATGATTGGAAACAAATCCTAGTTCAGAAACCTCAAACCCAAAGATGGTGGAATTGTAAAATTTGCTTATGGTATCAAGTCCATAATCATGGGTGTAGGTAATGTTGGTAAGAATGATTCTGACTTGATTACAGATGTTATGTTGGTTAAAGGATTAACTCACAACCTTCTAAACATTAGTCAATTTTGTGACCAATGGTATAGAGTTGTGTTTGAACTTTCTCGTTGCATTATAAAAGATTCCACATCTGATAAAATCATTCTCACTGCTAGAAGGCGTGATAATACTTATGTATTATATCTAGATGACCTTCTAGATCAAAATGTAAAATGCTTAGCATCCTATGTGGATGAAAAGTAGTTATGGCATAAGAAATTTGGTCATACTTATATGAGATTAATCTCAAAGATTTCTTAAAAGGAGCTAGTCAAAGGTTTACCTAATATCAGTTTTGATAATGATTCAACCTATGAATACTATCAAAGAGGTAGATAGACCAAGAGCTCTTTCCATAGAAAAAATGTATTTTCAACTACTAGACCACTTGAACTTTTACATTTTGATCTATTTGGACCAACTAGAACAACCAGTCTCGGTGGTAAGAAATATGGTCAAGTTATTGTAGATGACTTTTCTAGATATACATGGGTTATATTACTAATCCATAAGGATGAAGCTTGTGAGATCTTTAAAATATTTTCAAAAAGGGTTCAAAATAAAAAAGGTTTTTGCATTACCTCCATTAGATCAGATCATGGTGGTGAATTTGAAAATCATTTTTTTGAAAATTTTTGCAATAAAAATGGCATTTCTCAGAATTTCTCTTCTCGTAAAACACCTCAACAAAATGGGGTTGTTGAAAAGAAGAATAGATCTCTGCAAGAAATGATAAGAACTATAGCTCTTGAAAGTGGTTTATCAAAAAAGTTTTTGGGCAAAGCAGTGAATACTGCATGTTATATTCAAAATCATGTTTTTCTAAGGCCAAAACTCAAGAAAACCCCCTATGCATTATGGAAAAGAAGAAAACCCGACATATATTACTTTCATATTTTTGGAACTAAATGCTTTATTCTTAACACCAAGGACAAGCTATCAAAGTTTGATCCAAAGTCTAATCCTGGAATTTTTCTAGGATATTCTTCTATTTCTATGGCTTACAAGGTTTACAATATGAAAATTCATATTGTGGAAGAGACTATTCACATAACATTTAAAGAAAGAAAGAAAGATGCAGGTCAGAAAGTTCAAGATCTGGAAGAAGAAATGGAGAATTTATCTCTGAACAATGATGCAGATAATCAACATAGTCTTGACATAGGCCACAAAGGATGATAATGATGATTCTGATTTGCCTACACATCAACATGTTTCTGATGACATATCAGAAGAACCAGAAGAATTACCCATCAAAAAGAGATACACTAGTATAAGAGATTTGAAAGTTGTTTCTCAAAATCAAATTATCGGTGAACTTTCTCAAGGAGTCAGAAATAGATCCTCTCTCAGATCAGAATCCAACTTAGCCCTGATATCAGACATTCAACTAGAAAAGTGTTGATGAAGCTTTGCAAGATCAAAGCTAGATTTATTCTATGAAAGAAAAATTATATCAGTTTCAGAAGAGCAAAGTTTGGACTCTAATGCCTTTCCCAAAAGGACATTCAGTAATTGGCAATAATTGGGTGTTCAGAAACAAACTTGACGAAGGTGGGAAAGTGATCAGAACAATGCAAGACTAGTGGCTCAAGGATACAATAAATAAGAAGGCATTGATTATGATAAGACATTTACTCCTATAGCTAGACTTGAAGCTATCAGAATGTTGCTTGTCTATACAGCATATAAAGGGTTTGTTTTGTATCAAATGGATGTGAAACCTACATTTTTAAATGGTTTCATTTATGAGAAAGTTTACGTTAAATAACCTTCTGGTCTTGAAAATGAAAACCTTCCTCATCATGTTTTCAAACTCTCTAAGGCTTTATATGGTTTTAAACAAGCTCCAAGAGCTTGGTATGAAAGACTTAGTTTTTTTCTTCTTAAAAATGGCTCTAAAAGAGAAAAGGTTGATACAACTTTATTCATAATTCATGAGAAACATGATTTTTTTATTGTACAAATTTATGTAGATGATATAATATTTGGTGCTACTAACTAGAGTTTGTGTAAGAATTTTTCTGAGCTTATGCAGGGAGAATTCGAGATAAGTATGATGGGAGAGCTGAAATACTTTCTAGGACTACAAATCAAGCAACAGAAAAATAGGATCCTCATTCATCAAGAGAAATATGCTAAGGATCTATCCAAATAGTTTGACATGGATAAAGCTAAAAAGTATCAGTACTCCCATGCATCTTTCTCAAGTTCTAGAAGTTGATGAAGATGAAGAGAAAGTATCTGATAAACTTTACAAAGGTATAATTGATTCATTGCTCTATCTTACAGCTAGTAGACCAGGCTTTCAATTAAGTATGAGAATTTGTGCTAGATTCCAATCTAACCCAAAATAATCATACTTGAATACTTTTAAAAGAATTTTGAGATATTTGGTAGGTACTACTAATCTTGGTCAATGGTAGAAGAAAGGTATTGTTTGTGATGTCAGAGGTTATTATGACGCTGATTTTGCTGGAGATAGAGTTGAAAGGAAAAGCACGAATGGTTGCTACTATTTTCTTGGAAAATCCTTGATAACTTGGTCAAGTAAAAAGTATAACACAATTGCTCTTTCAACTGCTGAAGCTAAATATGTATCTGAAACAAATTGTTGTGCTTAGATTTTGTGGATAAAGCATCAACTTGAAGATTTCAACTTGAGGTATATCAAGATCCTTATTTTGTGTGATAATACTAGTGTTATCAGTCTTGTAAAAAAATCCTATTCAGCATTCTAGATCTAAGCACATAGATATTAAGCATCATTTCTTAAGAGATCATGTTCAGAAAGGTGATATTTAGCTAAGTTTTGTAAATACAGAAGATCAAATTACTGATATCTTTATAAAACCTTTAACTAAAGATTGATTCTATTATATAAAGAATCTCTTGAACATGAGTAGTTTTTAAGCATGCATTCTCATTGCATTTGTATTACCCCCACTTAAGCTAAAGCTTAAAGCTAAGATTGCTACTCCCAAGTGAATTTCCTTTCTGAAGAAAGACTCTCAAGATTCAATCTCAAAACATACTCAGGAAAGTCAACTTAGTGTGCTTCAAAATGTGCATATCAAAACAAGCTGCAAGATGTGTTTAGAAAGATGGATTTAGAATGAGAATAGATAGATCATATTAGCAGGGTATGAAGATCAGTTGAGAAAGATGGGCTCAGAATTGATTTAGAAAAATTAAGAAAGATGGGTTTAGAATGCTATGTTCAGAAAATGGTCTAGATCATGAGTTCAGAATGAAATATCTCATCAAAATGATGACCTAAGTTTCTCATCAGAGATTGAATTAAGAGGAGATGCAACCGTTTTTGACAGTAGGACAATTTGGTAACTCCTCACTATGCCACGTTGCTATCATAACACAAAGCTAGAAAACCAAAAGCCTCACTTTTCTTTAAACAATGTCATTGTGACCTTGAAATCGTTCACATTCTCTTACCTCTTGGTCACTATCAATAACCATCAAATCAGTATTTTCACTTTTAAACCTTTCATCTTTCATTTTACGAGAAACCCACACACATTATTCATCTTCTCCGTTCAAACTTTCAAATATTCATCTTCTACTCTCATTTATAACCCAAACACATTCCTTCATTCTTTTCAAGCCGCAACCTTTGTTATTCACCATGTCAAAAAAAAAGTGGCTTCAGCATCCTATACACCTTCGATGATGAAGACATGTGAACAAACTTCCACAGGATTTTCTTTACTAGACCCATTGCAAAAGGGAGAAGTTTCTACAGGAAAGCTTCACTATACTGCCTGAGGTACATGAAGTGTTCAAGTTTCAGGGATGAAGTGACTTCCTAAGAATCTCTAAAGACATATACACAGGGTTGGTACCTACTCTCTATAGTACCTTTGTCCTCACTGATGAGGACAACACCTCCCTCAGCAGCATTGTAGGAAGCTTTGAGATTGAAGTTCTTCCTTCTGATATAGCACAAATCACCAACACTCCAAACAACAACATTTTGTGTACACTTGGAGATAAATGGTGGGAAGAGCTAAGCGATAACTCCCTTTGGTTAGTTATAATTTTAGTTAATTTCTATTTAATTTGGCTTCTATTTTGTTTTATTTTAGTAAATAGTTTAGGTTAGTTGATATTTTAAGTTTATGTTATTTTCTTATATTTTTTAATACTTATTTTGTATTTATTTGTTGGGTATTAGGTACAAGTGAACCCAAAAGAAGTTGGAAGTAGCCAAAGGAAAGATTCAGACTCAGCATTTTCCACTATAGCGCAATTAGTTGATATTTTAAGTTTATGTTATTTTCTTATATTTTTTAATACTTATTTTGTATTTATTTGTTGGGTATTAGGTACAAGCGAATCCAGAAGAAGTTGGAAGTAGCCAAAGAAAAGATTCAGACTCAACATTTTCCACTATAGTGCAAGCCATTGCACTATAGTGCACTGCCGCAGAAGAAAGAGTTGGAGTTTTTTTTTTGTGTTGCACTATAGTGCAACCTAGTGCAGTATAGAGCATTACTGTTTCACCAATTTTTGTGTTACGCTATAGTGCAACCTTGCAGGCTATAGAGCGCTCCCATTTACACAGAGTCTATAGAGTTTAAGTGTTGCACTATAGCGCAACATAGTTCCTACTCATGAAGTTTTGGTTGCGCTATAGCGCAACTTCGTCTGCAGCATATACTTGGCTCATGCTGAATTTAGAAAAAAAAAAGGGATTTCACATTATAAAAAGTAGTACTTCAGATCAAAAACATATCCTTAGACAGAATCACACACTTCCCAAGATAGAAGACTTCTACCAGAGAGATTGAAGGCAAAGATTCAAGAATTGTAGAGCTCAACTTCAACATGGAGAGATCCATATTTTCCCGAATTTCTTGTCTCTAGCTTATATTCTTTATGGCTTTTTGTTCTTTTGTCTTTCCATCATCATACTCTTTTGTTGTTTTCTTTTCTCCAGTCATGAACTAATTTTCTTTTACTACAGCATTAATGGACCTTTTTTCTATGACAATTTTACTTATGAATTAATGTTAATCTTGTTTCTATCTCAATTGCTTAATGTTTTTGTTTATGCTTAATGCTTTTAATTGCTTGATCATCAATTAATTGATCTAGGGATTTATAATAACTCGAGAAAGGGTTTGTGAATAAAGCCTCCTAACATAAACATGTGAACTGAGCGAAAACTAGAGATAGATAAATACGGTTTATGTGGTCATTATAGGAACCCATAGAGCTTCAACCTTTACCTAGATTAGTTTGTGCTAAGAGCTTAGGCATTTAGTTTAGGATAAAGAGTATTGCTTGACCTCGAGAGAGGCTAGGAATAAATTAAGGGGAGCCAACCATGAGTTAATGAGGATAGGAATTGATTAATAGAAAATTCATAGTAAATGCATCTACAATAGGTGAAATTAATTAGCCCTAACATTCGTTCAATTGCATTTGTCCACACCATTAGCATCCGTTTACATTACTATTTTTCTTGTTTATTTTATTTAATTTTAATTTTAATTTTCAACATCTGTAAATTCATTCCATCCAAATAGTTATTCCCTTAACCTATCTGGTATTTGATCTATTCTCATTTTTATTACTTTATTACTTATACGACCCGGTATAATTGTTAGAGTCGCATCACGAAGAGCTATAGAGGAAGAAGTCTCTGAAGTCCTCACTAGCAGAAGAAATATTCAAGTAAGGGACATACACACTGCTCATCTCTTTATAAGTGTTAGGGCTATTTATTCTGTGGTCCAACACATTGTGCTACCCAAAAGCGATAACACGGATGTGATGTCTGGTGTAACACCCTTTATTATATAAGCCATGCTCAAGTCATGGAGTTATATTAAAACGGTGTCACTAGGCTAAGAAAACTTTAAAATATGGAAAATATAATACATGGCCCTTTAGTTGCTCACTTTATTACTGACTAATAGTCTCTGATACATAGATAATGAAATAATTACACTTTAAAGGAAATTATGACTGACATAATACACAGTGTTTACGTCCGACTAGTCGTTAGCTAGCTTCAATAGTCTCTTGATCTGGTTTGCGTCCGAGCCTTGCTCAGAAACTGTCCCAAAGATTTCGCCTGCATTTGATTTCCAACTTAGGTGCTAGAATGTTTACGGAAAAGAAAAACATACAAGCAGGCAGTGAGAACCTAAGGTCCTTAGTGGTAAACTCAAACTATTACTCACACAGTGCCATCATAAACATTCCAGCCGCTTCGGTTTATTATGAAAATATGAGCACATATAAACAAATAGTGGTTCAATTTTAAGTTGAAAACACCTTTCTTGAAGCGGGTTATATTTTAACAACCACTTGCCATATCATATGACAGACATAGGAATACAGATATTATAATATGCTTCAACAAGGATCATAATAGCATTATGACTTAACTAGATAATTGAAGATGAACATATAGATGCTTATACTTGAATGTATGCAAGTGCACTTGACTTAATTTATCTCTTTTTTAACTTGCAACTTAACCTTGCCATTCTGTACTTGGTCCCCCGGAGGTGAATGGCCTCTCTCACCCCTGGTGATAGCCTGCTTTTCAGGTCCGAGCTCGTACCTATATATGAGTGACTGATCAATTGGATTTTTATGTACTTATTTTCTCTCATTCCTAGCTCATTAATTCTCTTTTATGCCTAATTGTTTTGAATTGGACCATTTTGTATTGTTTGGATTTTGTTTGGGTTTGAGTTGAATTTTCCAGCATTAGGCGAATTCTGACACTATTTTGGTTTTTGGGTTATATCTTGAGTTGTAGAGCTCATTTTATTGTGATTCTTGATTTGTAGAAAAGCTGAGAGATAGCCTACAAGTTATATGAAGAGCTCAGAAGCCAATTCTGGTGTTAAGAAGCTGAAATTGGGCCTAGAAGTGAACCGAAGTGGTGTATCCACGGATTCTGAGTAGGGTGTGGTATTTGGGCCATATCTCGGTCCACAGATGTCCGATTGAGCCCATTCCAGTGGCATTTTGAAGCTGACATCCAAGGCTACAATTCTTCTTCAGAGTGGAAATCCAAAAAGAATTGTTTTGATAGACAAAACGCTAGAAGAACGTTACGCACGGAATTAGCTATAATGATTTCATGTTTTTAATGTAACTTTCTTTCTATAATTCGGATTTTAGTAAATAAGATGTCCAGATTCAAAGGAGAGAGAGAGGATTAATGTAGTAATGACAATTTAATAATTTTAGGCATTTTGATTCAGTTTTGGCTGGCTAACTTAGGGGGAAGCCAGAATTGTAACGAGAGACAGATTTTTGGAATAGGAAGCAATTTTCGGTTTTGGTTCTTCTTCTCTTCTCTCTCTCATGCCCCCCACCTTAACAACTCGTCTTCCTCCATTCATGGAGGAGTAAGCTTCCATCTAATCCAAGGATTCAAAGAAGCATTGGCTATCTTGAGGATTTGCGCAACCAAACTTCATCAAATCAAATCGGTTTTCTACTCCCTTTTCTTTCATTGTGATTAATCTAATTTCGGATTTAAAGGTTTTTGATTCGGAATTGTGGTGGATTATAATTAATTGCTTACTTGCTTGCATATTGCTCGATTGATTAATGTGTAATGCAATTGCATGAGTAGAATCATTTTCAGGTTTGAATTCGATGATTGATTACATTGGTGCTTGAAAATTAACATGAATTGGTTAGGTTCTGGAGGTTTTTGAATTTAATCATTTATCTATTAATTGGATGCATGAAGGTTTTCATGTGCAATGTCGTATCCGAACAGAGGTTTCTTTCGGGTTTGATGTCAGTCACTAATTTGATTTGAATGATTATTTTTAGAATCTGATGATAGATTAGCCACTGTCTTTCTTGGTTCTTGGATTGGATGTTCCAAATTCTGTTCATTTCTTTTATACTCATTTCAGTATTTTAAATTCCTAAACCCCCCCCCCCAATTTCCTGATCGTATAACATTGTCATCGCTGGGAAACAACCTGGGTTGCACCCTTGCTACGAGTTTAGTGTAATTCGATTTTTATTGTAATTTGATCGAGCTCGGCACTCGAGTTAGTGACGGGTTTACTTTCCTCGACCCTCACACCGGTCTATTCCCCTTAAATCTGGTCAAGGGCTGGCCCAAGTCTTAGACAGTACCGCTCTGTCCCACGCAAGCTGGGTCTATGCCATGCCTCACGTGGTAGCTTGGTACGTCTTTCTTGCAAGTTCTCATAAATCTTATTCTTCTTTGGACATGATTATATATGCATATGCTACATGCATTCATGCATATACTTCATATTATACTTAAATCATCCTTGCATATATAAATCTTATGAGCATAACATATAAAGGTTCATAATAGTCACATAATTCACATATTTCTGCCAGAATTTCGGCAGCATAACGGAACGAGTCCGCTTCCCCATAAATAGTGCCAGGTAACCAGTGCACATGTACAAACATTGCAACTCAATAGGGACCAGCAAATATATATATTCATAGCATCATTCATCAATTTCAATTCAAGCACCAATTGGGTTTTCGGCTTATTTTCTCCTGTTCTGCCCGAGTTTGGTATACTCCACCTTTATTGCAATTCAAATCATTTGAATCTAATTTTTAGATATGTCATAGCATTATGTGTCTAGTTTCTAACCATTTTGATCTCATCTCATTTTGATTTGTATAACTCAAGATATAAAAGTTTTACCTAAGACTGCCCTGTTCTTAGGCAGAATTGGGTTCTTATAAGTAAAAATTCACTAAAAACAGAAAACTAAGTGAAATCACACAAATTTTATATCAAATTAAAGCTAACAGAACAAGCTTTCAAATGAACTAAGTTTCATGTCATTTTCCTAAGTATATTTTGAGTTATGAGTTCCAAAACTTGACCTTACTGGACTACCCTGTTCTAGCCTGAGTTAAAATTAAGTCAACTTCCTTGGTGTGCTGGGAACAAATGGCAACGAATCTGGTTCTGAAATTTTTATGGGATGTTATATTATATATTAGCTTTCAAAAAACTTTGGTCTCACTCAATTTGGAGTTGTATAGGGTGAGTTATACCCTTCTCAACTCATACTGCCTGGCTAAGAATCCAAATTTCTAGGTTAAACTTCAAAAATTCATAACTAATTCAATACTAATCCAATGGACTTATATTTTATATTTATGGAAAGCCCTGAATGTCTAGTTTCATATAAAAATAGCTTCATCAAATTTAATCAGTTGTAGGTGGAGCCGTACACTCCGCCGTATAGACCGTCGAGTGGAAAACCCTAATAGCTTCTTGGATTCTTCTTGGATTCATGTTCTTCTCTAATCAATCCATCCAATCTTCAATTCAAACTCACATATACACCTTAAAACAACCTTAATTCATCATCCCCACCCATCACAACATCAGAATCATGGATGAATAAAGGACTCTAGGCAGCCCCAATTCAAAGAAAAGAAGGGGAAAGTTGAGATTCCTACCTTGGTGGTATGAAATATTGATGGAACTTGATCTTGGAGTGAAGTTGATGGTTGAGGCTTGAGCTTGGGGATGAGAGGAAGTGGAAGAAGATGAAGGAAAGTGGGAAAATGAGGGCTGGTCTGCACTGCTCATGGGGAGGCCGAAAATATAAAGGGGAAAGGAAGAAAAAAAATGAAAACTTATGAAGGAAGTTGGCTCTTGATTGGTGGATTTCAACCCTCATTCAAACTTGGCTTGGCTTCCCTCTTTTATGGCTGATTTGTGTGCCACTTGTGAGGAGTGTTGGCTGAATCTTGGCGATGCATCCTAGGGTTTTCATAGTATAATTTCTATTGTTCCGGTTCCGGCAGTTTAAAATACCGAAATCTTACCGATTTCCTTTAAATCGGTAAACCGGTTTTAGAAAAATCCTATGAATTTTCCTATGGTTCTAATCTAATTCCATTATACCTAATCATTCTAAACCACACTTAATTGGCTTTAAGTGAATGCTTAATCGAATCCTAATTAATCCCAATTATTTGATGAAAATCGAACACCTAGGCGAAAAATGATAAAAATCCGATGGAGGTGAGGCCAAGTTTCTCCACTATCTTAAGCAACACTTGGCGCCACTCATATGTGGTAGGGGTGGCTGAATTTCAGCCACTTAAATGAGGGTTTCTAGTAGAAAATTCTACTGGTTGGGTCCTGACAGTTTAAAATATCGAATCTTCGCCGATTTTCTTCAAATCGGCAAAACTTTACTAAATGACTCTGAGAGAATTTCTATATCTCTATTCTAATTGTTCCTAAGCCTAATCCCTCTAACTAACATCTAATTAACTTCTAATTAACCCTACTTAGTCAATAAGATCGAACAAATTTGCTTGTTAACGTGAAATAATCGTTCTTGCAAATTTAAATCTTTTCTATTTTCTATTTTCCGTGGCTAATGGCATATCTGTAATTTTGTGTAAGTCCAAGGCACCCCACGTCATTTCACATCAGATTGCCTCCATGGCCCAATCGGTGGAGATTTAAATTTCCACGATTTTACCACGTGATTCTGCTTCGTTTAAAACCCCATTCTGCTAATTCTATCGATGTAGGGACATAAAGGTTATTTTATGAAAAGTTCTAGGGTTATTGTGGAAATATCCACTTGGGGTTAAAGTACAATTTCATACAGCCATAGTGCAAAGAGCAGAAATGGAATCCTACCTCTTTGGAGTGTGATTTGAGCTAAGTGTTGAAGCTTGAATTGTTAGAACCTTGTTAAGCTTGAAGGGGTGATGGAGTTGATTGAGAAAAGGGAAGAAGGAGGCTGGAACAAGAGAGAGAGAGAGAGAGTGTGGCGTAAATCAACCTCAAATAAGAAGGAGAGTCTGACTTAGATACATGGGGGTAGTTGGAATTGTGAGTGTTGATTGGTTGAAATTTTGTGATTGAAGTTCGGCCATGTCTCCCACTTTTGCGGCCAAATAGCTCTTCATGTCGTCCCAAAAGTGGAACTCGCTTCCATTCATCTGAAATCGGAACTCGTCTATTATGTGTAAAGTCGGAACTCGCGTCCCTTTTATTTGAGCTTGGAGCTAAAGCTGAATGTCAGAACTCATGTATGATTTGGAAATCAGCTCAAAGATCCGAACTCGTGTCCATTCTAATTGAGTTCAACTCTAAGGCGGGAACTCGTTACACTTAACTCGGAGGTCGATACTTGCACCATTGTGTTAAACTATAACTTTGGAGGTCAGAAACCATGTATACTATTTTGAAACATGAGGTCTGAGGTCGGAACTCGGGTATATCGCTTGAAACTTGGAGATAAATTATGAGATCGGAAATCGGGTACATTGTCTTTAAGACATGAAATCGGATATTGGAAATCACTCCATGTTGTTTTGGACCTAAATGTTAAGTCAGAAGTAAGTAAATTATGCTAAAATTCGAAGACGAACTTGGAAGTCAGAAATAGTTCATTTTGTGTGTGAAATTCGAAGCTGAAGTCGAAAATCATAAAAACTTGAAGGTGAAGTCGGAACTCGGAACTTGTGGTGGAGGTAGAATGGAATAATTTAGCACAAGGAAAATTGGGATGTTACATCTGGAGTGGATCACATGGTAATGTTCTATCTCATTACTAGAAGAAGAATCAACTTGGTGAGGTTGATTCTAGACTTCATGGCCCTTGCTATGAATGCTGAAAGAAGGAGGCATGCCACTCTCCCTTACGGTATGTTTCTCACAAGAGTCTTCAGAAGGGCACAACTATTGATTAATGGACACATGGCTGACAACAAATGCCCTACAACCACCATGAAGACATTTTCTGCTCTGGGATTGAAGCCTTGGGACCAAGAGCAAGAGAAAGAGAAGAAGAAAAAGAAAGAGAAAAAGGAAAAGGAAGAGAAGAAAAAGGATAATAAGAAGAATGATTCTTTTATCCAAAAAAATGATGTTGCTGCTCAGAAGGTCAAGTCCAAACCTGTTGAAGAAGAGAAGAAAAAGAAAAGACCAGAAAGAAGTTTCTCACCAATCTCAGAGGAAAGGAGAGTCAGCAAAAGAAGACTATTGAAATTTACTGAGGAAACCTCCTCCTTATCCAGTGCTGAACCTGAGACTACACTTCCTACCACTCCAATACCCATTCAAGCCTCTACCATAGCATCCCAAGATATTGCCGCTACCCCAAGCCACTGCCAAAACTCTGCTACTTTTGACTTCTAGACCTCATTTTGATAGGACAGCTACTCCTGCTTGTTCTGCTTTGGCCAAATCTTCAAAAAGCAATAGTCACCACACTTAGAAGATATCTTATGGATCTCCTTCTAATGCAAATGCTTTCCCAAATTCCTCTAAAGTTTAGATGCACTTGTTGCTGGCAAACCAGCACACCATCATGGCTAACCAATGTGAACTTCAAGTTAATCAACGAGCGTTAGAAAGAAGAATAGACAAAATGGAATAGCTGATGCTGCAAATTTTGAAGGCTCTCTACATAGGAAAAGGCAATCTATGATCCCACATCATTCTATTTTTGATGATGTCAAAGGGGGAGAAGATTGAAGAAAAACTTAAATTAGGGATAGCATACATCTAAGGGGAGTTAGGACTAAAATTTTTGCTGGTGTGCATTTCACTCATATAAATATATCTCTTTATGACCAAGATCATTCATTTCAAACTGAAAACTATTTTTAGCAAGAACAAAGTATTCTTATTCCTTCGCATTCTTCTTGAATATACATTGCTTGGAATAAGCACTTTGTGGAACAAGTGATCGCTCACTTAAGAAATAGATCAGAAAGCTCAGAAGGATGAATTTACACTATTAGAAGGAAAGACAAGCCTCAGAAAGGTGCATGACCATTCAGAAAGTTGACATATCTAGAAGAATCTGTTCAGAAGGGTGATCATTAGAAAGATACTTCTCATGAAGTACCTCACCTTCAAAGCATCTTCAACATGATTCAAGGATCAGATTCAAAAAGTCAAACTTGATGTGACAAAATCCAAAAGAAGTGCTGACAAGTCTGAAACGTGGGTGAACTATCAAATGGTTACTTTTCTTCTTCTGTGATATTTCCAAAGACTAAGAAAAGAAAGCAGCGTCTTCTCTATTCAGTCTTATACCAATGGATCAAATAAGCTCAAGGCTTAAGATCTGCACACTTCAACAGTAAAATTTTTGAAGTCTATAAAAGCTGGGAGAACAATGGAGAAGTGGTTAGACGGCTGAACATTTTACATATTCTGAAAAGCTTTCATCCTTCTCAACTCTCTAAACTATCAGAAAGTTACATATTGTAACTTCTGTTTAAAAAATCTTCTCTACTGATATATAGTATATAACATTCTCTCATTGAGAATTTAGGGAAGTCATGCACATTGTATTCCATTGATCATACTCTATTGAAGAGATTAAGTGTGAATGTTCAAACACAAACTCAATATACTAAACTTTGTAACTTGACCCGTTAGAGGTCATAGTGAGCTTGGAGAGGATAGGATGAAATACTACTCGATTTAGCTTGGAAAGGCTTACTAAATACTACTTGTTGTAAAGCTTGGAGAGGCTTGAGAAATACTACTCTGTTGTAGAAGCTTAGAGAGGCTTGGACAAAGAACACTCGTTTTATAAAAAAAAAAAAATTTCAACAAAGTGTTGGGGACTGGACGTAGGCAAGTGGTTGGCTGAGCCAGTATAAAACCTTACTACGTGATTTTTCTATCCCTTCTACTTTTCATTGATTTACTTCACCATCTAATCAATTAGTGTGCTAAATATTTTACTATGCAAACAAACTTTTTGAAAGTAAAATATCTTTTAGTTCTAGCTAACTCGCTTCCGTATTCCAAGTCTTAAACTTGAGAAAGTTGTTTATATAAGATTTCAAGTTTTAAATTTCCTTTAAAGAACGATTCAACCCCCTTCTTGTGCTACCACAACCAGCAGTAAGAAGGCTGGAGGAGAAGTGAAGGCCTCAAGGATCTCTTGCAAAGGTTCTCTCACTTTGGAAAACTCTTTCTCGCAAGTAAAGAATCAGTGATAGCAGGAAGAAGAAAGCAAAAAAGAAGAAGAAAATGGAGCATTTATAGAGACAATGGTGTCTTATACCACGCACCCAAAAGTCGCGAAGAGTAAAAAGAGTCTTTTGGCAATGTAAGATGGGGGTAGAATTGAAAAAATGCCTCAATTCAAATGATATAGACGCACGAAACGAGGCACCAAAAGACCACACATCTCCTCGGGGTTAAGAGACATGATTTGGGACGTGACCTTGTGTCAGAAGAGGAAAGAACGCATCCCGAGGAAAAAAGTCGACTCATGCATAAGGCAGGCATCCGCTGTCTGAGCTCAAAATTGAGAGTCAGGATTTGATGAAACTCGGCACCTGACGTTGTCACCTTGGAAGCCGAGTTGGGGGCACTGTTCTGGATTGGAATTAAGAAGCCTAAGTCTATTCCATTGAAGCCCAAAGCCTAGGATTGAGTTGCCCAAATCGGAGGCCATTTGCTATAGGGCTAAGGCCCAACTCGAAGCCCATATGGAGGAGTCCCCTTTGCGGCACAAGGATAAGAATGTTGGACATAATCCACGAGTATGTAGGAACTACCTACACCTAATGTGTTGTCACATATCTTGGACTCACCAACAAGCACGAAGCCATTGAGGTATTGAGATTACTCCCTAGAATCGTGGAAACACTCTTCCTCATCCTCATCCACTATTCACTACAAATAAGTGGCTAATCATTGAAACCAGGTATGCATAATACACCCTAACCTAGTATCTCTTGCACTCCCTAACTTAAGTGTCGGAATATTTGTAGTTACATCCCTGACTCGCGCGTCGTAACACGAGCAAATTAAACCGAATAGCGACTATAGTATAGTAGCCAACTCGGATCGTTTCCCAAAGATGAACACACTATTTGATCAAAAAATTCAGGGGGGTTTTTATAACAAACACTTAAAATGCAATACTGAATTCCAAAGCAAACAGAAAACAAAAAGGCTAAACCGAATTAAAATTCTAATCCAAGACACACAAGAAGAAAGCAATCAACACTCAATCATTGGATTCAAATATACATGCACACTCCAATTTGATGATTAATTTTAGATTCAATTGAAACCTCAAATCAAACCTAGCATTCACATGAAAATCTCCATGCATTCAACTAATCACTCAAGCAATTTGGTTTAGAGACCTCTAAAACCAAATTGATTTTGGATTAGCTTCCAAACCAATGCTCTAATCTCATATTCAGATCCGAAATATGAATCACACTCTTGAACAATCGAATCACATATATCAACCGAATTATACATGATTTGATTGACTCTTAATCAACATGCATGAATGAAAACCTCCAATTCAATTACGAGATTAAGAAGAAGAGAAGAGGAGTGAAACCGAAATTGAAATTTCCATGTCTTGATGCACCAATCCTCAAGAGCTTGAATGCTTCTCTTGATGCCTTGGATTAGAGGAGGATCACCCCTCCATTAATGGAGGAAAACGCAAAAGAGAGAGAGAGAGAGAGAGAGTTTTCTTATTCAATAAAACTAAAAATTACCAAATGAGCAAAAAGGTCCTGAAGCATAATCAGAATTTCTATATATACCTCTAATTAAAAGTCACTAATTACTTAATTAAAATAATCCTCTTTTCCTAAGCTAAATTTGGATAGCTCATTTGCCCAATTTGGATGCTTAGAGAGAAAGTTGTGCCCAAAACAAGTTGAGTGGGCTCTCTTAGACTCAGCAGCGACTTCCAACACGTTTTTGGGCCTCATAACGGTTCTTCTTGGCTTAGTGCTCTTAACATAAGATGAAGCCCTGGATGTTAGCTTTCCAATGCCACCAGAATGGGCTCAATTGAGTCCCTGTAGCCCAAGATATGGTCCAATCATTGATACTCAGAAACCGCGCCCAAACGCTTCAGTTCAGTTCCGAGCCCAATTTCGGCTTTAAGATCTCAGAATTAGCCCTTGCCCTCTTCATAGAAATTGTAGCTCTATCTCTTAGCTTTCCTACAAATCAAGAAGCATAATAAAATGAGGTATAGAGTTCAAGATATGATCTAAACACTGAAGCAGGTCAAAATAACCGAAATGCTGCAAAAATTAACTAAGTCTCACTAAGATCCAAAAAAGGAAAATGATCTAAACTCAACCAATTAAGCACAAAGGAGGATTAATGAGACAAGTATGAAGGATAAAAATAGTATAAAAATCCAATTCATCAAATTCCCCCACACTTAGCCCTTGCATGTCCTCATGCAAGACTCAACCTAAAGGAAACTAAACAAGGAAAATACCAAAATCAACTACAAACCAAAGTGGAAAAACTTATTCTCCAATGAATCATCAAAAGTGCTAAGTTTAGGGACAAAGTAGCATGTGAGGCATCAAGAATTTTCCAACAATCAAATCAAATGATCCCCACCTCTCTAAAGTATAAACCAAGCAACATCACTCAAAGTGCAAAGATCAAGTATGAAGAATCTCACAAGATGGTGGGTGAGTGTATGAAACTCACTAACTCTCAAGTGTGTGGGTAGAAATGTTTCACTCAATTCACCTCAATGGATCATGCATTACCATAGGCTTGCTAATCTTCTACTTCTCCACTACTTGCAATCATATGCAACACAAATTAAGAGGGCTTCATTAATGGTTGTAATGGGGTTAAGGTAAGGGTAGGAAAAATAGGGAAATGACAAGGTAGAACCTAAGGCAATAGGAGAAATATTGGTCAAGATATAAGCCAAGTTCACAAATGTGGGGGGTTTCCCAAAGTCATTCCATAACATATTCATTCCCTTCATGAACACTCCCATTTTGTTCGCCCTTTCTTTCTTTTCCTCTTTTTTTTTTCTTTCTGTTGTTGTTGTTTTTTTTTTTTTTTTATTTGCACACTTGCAATTTATGCTTTATTTGTAACCATCCACACTTGCAATTGATGCATATATGACTTTCATTTTGCACCCCCCCACACTTGATCTCCAACACAATAATGATAATGAAACCAATGCCTTCCTATTCCCTAAGGTTGGGTAGAATCATGGTTTTCCAAATGGGTTTAGGCTTGTAATGTGCTAGAATCAAAGAAAGAAAGGTCAACAAGGCTCAAAGGGGTTAACAGGGGAATTAATGCAAGGTGGGCTATATGGCCAAGTGGTTAAAAATGAAAAGAAATGCCTCTATATGTCCATGAATGCATATGAAAATGTAGCCTCAAAGAAGAATCAAAGCAAGTTCTAGAATGACATAAACTATGAGGGTTGACACACAAGAAAGAAAGGAATGGTATGAAATGCAACCATCCAAAACATAGCTCAAAAGCTCACAAGGGTAGTATTCATCATACTCAATCCAAGCAAATCAAGATCAATCACTCAATTCACACATTGCAAGAGGGAAAAGAAAAAATGAAATCATGTTGGAACTCCATCCACCTCAATATTTAATGTCCTAACTCAACAACCATCAATTCATCAAAGAAGAACAAGAGCAAAGATTATTTCAGCAACAAAAACAAACCCAAAATGCAAGACTAGCTGGAAAAATGCACAAGAGATAAACTAAAACTAATCATCGTCTCCCCACACTTCAACCCGACATTGCCCTCAATGTCATGCAATGTAATAGAATGCAAGGCAATTAGAAAGAAGTAGGAGAGGAAGAAGAAAACATCCCTATCAAGCATAGGTGGCCGCTAACAAGCGAACCTCCTTAATGGTGTCCACGGATAGCTCCTCATGAAACAGCTTCTGTCGGTGGCCATTCACAGTATAAACTCTGTCCGTCCTATGCTCCATAATCTGCACAAAGACCATAGGGAAAAATCTGAGTAACAATATAAGGACCAAGCCACCGAACGAAGCTTACAGAGAAAAGCTTGAGGCGGGAGTTGTAGAGGAGCACTTTCCGCCGATCGAGAACTCCTTCCGCAACAACATCCTATCATGGATGAGTTTGGCCTTCTCCTTATACATGCGAGCATTCTCATAGGCCTCTAAACGGATCTCCTCCAACTCCTGGCTGGAGCTTTCTATGAAGCCGGATCGTCCAGATCCAAGTTGCGGTGTTTAAGCGCCCAATAAGCTCTGTGCTCGATCTCTACTGGAAGATGGCATGCCTTACCAAAGACAATCCTATAGGGGGACATCCCCAAAGGTGTCTTGTAGGCAGTGTGATAGGCCCATAAAGCATCCTCAAGTCTCTTGCTCCAGTCCTTCTGTTAATTTGAGAACAGCTTCTCCAAGATCTGCTTCAACTCTCTGTTGGACACCTCCGCTTGTCCATTTGTCTGCGGATGGTATGGAGTTGAGACCTTATGGGTGACACCATACTTCTTCAGCAAGGTAGCCATGTTCCGGTTGCAGAAATGGCTTCCTCAGTCACTGATGATAGCTCTAGGCTCCCCGAACCTGCAAAATATCTGTGATCTGACAAAATTTATCACAACATGAGAATCATCAGTCCGGGTGGCCTTGGCCTCCACCCATTTAGAGACATATTCAACAGCCAGTAATATGTAAACAAAACCAAAAGAAAGGAAAAGGCCCCATAAAGTCAATACCCCAAACATCAAATATCTCACAAAACAATAAGGGTCAGCTGAGGCATCTCATTCCTACGAAAATACTACTGCCTTCTGGCATTGTTCACAATTCCTACAATATGTGTAGGCATCGCGAAACAAAGTGGGCCAGTAAAATCCTGCATCTAAAATCTTCCTAGCAGTCTTGTGTGGACCAAAGTGGCCACCGCAGGCAAGAGTGTGACAAAACTGTAAAATAGATGGCATCTCAGACTCATGCACACAACACCGAATGACCTGATCATTACACATCCTCCACAAGTACGGATCATCCCAAATATAGTACTTAGCCTCACTCCTAAGTTTATCTATCTGATGCTTTTTAAAATAAGCAGGTAACTCAAAGAAGAACGGATAATTAACTAGATCAAGATACCATGGGTCCTTACCTTGCAGCTGTAGAAGCTGCTCATCTGGAAAGGTCTCACGGATAGGAAGAGGCTCTAGGGTCTGCGGGATTCGGCTCAGGTGATCCGCTACTAGATTCTCGGCTCCACTTTTGTCCTTGATCTCTATATCAAACTCCTGCAATAGCAACATCCACCTAATGAGCCTAGGCTTAGCATCGGCTTCAAAGAGAACTTCTTTGCATGATCAGAAAAAACAGTCACTTTAGTTCCCAAAAGGTAAGCATGGAATTTATCTAAAGCAAAGACAATGGCTAGAAGCTCCTTCTCAGTGGTGGTATAGTTGGCCTGCGCAGTGTCCAAGGTTCGGGAAGCATAGGCTATAACATGGGGTATCTTCCCGACCCTTTGTGAAAGAACTGCTCCAACTGCAAAGTTGGAAGCGTCACACATCAGCTCAAATGCATACTCCCAGTTCGGCGGTTGAAGCACCGGGGCGGAGATGAGGTGCTGCTTCAGCTGGTCAAATGCCCTCCTACACTCATCATCGAATTGGAAGTCAACCTCCTTCTGTAATAGTCTGGATAATGGGAGTGCTATTCTGCTGAAATCCTGGATGAATCGCCTATAGAAACCTGCATGGCCAAGAAAAGACCGCACTTGCCGCACGCATGCGGGGTAAGGCAAAGAAGCAATGACATCTATCTTGGATTTATCAACAGAAATACCTTCCCCAGAGATAATATGACCTAAGACCACACCCTGCCTAACCATAAAATGACACTTCTCAAAATTTAAGACAAGGTGTGATTCAACACATCTACCCAAAACTCTAGCCAGGCTATCCAGACATGCATCAAAAGAAGAGCCGTAAACAGTAAAATCATCCATGAAAACTTCCATACAGTCCTCTAGAAAGTCAGAGAATATACTCACCATGCACCTCTGAAATGTACCTGGGGCGTTGCATAAGCCAAAGGGCATCCTCCGGTATGCAAATGTGCCGAATGGACAGGTGAAAGTGGTCTTCTCTTGATCTTCTGGTGCAATATGAATCTGAAAATAGCCAGAGAATCAAGAAAACAGTAGTGAGACTGACCTGCCAATCTCTCTAGCATCTGATCGATGAAGGGCAGAGGGAAGTGGTCTTTTCTGGTGGCTTGGTTCAGCTTCCTATAGTCAATCACGCACTCTCCGGTATTGCTCGCACTCGTGTGGGTACCAGCTCACCATCTGAATTCTTCACTACTGTAATACCGGTCTTCTTGGGGACAACTTGCACCGGGCTCACCCACTTGCTGTCTGAAATTGGATAAATGATGCCAGCAGCTAGAAGCTTGCTGACTTCTTTCTTGACCACATCCAAGATCAGAGGATTCAGTCTCCTCTGGGGTTGCCTCACTGGTTTCACACCCTCTTCTAACTGAATTCTGTGCATGCACGTAGAGGGGCTAATCCCAGGTATGTCCGCCAATGTCCAGCCTAAAGCCTTCATGTTCTGCCTTAGAATGTTTAACAACTTCTCCTCTTGTTACGGCAAATCCTTGGCTATGATGACTGGCGACTTCTCATTGGGTGCCAGGAATGTATACTTCAAGTTTTTCAGCAGAGGCTTCAACTCCAAGGTGGGTGGCTCTTGTATGGAGGGTGCTAATCTTGGAATTTGTTCTGTTTGTTTGATTTCAGCACTAGAATTTTCTGCAGCAGAAAATGCAGAATTTACAACTCGTAATTTGTAGGCTGAGAATCTAAGCAAAGCGAAATAGATTTGTTAGCAGAATATTCATAGAGTTTGAGTTTACGGTGTTGGGACAGAAATAGAACTGGAATGGACATCATCAACAAGAGCGAACTGTAATTAATAGCATCGAAATGGAATTTTTAGAAACAGAAATTTCAGAATGTAAATTGCGAAACAAAAACTGCAGATATGTAAATTTCAGAAATGTAATTCTCAACAAAGCAGAAGTTTCAAAATGTGCAAAGAACAAAGAGAATTTGAACTCTCAATAGCGAGGTTAACAACTTGAAACCTGCAGAAACTAAATCAATACTGCGAGTTCAAGTCTACAAAAATTGCACAATCGAGTTGGAATTAATGAAAGCAGAACCAGAAATTTCAGCATGTAAATTAACATAATTAAATGGTTGAGAATCTGAATCATGGAGGCATGCATCAATCTCAAGACAAACAACACATTTATCATGAATTCCATCACAATCGAACATTGAAATTCATCTTGAAAGCCTACAATTTCGGAAAATCATCCAACAAATGTTCATGCACATTATCAACCAATGAATCAATGATATCTAAGTGAAAAATGAATGCTCTTCCGGTGGGAATTTCATGGCATCACACAAGTTAAAATTCACTTTGCTATCTCCAAATTCCATTGACAAGGTACCAGAATGCACATCAATCTTGGTTTTTGCGCTTTTAGAAATAGCCTACCTAAGATCAATGTTGGTTGATTAATATGCATGTCATCCTCCATATTCAACACATAAAAATCAGTAGGGAATATCAATTCATTTACTCTCACCAAAACATCTTCTAAAACTCCTTCGGGGTGGGTTGTGCTCCGGTTGGCTAGTTGAATGACCACTCCCGTTGGCTTGAGCTCTCCCATGTGCAAGGACTTGTAAACCGATGTTGGCATGACATTGATTGAAGCACCAAGGTCTAGCATGGCTTGATTGAATTGCTTGCTCCCTATGGTGCAAGGGATGGTAAAAGTGCCCGGATCCTTGCATTTAGGTGGAATGCTCGGTTGGATGATGGCGGATACATTTCTGCCCATGCTGACTGTAACATCCCCGATTTTTGTCTAAGCTAATTAGTTCAGTGATCCTGGCTAATTAGAGAGGTTAACGATTAATTGAGAATTAATCAATTAATCTCGAGAGCAAGAGCTTAGTAAATTAAAGGCAAGTCAACAAGATAAGTAAAAGTCAACAATTGAATTAATTAGCATTTAGATGATTATAACAATTATAAAGATGTAGAAACTTCCCTTTAATTATTATTTGAAAGTTTGGTCAAAGCAAGAGCCATATCCAACCATCCATTTGCCTTCTCATCATACACCACTAGATCAAGAGTCCATGTTAGTAGATTCCTTGAGTCATGACAAAAGATCCACCCTTCTCTATCAAGATTGTGACACTTGGAGTGATCACAACCATCCAATGCCAATCCTAGGATAGAACATGCTTTTAACCACTTGAAAAGAAACACCTACAAGTCTTTACCCAAGTGCCAAGACTCAAAGGAAACACAACACTCTCTTTTGCCCCAAGGTTTTTCCCACTCCCTAGCTTGTGTAAGAAGCAAAAATCACATCACCTTTCTCCCCATTTGTGCGCCACTTTCAGCCCTCCCTCTCTCCTCAATTCATTTTCATTTCCTCTCTCAAGAATACACACAAAAGCTCTCACCTCTCTCTAAACCTCTCTTTGTTCTTCCTACTCTTCTTCTTGTTCTTCTTGTTTTCCTACCCTAAGTCCTCACTTTTCTACCACCATCACCCTCATCTCCTATCACTACCATCACTATCCCTTCAAGGACTACCATTTTTGGTCCTTGGAGAAACAAAGCCACTCATACACAAGCCTTACTATCAAGCTCAAGGAGAAGGAGGCCATCTCCAACATCTTTCTTTCTCTTCAAGCTTCAAGAAATCCAATTGGTAGTGACTTTAACCCTCTCCTTTTCATGTATTTTTCAAGCTCTAGAACTCCTAAGCTCTTCATAGCTAGGTGGTTTTAGGACTTGCTCCAAGGTCTCATGACCATTTCTTGCTCTATGAGCTTTCTTTGTCTTGTTGAAAAATGTTGCCTTGAAGTGAGAATATGTGGCATGATGGTTTTATGTATCTTGCTTTATCTTGGTTTAAAATACTGATTTGATAACTAAAATATTGAAGATGATGATGAGATAAAACATGAAAATGGTGATTTGAAGGGATATAACAATTTCTCCATAAGCTTGAAGTGAAAAACTTAAAAACTAGTGAATCTGGAATTCTGGCAGTCTGTAAAGCGTGCGGTATGTTTATTGCTACAAAACTCAAAATGCAACGAAACTAATTTTCTATGAAAGTAGACTCAAAGAGCTTTCCATACATATAAAATATGTGAGATTTGGCCTTAAAACGAGAGAGATATGATTTTTCAAAGTTTGCTGTTCCTGGATAGGTTTCTGTCCGGGCAGTAGGTAATAAATCATGCATAACTCAAGTTATACATAACATTTTTAAGTGGCGCTTGTTTTGTTTAAAAATAGACTCAGAGAAGTATAAGCATACCAAAATTCGAAATAAAAGAGTAAAAGATGAAATTATGGTGAATTTTTGAAGTTACTGCCTCACTGTAAAAGTAAAACTGGTTAGGGTAAAAGTTAAAGAATAAGGAGAAATAAGCTTTAAGACATTAATACCCTTATATTAAGCATTGGAAAAACCTTCATAATTCAACTTAAAAGTGTCAAAAGGATAATAGATAAAATTGGCACTAAGCCTAATAAAAGAAGTTTACACAAGAGGCAATCTCAATTAAAAGCTTGCACCAAATTTTCTAAGCCAAGCTCATAAAACTTTGCTTGAGAATATGCCTATGTTTATATGAAAGCATGATGCTATGATGATGATGAGTAATGATGATGATATGATATGATGATGATGATTATGATATGATATGATGATGATCATGAGGATGATGATGTGATATGATGATGATCATGATAGTGTTATGATGATGATAAGGATGATAATGATATGATGACGATATTATGATGAATCATGATGATATGAATATGATACGTTGATAATATGATGCTTAATGCTAAACACGAAAAGACTAATAAATATGAACACCCTGGGGACGGCAATACGTAACGCCTAAATGTGGAAGAGAATTAGAATAACTTTGCATCATAAGCTGTAATAAGAAAAAGATAAACTAAGGGTATGATCCTTCAAAAGGGAAGGTGACCTAATTTAAGTTTCCTCTCACCCACGACTCACATGAGGCATGGCATGACTCAGCTAGTGTGAGTATAGGGGATAGGTCTTACATGAGGCATGGCATGACCCAGCTAGTGTAAGTGAGAAATTCTATGGTGGCGGCGGCTGACGGTATGAGCTCATTACCACTTATGTTTAGTGGGTGAAAAGATAAAGTTAAGTTAAGAAAAGAAAAGGGACCTCGGTCTAAACCCTAGCAAGGGAAGAAGTTAAGAAAAACTTATAGCATAGTCATGCATTTTTATATGATTATACTTGTGCCCATATATGTTATGATGTAAATGATTAGAGATTATGTTAAAATTGAATCCACTTCGGATATTCATGTTTTCGAAAACCTAAGAACGAAACCTTATGAATGTTCACTATTTTCATTAATAAAATCGAAGTGGCTGGGACGATGATGATGACACTTTCGTGTCGGGTTCGAGTCCTACTGAGAGATTCCATTTCTCACCCTAGTTGTTCTTCCATATCGTCACCAGATCTCGACGGCGCATCCGGTGGAGTGGAGCGTGGATCCCCAACACGGTGAGCGGACGTGTGACGTGGGGTGCAAGACGAAGCTGTTTTGGGACTTGTAGCGACCATCGCTCTGCATCTTCGCATATTTCTTTTGAGTTAGGCTTTGTCATTTAAACTTGTACTTCGTATCTAGTATTTGGATCATGGCTCAACCATGAGTCTCCCTTGTTGTAATGCTGAAATATATGTATATATATATTATGAACCCATATGAATGTAATGGTTAGTTATTTAATGCAATATATTTGTGAATTATTATTTGTTTACCTTATCCTTGTTTTATGATATTGGAGTATATATTTTATGCGACACGCTCTTTCTCTGTCTAGCTTCTCGTTCAAGGCTTTACTTTTCAAAGCGGCTGCAAGCGGCAGCGTATTTCAAAGAAAAATCTTATCGTATTTTCCACGTAACTTAATTTCAAGCAAAGATTAGTTTCCCACGAGCATAAGTAACAACTAATAAAATGCCGTAATACGACTAAAGCGTAGTATGGGTTTATTAGGGTGTTACACTGACTTTTTCATTTCCCTTCAGCCTCCTTCTATGAGTGCATAAGTCTTTGAGAAACTTTGCATATTTGGGAATTTGCTTGATTGCATCCAAGAGTGGAATATTAACTTCAACTTTTCTGAATGTCTCCATGACCTCCTTGTCCAGTGCCTTACGCTCGCTTCTTGTTTTGTGTCACTCTATTGGGGAAGGGCAGTGGCAATTTCTCACTTTGTTCAACTTGCTTGCTATTGCTTGGTTCCGCATAATTTTCCTCTGATTCTGCAGAATCAGATTTTTCTTGTATCCTTGGTTGTTCTGCAGAATCTGCAGAATCTGGTTGTTCAACATCAGGAACCTTAAGTTGCTTGCCACTTCTCAGAGTGATGGGCCGACATTCCTTGGATTGCTCACGGATTGGGAGGAGGTTGCCAAAACCTTGGGATTTCAGCTCATTCAACTGTTTGTAGCCAATCGACCAATCTGTGTTTGCGGACTTTGGATCTTTGGCTTCATTCTTTCTTTGGCCGAACACTACTGGTCGCCATCTGCTTCACTAATTCTGCCAAGCTTGGTTTTGAGCTGCTGCTTTGTGGCTGGTCTGGTTTAGCTTCTTTGTGGATCACTGTCTCATGTTTGGTCCTGCAACATTGTGCTTGAACTGATATTGAGGCTGCTGCTGCTGTTGGAATTGATTAGCATTACCATACCTCAGGTTTGGGTGGTCTCTCCATCCGGGATTGTATGAATTAGAAAAGGGGTCATAATTCCTCTGCTTTGCTGGTTACGTGGTCATTGATAAGGCCTCCCAGAAAAATTCCAACAAGCTGTTTCATTGCCTTCTTGCAATTTGTTGCGGACATTGGTGCATTGCATGACCTGGTATACTGACAAATTCCACAAAGGCTTGCCGGGTGGTGGTATGGATTGCTTTGAGGTGTTGTATCGACCAAGTGCCATTTGCCTCACTAAAGTTGTCAACTCATCTATTACATTCTCCATCCTCTTTGGTTCGGATTATAGGTATTCACTTCATTCACTCCTCTTGTAGGCACTATGGCTCGGTACCAAATTGTTGAGCATTTTCAGCCATGTTAGCAATCAAGTCCCGGTCATGCGGCCGGGGTTTTATCTACGAGCTCCTCGAGCGGCATCAACCATACTTCTATCCATTGGCATCAGACCTTCATAAAAGTACTGAATAAGGAGCTGGTCACTAATCTGGTGGTGTGGACAGCTTGCAGACAATTTCTTGAATCTCTCCCAATATTCATGTAAGGTCTCACCATGGATCTGCCTTATGCCACATATATCTTTTCTAATTGCAGCAGCTCTTGAAGCAGGAAAGAATTTCTCTAGAAACAGCCTATTCATGTCTTGCCAGCATGTAATGGAACCAGGATGCAGATAGTAAAGCCAATCCTTTGCAGCTCCATCAAGTGAGAAAGGAAAAGCTCTCAATTTAATGTGATCTTCATCAACTCCATGTGGCCTCATGGTGGAGCACACCACATGGAATTCCTTGAGATGCTTGTGTGGATCTTCTCGGCCCAGGACCATGGAACTTAGGAAGCAAGTGTATCAATCCCGATTTGAGCTCAAAATCCGCATGCAGTGCAGGTATTGGATGGCAAGAGCTTGGTAGTTGACATCAGTCTTGCCACTCTTTCAAAGTCCTATCATGATTGTTAGCCATGTTTTCTCGAAGCAAGCGGTCGATCTCGAGAACTCAAATCAGTGAATTCAGATGCAGACTCACTAAAACTATCACTATGCAAGCTACTACTATGCAAATGACTAGTATGAAGACTATGCACACTACCCTGACTCCTAATGAGCCTATGGAATGTTCTATCTATCTCAGGATCAATATCACACAAATTTTGAGGATTGGACCTGGTCATGCATGATCAGACAAAATTACTTGCAATGCAAGAAAAGCACTAAAAATGCAAGAACACAAGAACCAGCATGCACAAGTGTAACATCCTCGATTTTTGTCTAAGCTAATTAGTTCAGTGATCCTGACTAATTAGAGGGGTTAACGATTAATTGAGAATTAATCGATTAATCTCGAGAGCAAGAGCTTAGTAAATTAAAGGCAAGTCAACAATTGAGATTTAATGCATTAAAGATTATAATTAAAAGCCTAATTGCCCAATCCTTATTAATCCATGATTTAGAACATAAAATCAAGGTGATCTAATCTAATTAACTAAGAGCACATAAGTCTCAAAACTTAATCACATTAACCTTCATATCTTCTTACAAAATTAATGAGAAAATCCTTCTTAGCTAAAATGTGCTAATGAGTAATTTAAACCAATTGAATTAATTAACATTTAGATAATTACAACAATTATAAAGATGTAGAAACTTCCCTTTATTTTATTGTTTGAAAGTTTGGTCAAAGCAAGAGCCATATCCAACCATCCATTTACTTACTCATCATACACCACAAGAGCAAGAGTCCACATTAGTAGATCCCTTAAGTCATGACAAGAGTTGTACTCTTCTTCACCAAGATCATGACACTTGGTGTGATCCTAGCCATCCAATGCCCAATCCTAAGAGAGCTCATGCTTTTAACCACTTGACAAAAACACTACATAGTCTTTACTCAATTGCCAAGACTCAAAGGAAACACAACACACTCTTTTGCCCCAAGGTTTTTCCACTCCCTAGCTTGTGTAAGCAAAATCACATCACCTTTTCTCCCCCATTTTGCGCCACCATCAGCCCCTCTCTCTCCCTCATTTCATTTTTCACTTCCTCTCTCAAGACACACACACACAAAGCTCTCTCCTCTCTCCTCTCTCCAAGTCTCATACTCTCTTCTTCTTCCAAGTTTCATTGTGATCTTCAAACCCTCATACTACTTCCTACTCATCTCCATCTACCATTCTCACAAGCCCTTCAAGGACTACCATTTTTGGTCTTTGGAGAAACAAGATCACTCATACACAAGCCCCATTTCCAAGCATTCAAGGAGGAAGGCTTTCTCCAACCTTCTCCACCTTCAAAATCCTTCAAGAAAACTCTCTTTGGTAGTGACTCTAACCCTTCCTCTCTATATGTTTTTCAAGAACTAGAACCCCTAAGCTCTTCATAGGTAGGTGGTTTTAGGACTTGCTTCAAGGTCTCATGACCACATCTTGCCTTATGAGTGTTCTTGCCTTGATGAAAATGTTGTTTTGAAAAGAGATTTTGTGGTATGATGGTTTTTATGTATCTTGCTTTATTTTGGTTCAAAATACTGATTTGGTGACTCAAACTTTGAATATGATGATAAGTTAAAACATGAAAATGGTGATTTGAAGTGATATAACAATTTCTCCATAAGCTTGAAGTGAAAAACTTAAAAACTAGTGAATCTGGAATTCTGGCAGTCTGTAAAGCGTGCGGTATGTTTATTGCTACAAAACTCAGAATGGAACGAAACTATTTTTCTATGAAAGTAGACTCAAAGAGCTTTCCATACATATAAAATACATAAGATTCGGAGTTAAAATGAGTGAGATATGATTTTTCAAAGTGGACTGTTCTCGGATTGGTTTCTGTCTGGGCAGTCTACACTAAAATGTGTATAACTCGAGCTACAAAAATGATTTTTGAGTGAGACCAAGTTTAATTGAAAGCTAAGACATAGAGGAACAAACCCATAAAACAGTTTTCTCAGATTCCTTCTGAGTAATTATAATGAGAAGCAACAATCCACTGTACCGGGAGTGAACTTAGAAACTGAACAGTCAGAATAAAATATGCATAACTCAAGCTACAAAATGAATTTTTAAGTGGGGCTTCTTTTGTTTAAAAATAGACTCAGAGAAGTATAAGCATACCAAAATTCGAAATAAAAGAGTAAAAGATGAAATTATGGTGAATTTTTGAAGTTACTGCCCCACTGTAAAAGTAAAACTGGGTATGGTAAAAGTTGAAGAATAAGGAGAAATAAGCTTTAAGACATTAATACCCTTACATTAAGCATTAGAGAACCCTCATAATTCAACTTAAAAAGTATCAAAAAGGACATTAGACAAAATTGGCACTAAGCCTAATAAAAGAAGTTTACACAAGAGGCAATCTCAATTAAAAGCTTGCACCCAATTTACTAAGCTAAGCTCATAAAACTTTGCTTGAGAATATGCCTATGTTTATGTGCAAGCATGATGCTATGATGATGATGAGTAATGATGATGATATGATATGATGATGATGATTATGATATGATATGATGATGATCATGATGATGATGATGTGATATGATGATGATTATGATAGTGTTATGATGATGATAAGGATGATAATGATATGATGACGATATTATGATAAATCATGATGATATGAATATGATATGCTGATAATATAATGCTTAATTATAAACATGAAAAGACTAATAAATATGAACACCCTGGGGACGGCGATACGTAACGCCCAGAGGTGATTGATAAAGGAACCACATTTGGGGACGGCGATACGTAACGCCTAAATGTGGAAAAGAATCAGAATAACTTTGCATCATAAGCTTTAATAAGAAAAAGATGAACTAAGGGTATGATCCTTCAAAAGGGAAGGTGACCTAATTTAAGCTCCCCTCACCCATGACTCACATGAGGCATGGCATGACTGACTAGTGTGAGTATAGGGGATAGGTCTTACATGAGGCATGGCATGACCCGCTTAGCGTAAATCTTGAAATTCTATGGTGGCGACGGCCACGGTATGAGCTCATTACCACTTATGTTTAGTGGGTGAAAAGATAAAGTCAAGTTAAGAAAAGAAAAAGGGACTTCGGTCTAAAACCCTAGCAAGGGAAGAGGTTAAGAAAAACTTATAGCACAGTCATGCATTTTTATATGATTATATTTATGCCCATGTATGTCATGATATAAATGATTAGAGAGTATGTTAAAATTGAATCCATTTCGGATATTCACGATTTCAAAAAATGCAAGAATTGAACCATATGCATGCTCACTATTTTCATTAATAAAACCGAAGCGGCTGGGATGATGACGATGACACTTTCGTGTCGGGTTCGAGTCCTCAGAAATTCCATTTCTCACCCTCGTTATTCTTCCGTATCGTCACGGATCTCGGCGGCGCATCCGGTGGAGTGGAGCGTGGATCCCCAACACGGTGAGCGGACGTGTGACGTGGGGTGCAAGACGAAGCTGTTTTGGGACTTGTAGCGACCATCGCTCTGCACCTCCGCATATTTCTTTTGAGCTGAGCATTGTCATTCAAATTTGTACTTAGTATCTAGTATTTGGACCATGGCTCGACCATGAGCCTCTTTTGATGTAATGTTGATATATATGTATGTATATATATATTATGAACCCATATCGATGTAATGACTTTGCTATATAATGCAATGTACTTGTGAATTACTATTCATTTATCTTTCTCTGATTTTATGATATTGGAGTACGTATTTTATACGACACGCCGTTACTCTGTCTAGCTTCTCGTTCAAGGCTTTACTTTCAAAAAGTGACGACGTATTTCAAAAGAAAAAGAAAAATTTTACCGTATTTTCCGCGTAATTTAATTTCAAGTGCAGTTTAGTTTTCCACGAGCATAAGTAACAACTAATAAAACGCCGTAATACGACTTAAGCGTAGTATGGGTTTATTAGGGTGTTACAACAAGCACTCAAACTAGGTCAAGGGGAGGTGGATCAGATCAGTTTTAGGATGCAAATGAAGCACAAGAAAGCTCAGATCAAAATAAGCTTGTTTGCTACCTGAAAATTGAATTAGAAAAATCAGAAAATCCTAAAAATTAAGAAAAAATGGCCTAAATGATGGTTTTTTTGAAAAGTTTGTGCCCCAAACCGCCTCCGGCCATTTGTCTAGCTAGATCTCAAAAAGTTATATGAAATAGACATATAATTTGCATCAAACGGAGTTATATGCAAAAAGTTATGCCCTTTCAAAGTTTTGGTCTACTTTTTGTGAAAAGTCACAACAAATGATGGAAATTGCCAAAATTAAGTGTCACCTGACCCTATGGGTCACTTTTGCTCAGAAGGATGGTGAAACTTTGGACAGCAATCCTTGGTTCCAAACTCCCACTTAGGATCCACTTCCGTACCTCCTATTAGGCTCCCTTATGCTCCCTTGGTGTAATTCTGTAAAAACAGGGTCAGCACTCACAACCAAGGTTAGCAACAATCCTAATATGATTAATGTGGTCTATAGAAGCAAGGAAAGGCACTGTTCTATTGGTTGATGCAGAAAGTGCTATGACAGGTACTCGAAATGCTATGCAAGGTGAGGCTAAAGATGCTACTGATATGGATGCAGACTAAGGCTTATATGAATGACTATTCTATGATGCAAACTCTATTAATGTCTGTAGACTAGAAAATGTAGAATGGAGGTTATGTACGAACTAGTCTATGAGCTGGTTATGCAGATGAGGAATTTGCCTAGCCTAGCTTATGAAGGTTCCTAGTTGCAGGATGCATAATGCAGAATGCAGAAGAGAAACCAGAATGCAAGGATAGAAGCCAAATGTGCAGAGTGTAGGACCACACAAAGAAAATAAAATTGGACACTAACACTAAAACTAACAACTCGTGAGCCATCAAACAAAACAAGCGAGAAAAGCGCAATGAGAGAATTTGGGGAGTCAGTATGGATGCAAAACCACAACATAAAGCAGATTAAACACTAAAGACTCGAAACACTACTAATTCGAACTACTCTTAATGCGGACTACTCCTAGTGCAGAAACTTCGTAAATGCAGAATATCACGAGAATATGCACAAACATGACAACTCATGAACACGGCACAATGTAATCACACATGCACCGACTGACACAAGCACAAACAAGGAGTTAGCATGATATTCACAGTATGAACATGATCAAACATAATGTATCATCCTCAAGCAGCGCCAAAATTTGACTCAGCGTCAGTAACACGAGCAAATTAAACCGAATAGCGACTATAGTATAGTAGCCAACTCGAATGGTTTCCCAAAGATGAACACACTATTTGATCAAAAAATTCAGGGGTTTTTATAACAAACACTTAAAATGCAATCTGAATTCCAAAGCAAACAGAAAACAAAAGGCTAAACCGAATTAAAATTCTAATCCAAGACACACAAGAAGAAAGCAATCAACACTCAATCATTGGATTCAAATATACATGCACACTCCAATTCGATGATTAATTTTAGATTCAATTGAAACCTCAAATCAAACCTAGCATTCACATGAAAATCTCCATGCATTCAACTAATCACTCAAGCAATTCGGTTTAGAGACCTCTAAAACCAAATTGATTTTGGATTAGCTTCCAAACCAATGCTCTAATCTCATATTCAGATCTGAAATATGAATCACACTCTTGAACAATCGAATCACATATATCAACCGAATTATACATGATTTGATTGACTCTTAATCAACATGCATGAATGAAAACCTCCAATTCAATTACGAGATTAAGAAGAAGAGAAGAGGAGTGAAACCGAAATTGGAATTTCCATGTCTTAATGCACCAATCCTCAAGAGCTTGAATGCTTCTCTTGATGCCTTGGATCAGAGGAGGATCACCCCTCCATTAATGGAGGAAAACGCAAAAGAGAGAGAGAGAGAGAGAGAGAGAGTTTTCTTATTCAATAAAACTAAAAATTACCAAATGAGCAAAAAGGTCCTGAAGCATAATCAGAATTTCTATATATACCTCTAATTAAAAGTCACTAATTACTTAATTAAAATAATCCTCTTTTCCTAAGCTAAATTTGGATAGCTCATTTGCCCAATTTGGATGCTTAGAGAGAAAGTTGTGCCCAAAACAAGTTGAGTGGGCTCTCTTAGACTCAGCAGCGACTTCCAACATGTTTTTGGGCCTCATAACGGTTCTTCTTGGCTTAGTGCTCTGAACATAAGATGAAGCCCTGGATGTTAGCTTTCCAATGCCACCGGAATGGGCTCAATTGAGTCCCTGTAGCCCAAGATATGGTCCAATCATTGAAGGCTGCTCATAAACCGTGCCCAAACGCTTCAGTTCAGTTCCGAGCCCAATTTCGGCTTTAAGATCTCAGAATTAGCCCTTGCCCTCTTCATAGAAATTGTAGCTCTATCTCTTAGCTTTCCTACAAATCAAGAAGCATAATAAAATGAGGTATAGAGCTCAAGATATGATCTAAACACTGAAGCAGGTCAAAATAACCGAAATCTTTGCCAATTAACTAAGTCTCACTAAGATCCAAAAAAGGAAAATGATCTAAACTCAACCAATTAAGCACAAAGGAGGATTAATAAAACAAGTATGAAGGATAAAAATAGTATAAAAATCCAATTCATCAATCCCTTACTGCCGTGGAAATCCAACCTCAGCTTTCCAAGATCGATTCGGAGTAGCCTTGGGGTCCCAAATTCATTCGGAACTCATCTAGTTTACAGATTCAGGAAACCAACTTCCCAACAATATTTAATTAAATTATCCTTTTATTTTATTAAGTTTTATCATTTCACTTAATTAAAACGAAGAAAATATGTTTTGCTTGACCTAATTAATATTAGAGAATGAAGAAAACACGTTGACATAAGGAGATTCCTGGTCAAGCCCAAAAATAGGAGCCTCGTCCTACTAATTCAAATGATATCATGTACTTTAACATAAATATTTTAAAACAAACTAGTGGTTATTTATTTATTTTTTTTTACCGTCACTTGTGGTTATTAGAACAAAAAAAAAAAAAAACAGAACAACAGAAATATTCTTAGCATAATAAGTTTTTTGTTACATTAATAACAAAATTCTGCGGTTAAAATATAGAGTTTAAAGCATATAAATTATTATATTATTATTAATCTTATTATTCTTCAACAATATATTTGGCGCATTCTCTGCCGCAATTGTAATTTAGTGCAGCTGATGTAGTTTGTCTTTCTATTACATAATATTAGTGTGCCACTATTTAAGATGTGCTGTGGCAGTGCCACTAGCTCACGCGCTCGTCCCTGCATCCTGGGGTCGAGAGTTCAAAATTTTTTTGCCCCATTTTTTCTTTTTTGCGATTGTTTCATTTAAAAAAAAAAGAAAAAAGGTAAAATAAAAAACAAAACAGGTCTTAGCTCTTCGATTTACCAATTTGATTTGTCAATTATTTTATTTTTTTACTTTGTTTTTTTTCATTTGTCATTTGGTCATTTTCATTTTCATTTTATTTTTTTCTCCACCTTCTTTTCTGATTGCTATCTCTTTTTTTTATTTCAGTGTTAATTGTTTTTCTTTATTTATCTAAGTAATAATGTCACTCTATATAAATAACAAATCTATTTTATTTTTTCTCTCCTTTTTATTCAACATCATAATAACAATTTATTGAAATCAAATGAAAGAAAATTTATATATTAATTATTAAAATTAACATTTAATATATGATATATTACTATAATATTTATGCAAAAATTCAATAAAATAAATTTTTTGTATTTCCACTTCCATATCCTTTTTTGATATCCTAATAAAAAAATCTTAAAATTAAATTAAAGTATATCCATAATATCTATTTACAAATTATTTTATTCGAATTCAATATAGCCTAATTTCTATACATTGTATATAAAAAATTCAATTTTTTATCCTACCCTTGTCTTTTCAATTTAATTAGATTTCATGCAAAGTTTTCAAACTCATATATATAATAATATAAATAATTCTTGATATTACATGATAAAATATATATACTTATAAAATATTACAAAACACATCTTCATGCGTAACTAAACTAAGAGGAAATAATTATAAAAATAAAACGTATAACTGTGACATCATTATTATAAAAAACAAACTACATTTGAAAAAAAATTATATAAATGTATTCTATATAATAATTTTTTATTAGAAGTGTAATGCATTGAAAAGTATAATTGTTTTTATAGATTAATATTTTTTAATTTATATATTGTAATTCATATTTAGTTAGTCTTTTATATAAATCCACATAAATGACCTTTCTCTTAATAGTTTCAAATGGTAATCCACAATCATCAAGCAAAAATATTCAATGCTGCAAGAGGGATATAAAATTGTATATCATAATACATTACACTTTTGATATTGAGTAGTTGTACAAAATGCATTTAAACAATTTTTATCCAAAGTAATTTAATTTCTAAAGTAATGATGTCACAATTATAATTTTCATTTGTATAATGATTTCATATTAATTTATTTAGATGCAAAGATGTATCTTGTAATATTTTATAAGTATATGTATTTTATCATTTAATATTAAGAATTATTTATATTATTATATATATGAGCTTGAAAGCCTTACGTAAAGAATAATTGAATTAAAAAGTATGAGGGTAAGATAAAAAATTGAATTTATTATATATAATATATAGGAATTAGGTTATATTGAATTTAAGAAAAATAACTTGTAAATAGATATTATGAATATGCTTCACATTAATTTTAAGATTTTTTTATTGAAATACTAAAGAAAGAGACGAAAGTGGGAAATAAACAATTTTGTTTCTTTTTTTTATTATTGAAATTTCACTTAAATATTACAAGAATATATCATATATTAAATGTTAATTTTATTAATTAATATATAAAATTTCCTCCTTTTGATTTCAATAAATTATTAGTAGGATGTTGAATAAAAAGGAAAGAGAAAAATAAAATAAATTTTGTTATTTGTATGGAGTGATATTATTACTTAGATAAATAAAAGAAAAAAGATAATTAACATTGAAATTAAAAAAAAAGAGAGAGATGGCAAACAAAAAAGAGGGTGCAGAGAAAAAGTAAATAAAAATTACGAAATAACAATTCTAAGAAAAAATAAAGCAAGGCAAAAATAAAATGATTGGCAAATGGAAGAGCTAAGGCCTATTTTTGTTTTATTTTCTTTTTTTTTCAAAAATGAAATAATCACAAAAAATGGAAAAGTGAAGTGAGAAAGGTTCAAACTCCTTTTTTTTTTTATGAAAAGAAAGGTTCAAACTCTTGACCCCAGCATTGAGGGATGCACGAATCGAATGGGAGCAATTGCACCGAAATCCAACTATAATAAAGAAACAACCATATTTTTTTAATGAAGAAAAATTTAAGCCAAAAAAAATTGTCTCAATTTGAGGTTAAAATATACTTTTAGAATTATTAATCATTATCCAGGGATTAGTTTACCTGATTAGTCTTTTACTCTTATATTGTAATGACTTAGGTTCGAATATCAGATTTTGTTATTGGTGAGTGATCTATAATTATATTTTTGCAAGCACTCAATAAGTTTGAAGATATATCCTAATCCTGAAATGGCATGAGTCTTTTACGCAGCCTAAACTTTTGTTAATAAAAAAATTATTAGACAATTATGAAAACACTTATAAATGACTAATTTTAAAGGAGTTCAAAAATGGAAACCTGTGGTGGACATGAAAATGAAACATTTCATGTGAAAATTTTATATAGTCTTATAATGTATAGATTTTTACTACTAGTTTCTAATTCGAATCTCATAAAAAAATTTAATCAATAATAAAAATTTATACATAATATTATCATGTAAAACTTTCATAAAAAAGAATTCATTTTCACAAAATTTATCCATACATCAATTGCACATCACCATATCATAACCAAGAATATGGCCAAGTTGTAATTATGTTCACATTTGGGTCTATGCTTTCAAACCAATATAGTCAAGCTTATCAATGTGTAGCACAAATTATCAAAGCAAATTGACCCAACGGAGGTTGATTAATAGGTTTTGTTATTGCTAAATGATCTATAAGTACTTTTGTAAGCATTCCATAAGTCCAAAGATATATCCTAATCTTAAACTGGGACGAGTCTTTTATGATCCTAAACTTTTGTTGACAAAAAAAATTATTACTTATAAATGACTAATTATAAATAAAGGAGTTCAAAATTGGAAACCAATAATAGTACATAGAATGAAACATTTCATGTGAAAATTTTATATAAACTTATTATGTATAGATTTTTACTACTAATTTCTAATTTGAATCCCATAAAAAATTAATCAATAATAAAAATTTATATATAATATGATCATGTAAAATTTTTTATATACAATAATTCATTTTCACATAATTTATCCATGCATTAATTGCACATCACCACATCATAACTGAGAATACGACCAGGTTGTAATTATGTTCACACTTAGGTCTATACTTTCAAACCAATATAGTCAAGGTTATAAATGGGTAGCTCAGATTATCAAATGCAAATTGACGCAAAGGAGGTAATCATTTACTAGGTTTTGTTATTAATGAGCGATCTATAAGTGCTTTTGTAAGCACTCAATAAGTCCAAAGATATATCTAAATCCTAAATTAGGATGGGTCTTTTACACAACTTAGACTTTTGTTAATAAAAAACTTATTTGATGCTTATAAAAACACTTGTAAATTGTAACACCCTACTAATTTAATGTTATACTTAAGTCATAGCATAAAATTAAGTAGATTGTGTTACCGTATTGATACTCTGCTTACGTTTCGTGATTCGTATCACATCTCTTTTTTTTTTTGGTAAACAGAAGAAACGGCGCGCTGTATATAAAGAACGTGCCAATATGGCAGAACGTGACAGAGTTCAATAAAACATAATAGAAAAGATGAGAATAAATATTATACCATCATCAACTGTATACGTACATATATAGGTCAGAAGCCAACGCTTTAGTCTATGTATATATTTTTCAAAAGCGAGTAAAATAAAAAAACAGCAAAACTCCTATTGCTGAAAAGGTAGAGACAGAAATGCCGGGAGCCAGCTATGTACAGCGAGTCCAACTCGAGGTCAGGGTGGAGCTGCAGGTCTGGAGTCTCAATAAAGAGAGTGGCCGTAGAGTTCATCACCAGCGTCTGAGAATGATGTGGAAATGCAAAACGGGGTGAGAATTTAAGGAAATTCTCAGTAGGGTTCGCTATGATGTTTAACTGACGTCACATTCATTCTCAGTTGCCTCGGGTTTTATTTAATTATAAAAACATAAGATCAAGCTTAACTATCCATATTTAATAAGTTTAAGAAAATGTCTGGTCCGAGGTAAGGTCCAGTTTTACTTAAGACAAAGATAAGAAATGTAATAGGTCACTAACAAGAAACACGTAATAATGATCAGAACAAATGAACATATAGCAGTAAGTAAATATGACAGACAAACAGTAAATAACTTGTAGTGACTGTTCAATGTAATCATGCATTTAATGAAATCATACAAAACTTATTCTTGAATCTTTCTTCATAAACTTTTTCTATTACTTGGTCCCCTGGGAGTTCTTGGCCATTTTAGACTCCTGAGTAATAATCTGCTTTTCAGGATCAAGCTCGTTCCTATACAAGAATGCTGGGTTTACTTTCCCCGACCTCCCCACCGATCTATTCCCCTTAACTTTAATCCGAGGCTGACCCAAGTATCATGAAACTTTCATCATAACATACTTTTCATGTTCATCATAACATAACCTTCATAACTTTCTTGAAAATGCACATGTATCTACATGTATATCATAACTCATGTATAGACTTTACCGAAATTTCGGCGGCATAACGGAATATGTCCGCTTCCCCATGAATAGTGCCAGTACTCAGAACACCAATTTCTCATAGAAATCAACATATTTCATTCATGCTTCAATCATCATATTTAAGGCACAAGTATTACAATTAAAACATGGTTGCTATCTCACTACTTGCATTCAACCCAGTTTTTGTAATCCAGGCTATAATTTCTATTTAACTCATTTGGATCTCAATTTTGGATATGTTAAAGTGTTATGTGTCTATTTTCTAACCTCTTTGGTCCCATCTAATTTTGATAAATATAGCTCAAGTTATTTAGGTTTTATCCTGGCCTGCTCTGTAGCTGGGCAGAATCACACACCCAAAAGTAAAAATCCACTAAAAATAAAAAACTAATCCAAATCATACGAAATTAGTCTCATATTAAAGCTAACAGGATAACCTTTCATTTGCAAAAATTTCCATTACATTTGACCTAGTAGGGCTCGAGTTATAAGTCTTGAAATCTGACCTTCCTGAACTGCCCTATTTTGGCCCGGTTTGGACATAGGGCAACTTTCTTGGACCACTGGGAACGAACGGGACCTTATCTAACTCTGAAATTTTTATGAGATATTCTCCTATGTGTAAGCTTTCTAAAAAAGTTCGTTTCATTCAATTCCAAGTAGTATAGGATGAGATTTACCCTGAACAACCCCAGTCTGCCCAAAATCAAACACAAAAACCTAGGTCAAACTTCCAAAATTCATATCTCTCTCAATACTAATCCAATGGCCTTATATGATATATGGAAAGCCCTGAAAGTATAGTTTCATATAAAAATGGTTGCATCAAATTTAATCGGCTATAGGCAGAGCCGTACACTCCGCCGTACGGACTGCCGAGGGTTTTTGGTTTTCCAGCTCCTCAGCTCTTCCTATTTTCATCCTTTCTTGCTTCCAAATCGATTTTAACCTCACAAACAGCCAATAAACCAGCCATATATCATCATAATCATTCAATCATTACATCAAAAATTGAGAAAATAAACCATCGCCAGCCACCCAAAATCAAAAAATCAAGACATGAATTAAACCTCTACCACTTGTTATGTGTGATTTGGCTTGATTTTGGAGCTTGGATGAATAAAACTTGGTTGAGCTTGATGGTTTGATGGAGTTGGGTGAGTGAAGAAGAGAAGAAGAGAGCTGAAGTGAGGGAGAAGAGAGGGCGCAGAAAGTGGCTGAAGGAAAGAAAGGAATGTGTTATAAAAGCATGGAGGAGGTAGGTAAAATGAAGGCTTTTGATTGGCCAAGAATACAAGGCTGAATTTCAGCCAACTTTCCTCATGCTTTGTGGCCTTGTTTGTGCCACTTTTATGGATTAAGTGGCTGAGTTCTAAGCCACTTAAAGTAGGGTTAATGAGTTGAAATCCTATTGGTTCGATTCCGACAGTTTAAAATACTGTAATCTTACCGATTTCTTTTATATCGGTAAATCAGTTTCAAGAAAATTTTTATGAAATCTTCTATACTTCTAACCTAACTCCCTCATATATAAACTCAGTTAATTGCTAATCAATTGATTCTAAATTATTATTTAGTCGAATTTTAATTAATCTCAATTATTCGATAAAAATCGAACAATTAGGCGAAAAATGATAAGAAAGTTCCAGTGGATGTTACATAAATGACTAATTATAAAGGAGTTCAAAAATGGAAAGCAATAGTGGCACATGAGAATGAATCATTTCATGTGATAATTTTATATAATCTTATCATGTATAGAGTTTTACTGCTAATTTGAATCTCATAAAAAAAATTAGTCAATAAAAATTTATATATAATATTATCATGTAAAATTTTCATATAACAGAATTTGTTTTTGTAAACTCCAATGCCCAACTGAAACAGTCTCATATCCTTAGATGTTTCAAGCTTTAAGGTTTTGATGAATATCAAATCAAAATTTAAGTAAAGCTCTTGGACAGTAAATGATTTGGTTTAGCTAAATGCATTCATCTGTGAGTAAAATCATCTACTTTGAAGTCAAATGATTTTTGTACAAACCAAAGCATCTAAATTCGTGGTACTTCATGAAATTATGATTATATTGGAAAAACTGCTTTGTGTTCTATATGTTTACTCACTCAGGAATAAGAAAGAAAGTTCAAAAGGATGGTAATACAGCATCAAAAAGAAAGAAAAAAAAATGCCATGAGAAAGATCACACTGCATTCAGAAGGATGACTCAGTCCAAAAATGTGATAATCAGAAACTTGCTACTTATGAAGTATCTCACCTCGAAAGCTTCTTCCATACGCTTTGTTGAAAATTCAAAAAGTCAAATATGGTTTAACATAATACAAAAGAAGTGCTGACAAGTCTAAAAAGTGGGTGAAGACTTCAAACGGCTATTTTTCCTCTTCCACATTGTCACTACTTGTTGAAGAAGAAAACTACATTTTCTCTTTCTAGTCATAGACTAGTGGATCAAAATAGCACAAGGCTCAAGATCTATAAGCTCCAACAGTAATATCTTGAAGTTTATATAAAGTTGGAATACGAAGAAGAAGATAGAGATGCTGCTCAAAATTTTTCAAGCTACAACTATTTCATTCTTCAACTTTTCTCAACTTTTTAATACTCCAAAAAGTTACTCATAATAACTTCTGTTTGTAAATCTTCTCTACTGGATTATAATAGATAACATTCTCACATTGATAATCTAGAGAAGTCACACACTGTGCGCATTTGATCTATACTCTATAAAAAGCTTTTAGTGTAAGAGTAAACACAAACCTCTTTCTATAAAATCTCTTGTATCCAGACTTGGTAGTGGTCAAAGGGAGCTTAAAGAGGCTAGCATGAACATTACTTGATTGTAAAGCTTGGAGAGACTAGAGAAAGGCTTCTCAATTGTAAAAACTTGGAAAGGCTTGGAAAAAGAACACTCTTGATATACAAATCTCAACGAAGAGTTGGGGACTGTACGTAGGCATTTGGTTGGCCGAATCAGGATAAACCTCGCTGTGTGATCATTCTATCTCTTTCTCTTTATTAGCTGTCTTCATTTGATCTTCAAACTTTTGCAAGATTTAAAATCTTTCAAATACATTACTGAACAAAACTGTTATTTCTAACTACATCGCTTCACTCCAAGTCTAGGACTTGAGAAAGTTATTTTAAAATGTTTTACAGGTTAAAAATAACTAGTGAAAACACGATTCAACCCCCCTGCCATGTCATCTCATCCAACAATTAGCATCAGAGCCTAACTCTAGGGTTGAGCTTCCTAACGGTTGTAGAGGATAAAGATCCATCAAATGGCATAACAAACAAATCATATTGCAGAGCGTCACTCTGTCAATAGCCCCCCATACTTTAATGGTGAAGATTATCCATATTGGAAGGATAGAATGAGACTCTTCATTGAATTCACAAATCTGGACATGTAGGAAATTATAGAAATTGGTTATTATGTGCCCACGACTGAGTAACCAGCGCCTCAAGGAGTTGCTAATCCATAGCAACCTCCACCAGTAATACTCAGAACCATTCCGAGAAATGAATGGACTGACCAACACAAAACCAAAGTCCAATGAATGCTAAAGCAAAGTATTTACTCGCATGTGTCTTGAGCAAAAGTGAATATGATAAGATCATATCTTGTGACTCAGCAAAAGAAATCTGGGATAGACTCCAAGTTCTTTATAAAGGAACTGACCAGGTCAACAAGACCAAGATCAGTATGCTAGTTCATCAATATGAGATGTTTAAAATACTGGAGCATGAAAACATTAATGAAATGACAACTAGATTTATGCATATCATAAATCAGCTGAAAGCCCTGGGGAAAAGGTATAGTAATGCAGAGAAATGGTGAGAAAGATTCTGAGAAGTCTTTCAAAGCCCTAGTGTCCAAAAGTAACTGCTATTCAAGAAGGTAAGGACTTAAATGTGATTAGCTTATATGCTCTTATTAGGTCGCTAAAGACTCATGAAATTGAGCTTAATGAAGTCTCTGATGAGACTACCAAAAAGGGAAAGTCTATTGCTCTAAAATCCACTCAAAAAAGGACTCAATCTTCCGAGCCCATGAAAACTTTAGAAGAGTCTAAAGGAGACAAAGAAGACTCCTACTCCTCTGATGATGATGATGAGATTGCACATTTGGCAAAGAAGATCTCAAAAGCATGGATAAGGAGAAAGAAAAATAACCTTATTCCCATGAAAGACAAGAAGGGCAAGACCAAGCAAGATAAGATTATTTGCTGTGAATGCAAGGAGCTAGGACATGTTAGATCTGAATGTCCCAAATTGAAAAAAGGCTCAAGAAAGAAGACTACAAAGAAGAAGGCTATGATGGGCACATGGGAAAACTTGGATGAAGAATAGGAGAATGCTGAATCACAAGGAGAACAAGAGATTGTAGCAAATCTCTGCTTCATGGCAGATATAGTTTCAGAAGAAGAAACTGAGGTATCTAACTCTAAACTTGAACTTACTTTTGAAAATCTTCAAAAAGCTTACGATGATCTCTTGGATAATTCTCAATTACTAGCTTCCCATTATGTTTCTTGAAAGAAAAACTTTCTAAAGCTATCATCAAATTTCGAAAAACTCAAGATTGAGAATGTAAAGTTATGGCATAAAAATGTTGAGCTTTTAAAAGAAAATGACTTCCAGAGGGATGTTAATGCCCTAAAAGCAAAGGCTTCTGAAGGTAGTTAGAATACTTCCTCTGATGTATTTGAACTTTAGAACTGAGTTAAACTTCTCAAAACTGAACTTGAGAAAATGGTTAATGGTTCAAAAAATCTTGATCTTATGCTTGGAGGCCAAAAACAATATCTTGATAAAACAAGACGAGGATATGTGGAAAAAGCAAATGAGACTTCATCCAAAGATTCTTAACCAAAAGTTCTTGTATGTATATACTATTTCAAAAGGGGACACTCCTTTACAAAATGCTTCTCCAGAAGGAAAGCTAAACAGAAAGTGAAAAAGCCCAAAACATCAATTAACACAAAAGGACCTAAGAAGATTTGGGTACCTAAAGAAAAAAAAAAGGCTTTTGGTGTAGTGTGTCTTAAATCAATACATCTAAAGGAAAAGAAGTGGTATCTGGATAATGGGTGTTCCAGACACATGACTAGAAATAAATCCTGGTTTAGAAACCTCAGACCCGAGGATGGTGGAGTAGTGAAATTTGCTGATAGAATCAAGTCCAGAATCATCGGTATAGGTAATGTTGGTAAGAATGATTCTAACTTAATAAATGATGTTATGCTAGTAGAAGGACTAACTCACAACCTTCTGAGCATTAGTCAATTTTGTGCCTAAGGCTACCGAGTTGTGTTTGAACCTTCTCAATGTATTATAAAAGATTCTACTTCTGATAAAATCATTATTACTGTTAGAAGGCATAATAATACCTATGTATTATATCTAGATGACCTTCTAGATCAAAATGTAAAATGCTTTTGTGGATTAAAAGTGGTTATGGCACCAGAAACTTGGTCATGCTCATATGAAACTAATCTCTAAGATTTCTCAGAAAGAATTAGTCAAAGGTTTACCCAAAATTAGTTTTGAAGATGACTCATCTTGTGAGTTCTATCTCAGAGGTAAATAGACCAAGAGTTCCTTCCATAGTAAAAATATAGTTTCTACTATAAGACCACTTAAGCTTTTACATCTTGATCTATTTGTACTAACTAGAACTACTAGCTTAGGTGATAGGAAATATAGTCTAGTCATAGTGGGTGATTTCTCAAGATTTACATGGGTTATATTTCTTATCCATAAGGATGAAGCTTGTGAGGCCTTCAAAACTTTTTCAAAAAGAATTCAAAATGAAACGGGTTTTCGCATTACTTCCATTAGATCAGATCATGGTGGAGAATTTGAAAATCATTCTTTTGAAACTTTCTGTAATGAAAATGGCATCTCACATAATTTATCTTCTCCTAGAACTCCTAAACAAAATGTGGTAGTGGAAAGGAAGAATAGATCATTACAAGAAATGGCCAGAACTATGCTTCTTGAAAGTGGTTTATCAAAAGGATTTTGGGCAGAAGCAATAAATACTACCTGCTGTATTCAAAACTATGTTTTTTTAAGGCCAATTCTTAAGAAAACTCCCTATGAATTATGAAAAGGAAGAAAACCCAACATTTCATACTTTCATTTCTATGGATACTTTTCTATTTCAAAAGCTTACAAGGTATCAATAAGAAGACTCAGACCATGGAAGAAACAATACATATAATGTTCATGGAGAGAAGAAATGGAGAATATGTCTTTAAACAACAATGCTCAGCATCAGTTGAACCATCAGATTGCCACAAGAAATGGTAATGATGATGTTTTTGATCCTCCCTCTCATCAACATTTTTTTAATGATATTTCTGAAGATCCAGAAGGTACATCCATCAAGAGACAATATACTAGTGTAAGAGACTTGAGAGCTATCTCTCAAAATCAAATTATTGGTGAACATTCTCAAGGAATCAAAACCAGATCTTCACTCAAAACAAAATCCAACCTTGCTTTCATCTCTGAAATTCAACTAGAAAGTGTTGATGAAGCTCTTCAAAATCTAAGCTAGATTGAAGCTATAAAGGAAGAACTTACTCAGTTTGAGAAAAGCAATGTTTGGACTCTAGTCCCTTTACCAAAAGGACAATATGCTATTAGGACAAAATGGGTGGTCAAAAACAAACTTGATGAAAATGGGAAAGTAATTAGAAATAAAGCAAGACTAGTGGCACAAGGTTACAACCAACAAGAAGGCACTGATTATGATGAGACCTTTGCTCCTGCAGCTAGACTGGAAGCTATTAGAATGCTACTTGCTTATGCTGCTTATAAAAGGTTTGTTTTATTTCATACGGATGTAAAATTAGCCTTTTTAAATGGCTTCATTTCTGAGGAAGTTTATGTTAAACAACCTCCTGGTTTTGAAAATAAAAATCCTCCTCACTATGTCTTTAAACCTTCTAAAGCTTTATATGGATTAAAACAAGCTCATAGAGCTTGGTTCGATAAGCTTAGCTCATTTCTTCTCAAAAATGGTTTTAAAAGAGGAAAGGTTGACACTACGTTGTTCATCTTGCATGAGAAAAATAATTTTTTAATTGTACAAATTTATGTTGATGATATAGTTTTTGGTGCAACCGGTAGCGAGTGTCGTAGCCCGCTCTAAATTATAATTTTAAAATACTTAATTACACTAAATTTGAAGTATAGTGCAACTAATATCGTCTCACAAGGATGTTGTTGCTATCTAGTTAAGTAACAAGGGGATATGTGCAAACATGTAGTAAATAAGCTATAAAAGAAAATTAGATAAAAATAAAAACACTAATCCAAAGAGTTCCTTAGGCATAAGGTGAATCAATCATTAACGTACAATATATCAAACACATAGGTGCGACTAATTTGAGCTATTAGAGAGACCTCTACTAACAACCCCACAATTCTACCTAGAGAACTCTAGGAATTCAACCAACACATAATTGATTAGATAATTGAGACCTCAACTCTAATTAACCTATGTTGATTTCTAGCTCCAATTGTATTAACCTAGGTTTGAATCCAAACCCAATTCCTAATTCTTTAACTAATCAAGCTCATACCAATTGACCAATTAGCAATCACCCAACTAATTCCTCATTCATAAACCCACATATCAATACCATTCAATGCAAGTTTACAAATAAAAGAGAGCAAAGAATCAAGAAAACAAACATGATTGAAATTCAAGCATAGGGTTTCAAGATTACAACCATAATACCCTTGAAGTCTCCTTGAACTAGCTTGAAGTCCTACTCCTCCATAACAATGAAGGTTACAAACTACAACCCAAAACAAGTATCTTACAAAATGAAAGGAAAGGAAAAGAAAAGAAAAGAAGAGGAGAGGAGAAGAGAAGAGAGAAAAAAAAAAAGTTGGAGACGAGTCTCCTTCGCATTTCGGTTTTCTCTCTTTTTATGAGACCTCAAATGTGGAAATCCAAAAATACTCTTAAGCCCAAATTAATCCTCTGCCTCTTAGCTTTAAGTGGACACTCAATTTGCTTAATTTGGACTTCAAATGAGAGAGTTATGGCCCAATCTTTATAGCATGTCCAAGTTGTATGTTTATTCGCGTTAATCAATTTTAACAGCCAATAAGTCCATGAAGATGTCATTATTTTGGAGAGTGACTTCATATGAATTGAAGCTTTATATCTTAGCTTTCAAATGGCACTAGTTTCACCTCAATCCAATGTCTACAACTCAAGTTATAGACCAATTAGTGCACACTGCTCAAGTTCCAATGTAACAGTCTTATTCTGACTTCGTTGCCCAATTTGACTCACTAGACATCTGAATTAGTTGTTGACTTCTTCATCAAAGTTGTAGATCTTTCTCTCATCTTTTCTACAATATAAAATTTTAAATTTTAGATATCTACAACTCAATATACGCCCATAATACCAAAATAGTATAAATTTGTAATAATGCTGAAAAATACAATTAAGCCTAATTAGAGTCCAAACTTATAAAATGTGTTTAATTAAGCACAAAAGAGGTCCAATAAACTAAATATGAGGGTTAATCAATGTATCAAAATGTTACTTATCAGCAACTAATCAAAATCTGTGCAAGAATTTCTCTGAGTTAATGCAGGGAGAATTTGAGATGAGCATGATGGGTGAACTGAAGTTCTTTCTAGTACTGCAAATCAAGCAACAGAAGAAAGGAATTCTTATTCATAAAGAGAAATATGCTAAGGATTTGCTCAAAAGGTTCAACATGGACAAGGCAAAGAGCATAGTACTCCCATGCATCCTTCTCAAGTTGTAGAGACTGATGAAGATGATGAAAAAGTTTCTAAGAAACTATACAGAGGTATGATAGGGTCTCTACTCTACCTTACTACTAGTAGACCTGATCTACAATTAAGCGTAGGGGTTTGTGCTAGATTTCAAGCTAATCCTAAATAGTCTTATCTAAATGCTGTTAAAAGAATCTTAAGATATTTAGTAGGTACTACTAATCTTGGTCTTTGGTACGACAAAGGTACTGCTTGCAATGTTACAGGTTATTGTGATGCTGATTTTGCTAGAGATAGAATTGAAAGAAAAAGCACAAGTGGTTGCTATTGCTTTCTTGGAAAATCACTAGTAACTTGGTCAAGCAAGAAGTGGAACATAATTACTTTATCAATAGCTGAGGCTGAATATGTGTCTGTTGCAAACTGTAGTGCACAAATCTTATGGATCAAGCATCAGTTGGAAGATTTCAATATGAGATATACCAAATCCCTATCTTATATGACAACACTAGTGCAATTAATCTCACAAAGAATCCTATTCAACATTCTAAATCTAAGCATATACATATTAAGCATCATTTCATAAGAGATATGCTCATAAAGGAGATATTAAGCTAAGGTTCATAAATACTAAAAGTCAGATTGCTGACATTTTTACAAAATCCTTAGCGAAAGGTTGTTTTTGCCTCATTAGAAACCTTCTGAACATGACTAGCCTTTGAACATGCATTCATAATGCCTTGATGCTTCCCCCCTGAGCTAAATTTAAAGCTGAAATCGTTGCTCTTTGCTGGAGCTCCTTTCTAGAGAAAGACTATAGAGGTTATATATTAAGAAAGTTCAGTAAGAACATAGAATTGTGCATCAGAAAGTTCACCTCAAGAAGGGTCGAAGAACTGCTTCAGAAAGTTAGTTCAAAACAGGTTGCTGACCTAGTTGAGAAAGTTAGGTGTGCAGTATAAGCTGAGAAAGAAAGAATTAGAGCTATCTGAGGAAGAGGAGTGTATCATGGTTTGTTCAAAAAAAGGATAAGATAGATTCATGAAATCAGAAAGGTCTTTATTCTAGAAAGTTGGTTTTTGTCTCTGACCAGAAACCATTTTTTAAAATGTGAATTAATTGGTTATTTCTTCTCATGCCACAATAACAGCATCTAAACAAGCGGGAAAATGAAGAGACTCGAATGATGTCATTTTCACTTTGAAAATTGTTCGTATGCTTTAACCATCAGTTACCCTCATTAACCCTCACCTATGACATCAACTTCTTACTCAAACCTTTCACTTACCAAGGTACAAAGAAAAACCTCACACTGTTCATTTTCTTCAAAGACTTTTTACCTTCACACTTCCCTCTAAACACCTAGCCTATACACATTCCGTCCTTCACTTTCAACCTTCTATCATTTCAAACCATCATGACGAAAAAGGGAGATTATAGCGTTCCTATCATATTTGATGATGAGGAAGTGTATACAAACTTCCACAAAAACTTCATCAAGCTCAATGCCTTATGAAGGAGTTTTGCCATGGAAAACTTCTCTTGCCTCCTTCAGATTATTGAAATATTTGAGTTCCAAGGATGGAATGATTTCCTAAGGATCTCTAAGGATGTCTACACTGGGTTGGTTGCTAGTTTCTATAGTACCCTTGCTCCAATTAATGAAGACAACACATCTCTAAGGAGCATCATTGGAAGCTTTAAGATCCAAGTGCTTCATTATGATCTTGTCCATATCACCAACACACCCTATGAAGGTGTCCTGTGCAGAGGTGGTGCCAAATGGTGGGAACAACTTGAAGCCACAGAAGAAGGCCCTAAAGTTCTAACTGGCAAAAGAGACATGCATGTAAGAAGCATTCATACTTTCAATCCTCTCATTACTGTTAGGGTTGTATATTCTGTGGTCCAATACACTGTGCTTCTTAGGATGGAAACACTGATGTTATGACAGAGGTGGACCATATGGTCATGTTCTGCCATATGACCAGAAGAAGGATAAATTTGGTTAGGTTGATTTTGGACTACATGCTTTTGGCTATTAATGATGCAAGAAAAAGCCATGCTGCCTTGCCCTATGGTATACTTCTTATGCATGTCTTTGCAAGAGCACAACTTCCTATTGATGGACACAGGAATGATGAAAAATGCCCTGCTACCACCATGAAAACATTCTCAACCATAGGCTTGAAATCTCAAGGCCTTGAGAAAGATAGGAAGAAAAAGAAGAAGGACGAAGAAAAGAAGAAAAGGAAGGAAGAAGAAAAAAAAAGAAAGAAGATAAGAAGAAGGACCCAAAGAAAAGGCAAGCTCTTCTCCAAAAAGTTCAATCCACACCTTCTGAAGAACTGAGGAAGAAGAAAAGGCAAGAGAGTAGTCTCTACCTTGTCTCTAAAGAAAAGAGAATCAGCAAGAGAAAACTGTTGAAACTTGCTAAAGAAACTTCCTCCTCCAGTGCAGAAAATGAAACATCTACCATTACTACCAAGCCAATGAATGTTGCAGCACCTGGAAAACAAGCACATAGACCCTCCAAAGCTAGAGAAAAAGGGGTTGTGATCAGGGAAGAAGTTCCTCAAGAAGAACATTAGATGCAAACTAAAGTAGAAGTTTCAGATAAAGATGAGGATCCCGAGATCAAAAGGAAGAGGAAGAAACCATGAAAGAAAGCCCCTATGGAACCTTCTAAAGAATCCATTCCTTCTCCTGTTAGAAGGGCAGTGCTTAAAGTAGTAGAGAACAGAATAAGATCAAAAGCTTGGGTGCAAAAGCAAAAAGATAAAGTGGCTAGAATTGGTGCCTCAGCTAGAAGTACAAGAAGCTCATCTACTTCTCCAGAGGTGGACCAACAATATATAATCATTAAAGATGTCAACCTACCTTCTAAGTTAAGAAGAGTAGTGCTACCTTCTGAAGTTGCAAATAGAAGATCAAAACAAACTGCTATTCAACCTACAAGCTTGCCATTGATTCATTTTAGTCGAGAAGGATCATCTGGTTTTAGAGTTGAAACTGCGCCAGAGAGAACAGAGCCTGACAGAACACTTGCTCTAGTGGCAAAAATTGGAATGTAGCTATCGGCTCTAAAACTAAGGTTGCATCTTTAAGCACTCCAATGTCACACCCAACCACTAACACAGTCTCACAAGGAGTTCCTACAACCCTATCACTGCACAAACTTTGCTGCTACTGTCCTCCACTCACAAATATGACAGAAAAACTACTCCAACTGTCTCTGACATCAATTATCCTCAGCCAACCATAACCAACACACGGTGAAATTGCCTTCTAGAGCTCCTTCATCTACTGAAGTCTTTCCAAAAGTCCAGATAAATCTACTGCTGGCCAATCAACATACTATCATGGCCAATCATGCTGAACTTTAGTCTCATCAACAAATATTAGAAAGAAGGAGGGACAAGATGGAAAATCTTCTACTGTAGATTTTAAAAACAATTCAGAAAGGAAAAGGCAATCCATGATGGCTCTTCTATAATCCCATATCTTGATTTTTTTTATGATGACAAAAGGGGAGAAAAGTAAAATATTTAAGAAAAGCTTAAGCTGAAGGGGAGCATATTTTTAGGGGGAGCATATCATATTAGTCTTAGGACTCATTTTCTTTGGCATATTCATCTTTTGGCATACAAGAAACATTTTATCATGTTAAACTATCTTTATACATTTCTAGACAATTTATTTTATGATTGTGGATATCAATGCAGTTTAGTTATAATTATCACTTTAATGCTCTATCTCTCTGATGATTATGCTTTAAAATCCTATGATCTAATCTTTTATCTCTAGCGGTACATTATATCTCTGATATCATATCACACGTATACTCAAGTAATCTGTGTATTATTGAATGCTCTGATATCATGATCATTTTTTTTTGTCAGCTGGTTGATTCTACTAAGTGATATTTGTGTGGTTGTTCTGGATTGAACTTTCTTGTTCAGAAATCTGTATGACTTAGTTTTCTATCTGATAGTTGTTACTATCTGCTTGATTACTCTGTTTATTTGTGTATTAATTGAACAAATCTATATTCTTGCTTTGATACGGTCATACTTGCCTAAATATGTTAGAAAACATTGTGATTTTATGATTCATAGGAATCCTATGCAACTCGTACTCGAAAATGTGCTCATAACCATCTGGGTTGTAAAAGATTTTCTCTATGTTCACTCTAGTTTCTTTTCTAAAGTTTATGGATATCATGACTCTTTCAACTCACTTAGAAAGTAACTTATTTCAAATAACAAATAGTATTCTTTTGAGATAATATGTTGATAAACAAGATCTTTTGTTAAATATTGATTTGCCATAATAAAAAAAAGGGAGATTTTAAGCTCCAATGCCTAACTGAAATAGTCTCATATCCTTAGACATTTCAAGCTTTAAGGTTTTGATGAATATCAAATCAAGATTTAAGTAAATCTCTTGGACAATAAATGATTTGGTTTAGCTAAATGCATTCATTTGTGAGTAAAATCATCTACTTTGAAGTCAAATGATTTTTGTACAAACCAAAGCATCTAAATCCATGGTACGTCACGAGAATATGATTATATTGCAAAAATCGCTTTGTGTTCTATATGTTTACTTACTCAGGAATAAGAAAGAAAGTTTGGAAGGATGGTGATATAGCATCAAAAAGAAGAAAAACATGCCATGAGAAATATCACACTGCATTCAAAAGGATGACGCAGTCTAGAAAGGTGATTATCAAAAACTTGCTACTCATGAAGTATCTCACCTTAAAAGCTTCTTCCATACGCTTCATTGAAAAATTCAAAAAGTCAAATATGATTTGATATAATGCAAAAGAAGTGCTAACAAGTCTGAAAAGTGGGTGAAGACTTCAAACGACTATTTTTTCTCTTCTGCGTTATCACTACTTGTTGAAGAAGAAAGCTGCATCTTCTCTTTCCAGTCATAAACCAGTGGATCAAAATAGCACAAGGCGCAAGATCTACAAGCTCCAACAGTAATATCTTAAAGTCTATATAAAGTTGGAATACAAAGAAGAAGATAGAGACGCTACTCAAAATTTTTCAAGCTACAACTATTTCATTCTTCAAACCTTTCTCAACTTTTTGATACTCTAGAAAGTTACTCATAGTAACTTCTGTTTGTAAATTTTCTCTACTAGATTGTAATAGATAACATTCTCATATTGAGAATCTAGAAAAGTCACACACTGTGTGCATTTGATCTATACTTTGTAAAAAGCTTTTAGTATGAGGGTAAACACGAACCTCTTTCTATAAAATCTCTTGTGTAACACCCTAATAAACTCATACTACGCTTAAGTCATGTTACGGTATTTTATTAGTTGTTACTTATGCTCGTAGAAAATTAAACTTCATTTATAAGTCAAATTACGCGGAAAATACGGTAAAATTTTTTTCAACACGCTGTCGCTTGCAACTGCTTTGGAAAGTAAAGCCTGGAGCGAGAAGATAGCTATAAATGAGCGTGCCGCATACATACAAACCGTAAAATAAAGGAACAATGGATAAGTAGAAATGTAATACATTCATCTTACTAGAATAACCATACATACATAAAATCTCATAATATTCAGCAATACATAAAAAGGAGACTCATGGTCATGCCATGGCCCCAAAATATCAAACATAAACAAATATGACAAGGTTTGCCACAAAATGAAGTACATAAGGTAAGGAGCAATATTAAAACAGGCCCATGAAGGCACATTTGGCTTCCTTGCCCCTTTTTGCGACGCTCGATCGGATGAAAAATCAAGTCCTCGAATGCCTAGTTCCCCTCGCTCCTCGACCTCGGGAAACGTGAGGAGTACGGATGATGCGAGGGTGCCTATTGTTCACCTCTATACGACGAATACAACAACCCGGGGTATAGCTGGCTACCAACGAACGCTCCTCGGATGAATCCTCCTCAGACGTGGCGGGGTAATACTCAGGGGGCGGCAGAGAAGTGGCTGTGGTCCTCGAAGTAGCTGTGGAGCTCACATTGATCACGGGAATTGCTAGCTGCGGCACGGGCTCGGCTGCTAGCAGGCCCGGAGATATCGGCTCCATCTCGATGTCCAGCAAGGGCTCGGGAGGAAAATCCCAAGGACCCAAGGTTGTCCAAGGTGTGCAGAGGAAGTGTCGACTGGGGCTAGCGAGATGTTGGGCTCCTCTCCCACATGTACACGACTAAGATGAAAGTAGGTATGAACTACCGTGGTGGTCGTCGCCACGATAGTTTGGGTATCCTCGTCGTAGACCCACTCATGGTGGGGAGGATCCATGCTCCACTCCATGAGGTAAGGCATCGGTATCTGGTGACGAGACAGAAAAATAACTGGAGTGAGAAATAAGATTTCTCAGTAGGACTCGAACCTGACACGATAGTGCCATTGTCATCGTCCCGGCCACTTCGATTTTTATAAATAAAAACAGTGAGCATGCATAAGGTTTCGTTCTTAGGTTTTCGAAAACATGAATATCCGAAGCGGATTCAAATTTTAACTTACCTTCTAAACATTTATATCATAATATACATGAGCACAAATATAATTACACAAAACATGCAAGACTACGCTATAAGCTTCTCTTAGCTTCTTCCCCTTTTAGGGTTTGGACCGAAGTCCCTTTTCTTTTCTTAACTTGGCTTTATCTTAAGTCTTATCTTTTCACCCACTAAACATAAGTGGTAATGAGCTCATACTATGAACGTCGCCACCATAGAATTTCGATACTTACACTAGCTGGGTCATGCCATGCCTCATGTGAGTTGTGGGTGAGGGAAGCTTCAATTAGGCCACCTTCCCTTTTGAAGAATCACATACTTGAATTAAATTTCTTCTTATTAAAGCTTATGATGCAAAATATTTCTAAGTCCATAATTTTCAGACTTCTAAAGATAACGGCTAGACCGAAACTTCCCAAAATTTTGCCAAATAGAGAAATCCAATATCACATATCATTAAGTATCATATCATCAACATATCATATTCATATCATCATGATCACTCATCATCATCATAGCATCATGCTTGCACATAAACATAGACATATTCTCAAGCAAAATTTTATGAGCTTAGCTTAATAAATTTGATGCAAGCTTTTAATTGAGATTATCTCTTGTGTAAACTCTTTTATTAGGCCTAGGGCCAATTTCATCCATTATCCTTTTTGAAACTTTTAAGCTGAGTTATGATGGGTTTTTCCAATATTTAGAGTAAAGGTCTTAATGTCTTAAAGCTTATTTCTCATTATTTTTTAACTTTCACCACAACCAGTTTTACTTTTTATAGTGGAGCAGTAACTTTAAAAATTCACCATAATTTCGTATTTTACTCTTTTGTTTCGAATTTTTGTGTGAATATACATCTCTGAGTCTATTTTTAAACAAAAGAAGTCCCACTCAAAAAATTCATTTTGTAGCTTGAGTTATGCACATTTTATTCTGACTATTCAGACTTGAAAGTTCAACTCGGGTCAGTGGCTTGTCAACTCCACTGGGAGTTCCTCACATGGAATCTGACAAAACTGTTTTATGGGGATGTTTCTCTATGTATTAGCTTTCTAACAAACTTGGTCCCATTCAAAAATAATTTTTGTAGCTTCGGTTATAAGGTTTTTAGTGAAGACTGCCCAAACAGAAATCCATCCGGGAACAGCCAACTTTGAAAAATCATATCTCCCTCATTTTAAATCCAAATTTCACAAATTTTATATGTGTGGAAAGCTCTTTGAGTCTACTTTCACAGAAAATTAGTTTCATTACATTTAGAGTTTTGTATAACGAGTTATATAGTACGCATTCCAGACTGCCAGAATTCCAGCTTAACTAGTTTTCATGTTTTACATATCAAACTTGTGGAGATGTTGTTATACCACTTCAAATCACCATTTTTATGTTTTATCTCACCATTATATTCAAGGTTTTAGTCACCAAATCAGTATTTTAAAACAAAATAGAGCAAGATACATAAAAACCATCATGCCATATAATCTCATTTCAAGACAACATTTCCAACAAGACAACAAAAACTCATAGAGCAAGAAATGGTCATGAGACCTTGAAGTAAGTCCTAAAACCACCTAGCTATGAAGAGTTTAAGAGTTCTAGAGCTTGAAAAATACATGAAAAAGAAAGGTTAGAGTCACTACCAAAGAGAGCTTTCTTGAAGGATTTTGAAGGTGGAGAAGGTTGGAGAGACTCTTCCTACTTGAAGTCTTGAAAATGGGGCTTGTGTATAAGTGATCTTGTTTTTCCAAAGACCCAAAATGGTGGTCCTTGAAGAGATGGTGAGGGTGGTGATGGAAATGAGGTGAGAAGTAGTAGAGAGATTGGAAGAAGAATAAGGAAGATTGGAAGAACAAGAGAGTAGGAAAGGGACTTACAGAGAGCAGAGAGCTTTGTGTCTTAGTGAGAGGAATGAAAAATGAAATGAGGGGGAGAGAAGGGAGGCTGATGGCGCAAATGAGGAGGGAGGGAGTGATGTGATTTTGCTTCTTACAACAAGCAAGAGAGTGGGAAAAAGCTAGGGGCAAAAGAGGGAGTTGTGTTTCCTTTGAGTCTTGGCACTTGGGTAAAGACCATGTAGTGTTTTCAAGTGGTTAAAAGCATGACCTATCTTAGGATTGGCATTGGATGGATATGATTAATCCAAGTGTCACAATCTTGATGGAGAAAAATAGATCTTTTGTCTTGACTCAAGGAATCTACTAACATGGACTCTTGATCTAGTGGTGTATGATGAGAAGACAAATGGATGGTTGGATATGGCTCTTGCCTTGACCAAATTTTCAAACAATAATTAAAGGGAAGTTTCTAAATTTTACAATTGTTACAATTATCTAAATGCTAATTAATTCAATTGGTTTAATTACACCTTAACACATTTTCAATGAAAAGGATTTTCCTCATTAATTATGTAAAGAAGATGTGAGGGTTAATGTGATTAAGATATGATACTTATATGCTCTTAGTTAATTAGGTTAGATCACCTTGATTTTATGTTCTAAATCATGAATTAATAAGGATTGGGCAATTAGGCTTTTAATTGTAACTTTTAATGCATTATGTTTCAATTGTTGACTTGCCTTTAATTTACTAAGCCCTTGCTCTCGTGATTAGCCGATTAGTTCTTAATTAATCACTAACCTCTCTAATTAGCCGGAGACACTGAGCTAATTAGCTTAGATGAAAATGGGGATGTTACATCTTGTATCTAGATCCGTTAGTGGTCAAAGTAAGCTTGGAGAGGCTAGGATAAACACTACTCGAGTGTAAAGCTTAGAGAGGCTAGAGAAAGACCACTCAACTGTAAAAGCATAGAGAGGCTTGGAAAAAGAACACTTGTGATATACAATTCTCAACAAAGAGTTAGGGACTTGATGTAGGCATTTGGTTGGCGGAACTAGGATAAACCTTACTGTGTGATCATTCTATCTCTTTATTAGTTGTCTTCATTCGATCTTAAAACTTTTGTAGCCTTTAAAATCGTTCAAATACATTACTGGACAAAGTTAATTTCTATTATTTCTAATGACATCACTTCCACACTCTAAGTCTAGAACTTAATAAAGTTGTTTTAAAAAGTATTACAGGTTAAAAATAACTAGTAAAGACACGATTCAACCCCCCTTCTCATGTCATCTCATCCAACGGTTTTCACATAATTTATCCATGCATTAATTGCACATCACCACATCATAATCAAGAACACGACCAAGTTGTAATTATGTTCACACTTGGGTCTGTGCTTTCAAACCAATACAGTTAGGCTTATTAATGGGTAGCTCAAATTGTCAAAGCAAATTGACCCAAAGGAGGTTGACATCGAGAAATGATTTTTTATATAATGTTTAAGTAAAATATTTACCACTATATGATAATTTATGGGTGCTTACAAAATACAGAACTTAGTAGGGAATTTGCCACCATGTGTAGCAGATTCCACTTTTTTAAAAATAAAAATAAAAATAAAAAGAGCCTCACAACCTAGGCCATAATGTGACTTCTCCCCACCCAACCCTCCATGTTTTGTGTTGGGTTCATATTTTTTCTTTGGGAAAGTTAATAATAATGACCATTAAGAAGGATAAATTAAGAAGAAGGACAAGTTATATTAAAATTATTAAAAAGAAACAAATAAATATTATTTAAAGAAAAGGATCACATAATTTTTATAACCAAACAACGATTCCCGTACTAACCAAAAAAAAAAATCACTAACCCTCTTACGTTTACCTCTCGATGCTTTTCTACCTAGGCTTGCAAATTAGAAGAGTTTGATGTTCGATCTTATTTGAAATAGTGAAATTTCAACATAGTAAACAAACAAACAAACAAAATTGAACACATGTAATGCTTATTTCTAGATCATGCCTCCATGTAATTACATCTTTAATTCTTTTATAACTTATATTTTATTAAAATCCATTGAGAAAATACATCTCAATTTTTATAAAATTGAAACGCGATCTCACTACTAGAAATTGTCGGAATAGCGACCGACTTTGCAACCGATTTTATCGGTAGCGAAAAACTTGCATTTGCGACTGATTTTGCAACTGAATTTGAAAATATGACATTAAAGAAGTTAGAAAAAAATCGGTCGCAAAATTTGTCGCAAAATTAAATTTTGCGACCAACTAAACTTGGTCAACAATTGTAATAAATCGGTCACAAAATCGGTCTCAAATTCTAATTTTTGCGACCAATTTTGCGACCGATTGTTATTTATAATCCCATTTACGCTTTTATAAAAATCAGTCGCAAAATCGGTCGCAAAAATTAGAATTTGCGATAGATTTTGCGACCAATTTTGGATGTTCAGTATAATAATTATGTTTGGCTAATCGGTCTCAAAATCGGTCGCAAATTCTAATTTTTGCGACCGATTCGACAATATATATCGTTTATGTTTAAATAAAAATCAATCACAAAATCGGTCGCAAAATCAAATTTTGCGATTGATTTTGCGACAGATTTAGAGTCCAATTTTGTGACCGATCCAAATTTCCACACTTAGCCAAATTAAACATCTGCAACTCCAATTCTTTCTCCTTTCCGTTTCTTTCTTTTCCTTTTTCCTAACTTTGTGCTATGTCCTTCCATTTCTTTCTTTTCCTCACCCCCACTATAAGTGCCACCACCGGCAAAAGGAGGTCGCCGCAAGAAGGAGCTCGTGTCTAGCAGTCTGTCGCCGCCAGTAGTCCGTCGCGGCCAGATCTGTAGTCCGGTGTGCATCGCTGTTTAGGCTGCCAGCAGCTCCGCCCAGATCTGCACCGCCGCCACTCTGGTTCTTCTTCTCCATGGTGGTTTTTTCCTTTTGCCGTTTTGCTTCTTTTTTTTTTTCTATTCTATTTTTCTCTGCTTTGTTCATTTTTTTCTGTTATATTTCTTTGATTTTTTGGCTGGTCTATTTATATTTTATTTTTTTGGTCTTTTTTTTTTAAAAAAAAAAATTATGGGATTTGGTTGTTAGTTTGTTAGTTTAATTTGTCAAATTACATTATGTAGATAATTATGTTGTTAAATTAGTTGACATGTTGTTAAATTAGTTTGTTAGTTTGCTTTGATTTTTTTGTTAGTTGATAGAGAATTTATTGGTGTCAAAGGTTGTTTGTAATGCCCAGGTCAAGAGTCACACGAATTGTGACACTTTGTTCTGTCGGACCCTGTGAAAGCTCTAAGTTTGGACCCTATGCCCCCTTGGAGGGCTATAGGATTGGGACATTTTTATGGGATCAAAAGTCTCGGTAATTATTCCTTAGATATCAAAGAATTGAAGAGCAATTTTTAACGAATTTTTGGAAGTTATTAACTCTTTCATTTTCAAGCTTGAAGTTTAAGAAAATGTAAGTTTTCGGAAGTTTGTACTAAAATCCAAAAGTTGGATTTTGATTCTTAAGGAGTTTGATTTTTCCAATATTTTTATTGGATTCAAATGGGGGATATTCTCTTATTTACATTTATGTTTTAAAGTTAATGGAGAATAAAATAAATGAGGACAAAGTATATGATGATAGTTGAGAAGTGTAGATGAAAGGAGAAAAAAAAAAAAGAGAGAGACTGGCGCTCTAGGCGCCTAAGCTGCCAGTCATACTTCAGGCACCCACTGGACGAAATTTAAAAGAAGGATTCCGTCCCTTCTTCTTCATTCTTCCTCAACTTCTCTCTCTCTTCTTTCTATCTCTTCTCTCTCTCTCTCCTCATGGATACCATGACTCCTTCACCATTTTTATACTCAAATCCTCCACAAATCCCTCTCCTTCCTCATCATCATCATCAATCTTCTTCCTTGAAGCTCTCTCTCTCATCTCTTTTAGAGAGAGAAACGAAGGTGGAGGAGACCCAAGTCCTCCATCAAGTTTCTTCCTTCTTTTGCAATCCAAGGTAACTCTCTAAGCTCAAATCTTCTTCTATTTCATGGGTAGGGAAGGATTTTCTTGGAAGATTAAGTTTAAGGTTGAGGTTAGGGAACCTAGGGTTCCAAATTGGGGGTTTTTATGCTTTAGAAATATTTCAAGTTAATCTTTGGTACTATAAGCTAATTAGTGTTTGGATAATGATAATTTTGATGCTAGATAACTCATGTGGTGACTGTAGCTCCGTGGTTCAGTATACTAAGGTTGTTCCTTCCCTTGGATTAGCACTGTGAGTGATAGTATACCTATAGCTTAATTCTTATCTTAATTTCCTAAGTACATGCCTAAAATGTATTCTAGTGAAGTTTTATGAAATAGTTGATTCAATGTGTTTTACTCTATATTTATAGAATTCTTGAAGTGATGATGTTAGTTATGTGCATATGTGTATATATATATAAGAAGGACAAGCTCTTATAGAAATTGATTTCTGACATTGAGTAATTTGATAGAAAAGGCAGAGTTTCATGTGTATAGAAATAGCAATATTTTAAAGTTAATGCATTGAATGATTCAATGGAAAGAGGTAATTTAGATCCAATGTTTTGAGAAAGAACTTTAGATACTTTAAGCTTGAAAGTTTTGAATTATGCCTTGAACCTATGGTTAATAGCACAGTTAAATTTCACATAAATTGATATAAAGGAGAATCTTAATGACAAGAACTTAGAAAAGATGAAGTTTCATATTTTTAGAAATTGTGATGTTTTAAAACGAGTTTAAAATTAGAAATGTTTGAGAGGAAGAAAATGTGTTTCAAAGGAGTTTTAACCAAGGGCTCACATGAAGCATGGCGAAGACCCAGCAAGTGTGAGTTCCTTTTTGAGGGGAGGAAACTGTAACAGAACTATTTGCTAATGGCAGCAGCATTAGCCTTGGTGCACCTCAAATAACCCAGCTAGCAGGGTGATTGCTAGCCCGGCATGTCGGCCAACCTGTCGGAATATATAGACACGCACAGGTGTGAAGTTATCTTTTACTGCTGGAGTTAGGCCACAGGGCCACCCAATCAAAGTAATTATTTCTGAAATAGGATCCTCCCTTAAGCTTTATGATGATTTTGAAACAAGTATTTACTTTTTATGTTATAAGAAAGTATATCTATCTCTAAGCCTAGATCTTATATCCTTATTATGCATATGATTTGTCACATCTAGTTGTAAAGGCGTTATGTATATATATATATATATATATATATATATATATATATATATATATATATATATATATATATATATGGATATTTTAAGGACAGATTATACTTCAGGCATGTTTTGCCAGAAAGTTTATAGGATGTTAACATATAGACAAAGCCTTTCCTTAAGAGATGATGTATAAGTTTTTGAAACAACTTATGAGTTATACTTTTGCTAAAAGTTGTTGTTAAAGCTTGTTCCAGTGTCGTTATAGATATATTATCCCTCACTGAGTCTGTATGACTCACTCTTTTCTCTCTCTATATTTTTAGACAGGTGCGGGACCGCGCTCAAGCTTCTGCAGTTAACTAGAAGATTCAGCATTTAGGCTTAAGTGTATAACCTCTAGAAGTGCTCCATTAGTCCACAGGCAGGGTCCTCCCCATGTTGTTTTTAGTTAAGTCAAGTTGCTTCTAATGATTATGGGTTAATGTTCATGATGGATACATATGTATATATTTTCATAAGTATGATTACGGTTTAAATTCCTATATTGTGTGCTGTGGGGTGCATTTTAAGAATGCCTGGATCCCCAATAATTTTGTGTGTTTGAATTGTTGTGCAGGTAGAGGATCGATATTTGGGAATTGTCTAAATACAAGGGAAACTCTGCCCAGATTTTTTTTTTTTTGAAAAGGTCTAATGTAGGCTTGCTAGGGGACGTGTCCCCTATGCGCCGGTCGCGTCCTGAGTGGAGTCGTGACATTGTTGTTTTGTATTTTTTATATATGTTATTTTTTCTAGTATAATGAGAGTTTTGGTATATTTAATTATTGTATTGGTTTGTTTGTGTTGGTAAATTGGTTGATGATGTTGATAGAGAGAGTTTGGTTAGATTGATTTTTGGGTTTTTACTTTTATTGAAGGAATGTTTGGGTTAAAAGCACTAATTTGTGAGTTAAAAGTGTTAATGTTTTGAATGAGAATTATTTATTTCAATTAACATAATTAATGTTTGCTTTACAAGTATTAACTTATGAGTTAATAGTGTTAATTATTTAGTTAGAATTATTAATTTGGATTAGGAATATTAATTTTTGAGTTAAAATTAATAATATTGGTGTTAATAATATTTGGATTAGTAATAATTATTGGGTTGTCATTTCTATCCATAAACAAATTAAACTAGTTCATTGTTTATGAAAATATGCTAAATTTGTTAAATTGTTATATTTGATTGATAGCTTTTGGTTGTGGATTTATTTTATTTGTGTTAATTTTGTTTTAAGTTGTGTGTCACTTGATTTATTCAATTTTGTGCAAAATAAATAAACTGTATATTGTCTAATGATGATGTTACAGAATATGGACATGCATCAGGTTCGTAGCTGGATGTATAATAGGCTTATGCCGGGTCAAAAGGGTTATACTAATGAATTTTTTAATGGAGTAGAGGAATTTGTTGCTTTTACATGCCAACAAGCCCATTTGGCAAAAGGGAAAATTAGATGCCCTTGTTCTAAGTGTAAGAACATGAACTACATTATGCCTGATAAAGTTAGAGTTCATCTTTATAAAAAAGGGTTTGTTCCTGATTATTGGTATTGGACATGTCATGGAGAAATCGATCCCACTTTGCATAGAATATTTACCCAGGAAAGTAGCAGCTCGAATATGGCAAAAAGTAGAAATAATGAGCACTTAAATATGGTGCATGCAATGGTGTATGATGGTGCTGGTCTTGATTTTGGAATATATAATAATGAAGAGGTAGATGAGGCTCCAAATGCAAATGCAAAAAAATTTTATGATTTGTTGAATGCAGCACAGAAGCCATTGTGATCGGGTTGTGTTGGTCACACTGAATTGTCAGTTGCTATTAGATTACTGGCGAACAAGTCAGAAGGAAATATTTCTCAATGTTCTTTCAATCAAACAGTTGAACTGATGCGGGAAACGCTCCCGACAGATAATCTTGTCCCTGGAGATTATTACAGGGCAAAGAAATTGGTTTCTAAACTTGGTCTTACTGCCAAAAAGATTGATTGTTGTGTGAATGGTTGTATGTTATTTTACACTGAAGAGATGAAAGCTTTAAAAGAGTGCATATTTTGTGCTTCAGCAAGATATAAATTAAAGAAGGTTGGTAATGGGAGATACAAAGAGGTATCTATGAAGAGAATGCATTATTTACCTCTCATTCCTAGATTCAAGAGATTGTCTGTATCGATGAGTTCTGCTCCACATATGAGATGGCACTATGAAAATAGGCGAGAACATGGTGTTTTGTGCTACCCATCGGATGGAGAAGCTTAGAAACACTTTGATAATACTTATCTATATTTTGCTGCTGAGCCATGAAATATTAGATTAGGCTTATGCGCTGATGGTTTTACACCATACAGCCAATCTGCAATGCCTTATTCTTGCTGGCCAGTTATCGTTACTCCTTAAAACCTTCCACCCGAATTATGCATGACCACTCCCTATATGTTCTTATCCATGATAATTCCTGGTCCATGTAATCCAAAAGGCAAAATAAATGTGTATTTGCAGCCTTTGATGGATGATTTGAAGTTGTTGTGGAATGAAGATGTCCTTACTTATGATATTTCAAAAAAATAGAATTTTATAATGAGAGCTGCATTAATGTGGACTATCAATGACTTTCTTGCATATGCAATGTTGTCTGGTTGGAGCACAGAAAGGAGGTCAGCATGTCCATATTGCACGAGTCAATCGAAGGCTTTCAGCTTGAAATATGGTGGCAAATGTTCATGATTTGACTCACATCGTCAATTCTTACCTTTAGATCATCCATATCGAAGGAATAAAGATGCATTTTTAAAAAATCGAGTTGAGAAATCTCAACCTCCAGTTAGATTGTCTGGGGATGATATATGGGAAGAAGTTTCTAATCTTCCAAAAATCATAGAGGTTGGATTCTCTTCATGTCCTGGGTTTGGTGATTACCATAATTGGACAAAACAAAGCATATTTTGGGAATTACCATATTGGAAAACCAATTTGATAAGACATAATCTTGATGTAATGCACATTGAGAAAAATGTTTTTGATAATGTCTTCAATACGGTAATGGACATCAAGGATAAAACAAAGGACAATGTTAAAGCGAGAATGGGCTTGAAATAGTATTGTCGGCAAAAGGATTTAGAATTGCATCAATTGGCTAGTGGAAGATATCTCAAGCCAAAGGCAAAGTTCACTTTATCTATGGATCAGAAAAAGGTAGTGTGTAAATGGGTTATTGAACTAAAAATGCCAGATGGATATGCTTCTAATTTGCATAGATATGTAAATATAAGAGATGGGAAGCTATTTGGGATGAAATCTCATGATTGTCATGTGTTTATGGAGCGTTTGCTACCAATTGCATTTGCAGTACTTGCAGATCAAGTGTGGAAGCCAATAGTTGAGTTAAGCAAATTCTTCAAAGATTTATGTTCAACAATATTGCGAGTGGATGATTTGCTAATGATGGAGCAGAATATGGTCATCACAACCTGCAAATTGGAGCAAATTTTTCCACTGGGATTTTTTAACTCAATGGAGCATTTACCTGTTCATTTGCTGTACAAGGCAAAAGTTGGAGGTCCTGTTCAGTATCAATGGATGTATCCATTTGAAAGGTACCAAAATTTTTTTATATCAATTTTAAATTGCCTAAATCTTATTTCCTTTGTTTCTCCAATAATTATTTATTTATATCACAATGCTATATGTAACACCCCAGCCTGAGTGCAGTTACCTGTCGAAACCGGAGCCTGAAAAATTCTGAGTCTGAACCCTATGCCTCCTTGGAGGGCTATAGGTTTAAGGCATTTTCTTAAGATCAAAAGTCCCGGTAATGGTTCTCTAGGTATCAATGAGTTGAAAAGGGATTTTTAACGAATTTTAAGGAATGGATAACCCCTTCGTTTTCAACCCTCAAGTTTATAAAAAATGAAAGTTTTCAGAGAATTGTACTAAAACCCAAAATTTGGATTCTAATCTTTAAGGATTTTGAATTTTTAGATATTTTTATTAAATCCAAATGGAGGGTATTCTCTTATTTATATTTATGTTTTAAAGTTAATGGAGAGTAAAGTTAAAGAGGACATTAACTTAAAATTAAGAAAAGAAATGTAAATAAGTCTGTGCAATATTCTGGACCTGGAAAATGACTGCAGAAGGAGGGAACCAAGTTTTTGGAGTTGGTAATCGATTATAGAGGATCTGTAATCGATTCGACATACCTCTCTCCAGATGCCCACAGGTTGAAATTTTTAAGGTGTCGATTACCATATTTGGTGTCGATTACGCCTAATTTGGTCAGGGTAACCGATTACCATAATTGTGTCGATTACGATTCTTCGTGGTAATCGATTACAAATTTGTAATCGATTACCGCAGGTCAATATATAAGCCAAGACGCGTCCCTTCCCCTCATTTCGCGATTTTATTTCTCTCTCTACCCTCAAAACTCTCTCCCTTCTCTCTAAAACATCTCCCTTCCTTCTTAAACCCAATCCTTTACATCTTTCCATCAAATTACACCATTCCCATTCATTTAAACTCAATTTCTTCTTTAATCTCAAATCATACCCTCATCCAAAATCAATACATTTGGTCTTGGAGCTTGGAGGAGGTGACACCAAGGCTCCTAAAGACTTCTTCTTCCTTTCTCTATCTTCAAAGGTAATCCTCAAACTTCTTTCCTATGAATTATAGATTATTTTTCCTATAGTGAGTTTCTAGAGAACCCTAGGTTAGAAGAATTAGGAATTTTCATATCTGGGAGTAAAGTAGATTAATCCGTAATCTAAAGGACTGGCCTTGAATCAAATTGTCATATTATTGATAGTATATGCCACTGGAGGACTGGCTTTGGCTCTCTGAGTTCATGGGATTAGGATTCCGCGATTGGCGTTAAGTCTGTGAGTAGATAGTTTATCCCTATCGTAGTTTTAACGTATTTTTGTCTATATATATGCATATGCAAATGAGTTGGTATGTCTTAGCAATATACTTTAAGTTCTGGTAGCTTATTTATTCTTACTGGTTCACATGAGACAATGACTTGATTTCAAAATGAGAAATATGGCAAATGTTTATTACCTTGGTTTCCTATTGGAAAATATTTCTTTATTTTGAAAGGTTTTTGGATAAAAGCTTTGGAATTTTGTTCCTTTTTTTTATTTATTAAAGTGTTAAGGCTTTATTTTCTTAGAAGTTACAATTTTATTGTTTGTTATAAGTTATATTGGTATGTTTTATAAGAATATTTATTAAATGTTCTATTTATGGAAAAGAATGACTTGGGAAAGTCTAGACCAGGATTTGTAGGTTAACGGCAGTAGGCGTTAGCCCTGGGTGCACCTAGGATGTTGGATTTCATGGCCACTCAAGGGAGTGGTGCGTGCCTGTTATTCATGGCCATACATATAGTATGGTGCGTGCCTGTTATTCACAGGAGGAGTGGTGCGTGCCTGATTACGGGATTCACACAAAGGAATGGCCACCTAAGTGTGTTTCCTGATAGATTTATCCTGGAATAGATGGACTCTATTTTGGAAAAGAAAACTTGGATAATATTTGATTAAGATTTCTATTTTGGTTTCGTTATACATATTATAGTATCACCTTAATATCTATAAATTTGTACATTGTCTCACGTGGGTTAGGAACATTCTATCTCTCACTGAGTTTCTCAAAACTCACTCCGTGGTTGTTCTATCCTTTTCAGATACAGGTTTAGGCTTGGGAGCCGATTCTTCGGCCCAAGAGATCATTTGATTCCTATCTGGGTGAGCCCCATTTAGTAATGGGCCTTGATTTGTAATTCTCTTTCCATTGTAATCTTAGTATGTAGCTCCATAGTACTATAGGCAGGGTCCGACCTTGTTCTATTTTTGTTGTTGTCATGTATTCATTCATATATATATATATATATATATATATATATATATATATATATATATATATATTTCAACTTGTTGGAATTAAAGTTATGAAAAAGATTTGTTTTCTGAAGAACTTGAGTTATGTATTTTGGATGAGTATTTGCAACTATTTACATATATATTTAATTGTTATACTGTGTGCTGAGGGGTGTATTCTGAGAATACCTGGATCCCCGATGAAAGATTGTGTCTATTTATCTTGCAGGGTAACCTTTTGTAATTGGGAAATATCCGAATTACAAAGGGGACTCTGTCGAAATTTTTATAAAATTTTGTGATGGAAGGCTTGCATAGGGACTTGTCTCTATGCGCCGGTCATGGCCCGGGTTTGGGTCGTGACACTATAGGTACTTAAATAGATTGAAACGAATAGTGAAAAACAAGTCATGTGTTGAGGGGTCAATATGTGAGGCATATTTGTGTCAAGAGACTTCACATTTTTGCTCATATTATTTTGAATCTCATGTGCAAACACTGAGAAATAAGGTCGGCCGTAATGATGCCGGGGGGTTTCATGAAACAACCCAACCAAATTTGTCAATATTCAAGTTTTCTGGCCGAAAAGCTGGATCTTGTAGAAGTCGGTACTTGAATGATAGGGAATTCATTGTAGCACACTTACATGTTTTGCTTAATTGTGAAGAAGTTCAACCATATATTGGGTATGTCAACAATTTTCATTGTTAGGTTCTGTTTACTCTTACTCACTATCATTTTTATAATTATTTTCTGCATTTTAGATATTTTGTACAATATATGGAGGCAGCTTTCCCAAATATCAATCGTGCCGAGATTGATAGAAGGATAACATATGAATTTTCTATTTGGTTTCAAAATTATGTACGTTTTTTCTCCTTCGAAAATGATTCTATGCATGTCACAAAGTGGTTACAAACACTAACCTTACTTGATTATTGTGAATGCTAGGTTCATGATACAAATAATTTGGTATCTAATCACAATTTGCATCATTTGGCATGGGGCCCTAAGAAGAAGGTTAATAGTTGGCCTATGTACTTTGTCAATGTTTATAAGTTCCATACAAAGGAATGGAGTATCGGCAAAAAAACTATTAACTGTGGAGTTTGTGTCAAGGGTGATGACAATGGAAATGAGGATAATTATTATTATGGGATTATTAATGAAATAGTACAATTAGAATACCTGGGAGAACCGTCAAAACAAATTGTATTATTCAACTGTGAATGGTTTGATGCTGTTCTTAATCATGGTGTGAAGATCCACACACAATATGATCTTGTGGAGGTTCACCATACAAGAAGGTATTCTAAGTATGATCCATTCATATTTGCAGCTAATGCCATTCAAGTGTACTATGTCCCATATCCAGAAAATATGAAAGAAAAGAAAGATTGGTGGTTTGTTATTAAAACAAAACCAAGAGTCACAGTCTATGATCGATAAACATTGGAACTTGTATATCAAGATATGTCGAATTTTGTCGGATTTGTGGCAAATGATGATCTCCTTAAAACATTGAGAGATGAAGAAGGTGCATATGATGAAGTAGAGGTCAATATAGGACATGATCAAGATGAGGAAGAAGATGACGACATAGAACAAACTGTAAACGAGGATGAGGAGGAAGAATTTGACTTTGCCTATAAATATGAAAATGATAATGAGAATGCTGAACTGGAGGCATTACTAGATGATGAGGAGGAGGATAATGATGATGACAATGATGGTGATTAGTGCTTATATTTACTTGTTATAAAAAGTATAGTATTTACTTTACTTTAACTTGTCACTATAGCATCTTGTTATTACTAATGTTGATTTTTCATTGAAGATGTCTGACAAGGGTAAAGGCAAAGGAAAGGGCTCAGGTTCTAGGCGTCCAAACAAACTTCCAATAGTTTGGCCTCCTCTTGAAACTGACCAGAACCCATTCACATCTCCTGCAGCTACGTCATCCTCTCCGGTAGGCAATTCTTCATCAACACCAGCATCAATTGGAGGTGCAAACTCACCTACCCCACAAAACAATCCTGAGCTTACACCTGGAAGTAACTCTCATGATTCCTCAAATAACCAGTCAAGTACTAGGAAGAAAGCTTTGCATCTTGATGGAGCTGGGTATATATTGAAAAATTTTAATTATTTCATTTTATTTGGTTTGATATTACTAATGAATAAACCTTTTCTCTATAGATTTCTTCCTTCCAACATTGCAGCTTGAGCGATTACTAGCATTATCAAAAGCCATTATGTTGAACCATGGCTTTCTTGGAAAAAAATACCACCTAAAGTCAGAGAGTTGTTATTTGAAGAATTTATGGTAACATAAAACCTTTTGAAATGATTAGTATTATTATCTATATACTTTATTAATTTATTGAATGTTTTTGTTGATTATAATAGAGGAAGTTTGATGTTCATCCTCCTGATTACCACTGGGCGAAGAAGAATTTTGAGTGCCGAGGAGCTGCATTACTAAAGAATATGCTTCAAAGAGCTCGTTCCTCTACAGATAGGCCAAGTTTTCTTGGAGACAGTGTATGGGATGCACTTTGTGCACAGTGGCAGGATGAACGCTTCAAAAAAAAGAGTAGACAAGCAAAATTGAATCGCTCTTCTGACTTATTAGGCTTTGGTGGTTCACTTCATACCGGTGGCTCTATTACTGCTTCACAACATAGAGCCAATTTGGTAAAGTTTTCCCACTATTAACGTTATTTGCAACCTAATTTTTGTTGTAATATTTTACTTAAGGTATCTATTCTTATATTATTTTTAACTCAAATTATTGTTATTATTTTGACAGACAAAATTGTATGGTAGAGCTCCTACTCCATCAGAGTTATTTCGCCACACGCACATGCATAAGGATCAAACATGGGTGGATAGGAGAGCAGAGCATGTAGATGTAAGTAGTTAATGTTTTATTTTACATATTACATTAGTTTTTATGTTAGAATATAGTTATAGGTCTATAATTATGTTAAATTCTAGTATGATGTCAATTTACATGTTGTAAGTACCCCTAAATTAAAATTCTTGTGTTAATTGATATAATATTCTACTTAGTAGGCTAAATTTATTCGTGCCATGGATGAGGCATCCCAGAAAGCCTCTTAGGATGGAAATGCTCCACCTACTGAGTTAGATGTGTGGCGTGAAACAGCTAGAGTTAAAAAGGGAAGGATATATGGCCTTAGATTAAAATCAATTGTTCTCGATGAAAGGTCATATTATCATGGTTCTAGTTCATAGTCCAATGCATAGGTACAAAGAATAGAGCATGAAGAGCTAATGAAGAAAATGACAGAAGAGAATAGGGCGCTACTAACTAGATCAAAGACTAATGAGAAACAACTGCAGGCTACCAATCTACTTGTGCAACAGATGATACAAAGGATGAATTTTCAACCAACTAATTTTCAACCCACCATTGCAAACCAAGCTGAGGATGATGGATCAACTCATGATGAAGAAGAATCTGAATGAACTTAGTACTTCTACTTCATGTTAGATGTAGTTTGGATTATAAACTACTCACTTTTATCTAACTTTGTCTGTCTTGAACTTTAGGTACTTGACTTTTATATTTTGTGATGTTGTATAATTAACTACGAATATTTAATGAAATGTAATATTGACTTGTTAGCCTTTAGTTATTGGATACTGCTTTCTGGGTTGTTGCTGAATACAGGTACAATATATTTTGGATTTTACAAAATTTTGCTCGTTTTGTTTGTGAGGTTGTGAAATTTGCGACCAATTTTAACAATTTTGTGACCGATTTTCGGTCGCAAATTCATAATTTTGCGACCGATTTTTCAGTAGCAAAATTTACAACAGATTTTTAGTCGCAAATTTGAACTTTAAATTAAAACGTTGCAACCGAAAAATCAGTCGTAAAAATTTGCAACCGAAAATCAGTCGCAAATATCGCTTTCAAGATTTGATTTTGCGACTGAAAAATCGATCGCAAAATCAAATCTTGAAAGCGATATATCGGTCGCAAATTAGTCAACATACTACCAAATAACTGTACGTTGGGCATTGGTCGCAAATTGATTTGCAACCTTCCATTATGCGACGGACAATTTCGGTCCCAAAATCGATCGCAAATAAACTTTGCAACCGATTTTTATCAATTTGCGACCGAAAAATCGGTTGCAAATGGCCAATTTTCTAGTAGTGTCTATTTTATAAATGAAAAACTCATCTCCAAAAAACGTCTTCTTCCTTAAATCCTATCCTTTATGGGAGAAAATGCTTAACTTCTCTAAACAATTTCAATCAACATTTTCCTTCCAACTTCCCTCCATCCAATCAAACACCCCAAATCCTTCTTTTTTCCCCTCTTTTCATAACAATTTTGTTAGCTATAAATTAGCTCATGCCCTAGTTGACTTTAAATTTTGGATTGAAACCTTTTCTTTTTCCTTTTTAAAAATTATAGAGAGATAAACTTTGGTTTGTTTTAGGGGAATATATGGGGGCGGTGTGATGTCTTAATGCTGGCAAAGTTTGCGCCCTTTCCGCCGTCATACCTGGTGGGGTTGGCGGTAGGTAATGCTATGGAGAAGGCAAGGATGCATGTAATTGCATGTACATAAAATTTTTATAATTTAGCTGATATATTTTTTTGGTACATCTATAATTAATATATTTTGCATAACATGATATTATTTTTATATTAATATAATTTATTTTAAAATATATATTGTTAAATATCTTTTTAATTATATTTTTTACTTCTAAAATTTTATGATTTAACAATACATAATATCTAAATATTTATATGTTGTCGAAGTGTTGGTTTGACCATATCACCAGTCAAGTCATTATTGAGTTGGGTCTAAATTAAAAAAAAAAAAGACTCCATTAAAAAACTTGGTCAGGTTTGAGTTCGATTTAATCTAGTCCAGCTCATTTTTATACACCTCTAACCTCTAATAATAGGCATATACATGGTAATTGCAGAAAAAAAAAACAACATGTGATTCACATTTTAAAGAGACGTGTCCAGTAGGTACAAAAATAATTGCATGTTTGCCCTACGAGGAAATTAAAAAAACTATTATTTTCATTTTGCAATATTAATATAATAGTAAAATGTTTTAGCATAAAAGATGAAAAAGTTATAAATATATTAAAAATTTTAAGAAACATTAATTATATTTAAGTAAATTATGCTTTTATTTTATTATTATTTTTTATCATTTCACTTAGTTAGAACGAAGAAAATATTTATGTTTTTATTTGACATAAGGACATTCTTGGTGAAGCCTGATAAATAGGAGCCTGGTCCTAATCCAATGATGTCATCTACTTTAACATAAATATTTTTAAACAAACTAGTCGTTATTTATGTTTATTTTTACCGTAACTTAAAACAACATAAATATTATTCTTTTGTTATATCAATAACAAACACTTTATTTGGTATGATAAAATGAGATAGAATTAAATTCAATTCTATCAGCAGTTAAATTCAATTGTGTCATGATTTGAATTCTTATATTTGGAATAAATTGGTAAGTTACATGTCACAACCCTCCATGGGCCGTGACCGGCACATAGGGAATTTTCATTCCCTAGCAAGCCTAACCAAAAATCTACGTAAAAATTGACAGAGTTTTCACTAAAATTAGGACATTTCCAATTATACAAAACTTGCAAAAATTATCCAGACAATCCAGCACAGCTTAAACAGAATTATATATATATATATATATATATATATATATATATATATATATATATATAAATATATATATATATATATATATATATAGTTTGGAAACGTTTACATATACAAGGCTCTCAAGGAGCTAATTAGTCCATATGAAATTCAACAAAATATACACCTTTGCTTTACAAATTCAAAATGAAAAGCAACAGCTTAATACTAGACAACTGGTAACCCAACAATAAGACCCTACCTGTGTTTCAAGGAGCACTACATCATCATAAACCATACTTAGCTATACAAAAGATATTCCAAAAGAGAAGTCAAGGCCCTACAAGTGGGCTCACCAAATAGATTAAGCAGAAATCCTACTGAGCAGGTGGAGTAGAATCTGTCTCCACGGTTGAATCTGAAATAGACAAGGGAACCATGGGATGAGTTATAAAACTCAGTGAGAAAATAATGTACTCATAGGCAGCATGAAACAAGCAAAAATATCTAAGCTATACTTTAAATTATGAAAATGGAATACAAATATTTTCTCTTAACAAAGAATTATTGAAATATTGATTGCATATCATAATAAAACTTCAAGGGAGGATCCTATTTCCAAAATAGTTGCCTGATTGGGTGACCCTGTGGCCTAACTCCAGCAATAAATGATACCTTCACGCCTGTGCGTATCTATATCTTTCGGACATGTTGGCTGACATGTTGGGCTAGTAATTACCCTGCTAGCTGAGTTATTCGAGGTGTACCAAGATTAATGCTACTATCATTAGCAAATAGTTCTATTACAGTTTCCTCCCTTTTAGAAAACTTTACTCATTATAAAATCATTGTCAACAAAGCTCTTCTTTCAATTTAACATACATTCTTACTATAACATTAATGCATAATGAGAATTTAGAAAACTTCTGCATTCTAACACATGTAATTCTTAAGTCTTATCTCATACTGACAACATTTAACATCCACTGAATGTAAGTTCCAATTTAGTGAACTAGAGTTTAACATAATTTCATAAAGAATTGAATTCTAAACTAAAAGCAATATGAAATCATATTATATATGTGTATAGATATATATAACTTCACATAAGTAATTTAACTACAAGTATACTATTCACTCACAACCAAGATCCCAAATCAAGAGCTTAAGTGGGTGGTGCCTCTGAGCCAATCGAAGTCTCCTCGGAAGAGTCCAAAGCTACAAAACATATAAAACTTACATAAATAAGCTTCTAGGAGTCAAACTCAACCGCAATCAACAGCCAAACTCAAAATCCCTAATTTTGAGCCCTAACTTTCTTCACCCAAAACCCAAACTCAATTCCATGAAATAAATAACCAATCTATGGCTAAAAGGAGATAGAGGGTGTTAATAATTTACCTTAAAGCCTTAGAAGGAGGAGTGGAGCAAGAGAGAAGTGATAGGTCTTCCACACTCCTCACTTTCTCTCACTACAAGAAGGTAGAGAGAGAGAGCTCAAGGAAGAAGATGATGGTGATAATGAAGAAGAAGATGTGTGAGGATGGATTTGTAAGGAAATCCAAAGGGAAAGATGATGGATTAATGAGGTATGTGAGGGTGGAGGATTTTTAGAGAGACAGTATTTAAGTGAAAATGAGGGAGAGAGAGTCGAAACTCACTTAAAAAAACAGATAGTGGGCGCCTAGGCAGCTATCTATAAGCGCTTGGGTGCCCAGCAGCCTGAAACACCCTTAATTGTGCTGATAGCGGGCACCTGGGCTGGGTTTTCTGGCACCAGGGCGCCCAGTACACATTTTTTTTATATATATTAAAGTTTCACACACATTTCTAAGCATATATATAATCCAATAACTTCTAAATACACAAAAATACTAATCTAAAATATTATACAAAATCCTATGGCATGACATTACATAATTAAATTCATTTACATTGTTTAGAATGTATATAAAATGACTTGAATTTTTTATTTTGACTATTTTGCCCTTCATTAATATAACATCATATTTTAATAACAAACTCAGTTATTCATTAGACAACATCACACAATCAAAACCAATCAAAGTGCTTTACAAAATAAATTTATCAAGAACATTTTTTCCACTAAAATTGATAAAGTTTGCATAATACACCGCACAACAAACATAAGCAATAATATAATGTGTGTTTGAGAAAACTGTAAGATTAAAATTATTTCAATAATCGCTTATTTGTATAATCGATTATATGATAATTAATTTATGTTTGAATACTTTAGCTGAAAAATGGTTTTAAGATAATCTATTTTATTTAGATTTTATGAAAAAAATTGCTTTTGTATGGTAAAATTACTAAAAAAGGTATAGAATGATTATTTATATTATATAATATTTGATACTTACAATCAATTTGGTAGAAACATAATAATTATGAAATAATCAACTTTTGCTTATAATCATAAGCTCCAAAATATTATTTATACTTATAAGCTATGTTTTAGCTTAAAATTATTATTTTTGGATTATAGTATATTTTCATAATTTTACCAAACATAATAGATTATTTCAAAATAACTTTTTTGCTGGAAAAAAGCTGTTTTTGAAGGTTACCAAACATGCACAAAGAGTCTACCAAAAGCAAAACTGAACAATACTTTAATAATTTTTTTAACTAAAAGAACCAAATATTAGGACTAAAAGAACTGCATGTAATTAAAATATTATAATTTTTTTAACCTTTGTAATCTCCAAAGCTTGAAAACGTGGGGACCAAAGATGCAGAGGTGTGTGTTTTTAAATCAAAAAATAATTAAAGATAATTTTTTTACCAACTTGATCTTGGAAGGCAAGCAAAAACATTTAAAATCAAGACTCTTGTTTTACCATTGATATGCAGAAAAAGAATTAAGTATAAATGACGCACGTGGGGACCAGAGAAACAAAGATCTGTCTTTTGTGTGAGTAGTGGACAAGATAAGAGTAGTGGATACTTACAAATAGTATGAAGAAGGGAGAATGGAGTAATGACTTGAATTGGTTTGCTCGCCACCTATTTGAAAAGAGGGGAAGATAAAAGTGTTGAGAGCAGAGAGGCAAGAAAGAGAGAAAATATTATATAGGGTTGAGGATATTTTTTGTATATCACTTTTTAATATAAAATTCATTGAGTTAGAAATTACATATTAAACTTATTTTGGTTTGATTTACTTTTGATCCATTTTAAAGAATTGAATTCTATTTAGATTTTAATTCCATGATATTAGTTGATTCCAAATCAACGAATTGAATTTAATTCCAAGGCTTTCCAAATAAGATAAAAATTCTGTGGTTAAAACCTAGAGTTTAAAGCATATAAAATATTCTATTATTATTATTATTATTAATCTTACCATTCTTCAACAATATTTTCTTGATGAAGTCAAATTTAACCCAAAAGAAATCGTCTTTGTTTGAGGTTAGAATATACTTTTATAGAATTATTAAACACTGTCAATCAGGGTTAACTCATCTAATTGGCCTTTCATTCATATATCGTCATGATATAGATTAAATTCTTAAGTTATGTTATTAATGAGTGATCTGCAAGTACGTTTATAAACACTCAATAAGTCCAAAAATAAGTCATAATCCTGAATTAGAACAAGTCTTTTACTTAGCCTAAATTATTGTTAATAAAAAATTAGACACTTATAAAAAAATACTTATAAATGACTTATTACAAAGGAGTTCAAAAATGGAAACCAATAGTGATATATGAGAATAAATTATCTCATGTAAAAATTTTATATAATTTTATTATGTATAGAATTTTATTATTAATCTCTAATTTAAGTCTAAAAAAATTCAATCAATAACAAAAGTTACCTATGATATTGTCATGTAAAATATTCATATAAAAGAATTTAATTTCATATAGCTTATCGGTGCATTAATTGTACATCACCACATCATAACTAAAAATACGGCCAAGTTGTAATTACATGTACACTTGTGTTTGTGCTTTCAAACCAATACAGTGAGGCTTATCCAAGGGTAGCTCAAATTATCAAAGCAAATTGATGCAAGGGAGGATGACGCAAATTGACAAGAATTTAATTAATAATAAAAATTTTCATTTTCTTCATTCTCACATAGTTTATTGGTGCATTAATTGCACATCACCACATCCTAATCGAGATTACAGCTAGGTTATAATTACTATCACACTTGTGCTTGTGTTAGGGATGGTAATATTTATCCTACTTACAAGTATTTAGTTTTACCTAATTTATATGAGACTGGTTTAAAGCCCTACTTGCAAAGAAGCGGGTGTGCAATTAAAAAAGTGTCGAGGGAGAAGGTGGCAGGTGTGAGTTTAGGGTGTACCCACCTTACCCATTCATTTAATAATAAAGAGAATATAGTTTTATAATAGAAAATTATATATGAGTAGAATGTGTTTGAGATTATGAAATATATTTTTTAATATTTAGTTGTTATTTTATATTTGTTTAGCTTGCTTTACTGAAGTTTAGTATTTTGTGTAATTGTGACTTGTGTCTTAATTATCTATTCATATATAAAGGGAATTTCCTTTAGTAACTATCTTTTATTTTCTCTAAATTATATTGAAATAAATTTTGAATTTTATAAACATATTTAACTAATATATATGCATAATCAATTAAATATAGATGAAAAAATGGATAAAATTATTAAAAAAAAATGACCCATTAATTGATCAACTATCATTATACACACTTTAAAACTATTCACTAACTATTTCAAACCATTAACATATTTTTATTCTCTCTTAATTTTTATTTTTTTTAAAAAATAAAACTTTATTTTAAAATTTACACTAAAAATAAAAAAATGAGATTGATAGGCATGTAACTATCTATCAATCCATTAGTTATAAATAAATTTTATTAATTTATTTAAACCACAATACGGATATAGACAAGTAGGATAAGAGTCGTAAATTTGTTTGTGCAAGTAGTGTATGAGATGTAAGTTTTAAAATTCATGAGTCATGTTAGGGGTGAATTTTGAGAACTTATTAAAATGAAATGTTATTATAATCTTAGATTTATTATAAATTTTATACATAACAAAATTTTAATCATTTAAAATATAAGTTACAATTATAATATATATAAATACTATGAAAATTACTTATTGATGTAGTGTTATAAATCAGATTGATCATAAATTTGAATCCGTCGTAACATTTTTCCTTATTGAGATGCAGAATAAATTCTAATTAAATTAAAACTCTGTCCTGTTCTACCCTACCCTACCTTATCCTAGCCATTGTGATTCCCTAGTCTGTGCTTTCAAACCAATAATAAAGTCACGCTTATCCACGACCGTGGCTGGGGAGCTCAAATAATCAAAGCAAATGACGCAAGCGGGAATGGCGCAGGTTGATTGATACTATTTCACATGGATAGTTTCATACTTTGGGTGATTAGATAGTTTCATACTTTCATTTCAAGGTACTATTTCCTTTTTTTTTTTCTTCCTAATCTAATATTTAATATTAGAGAGTAGTTAATAAATTCATGTGCTAAGGTTGTTGAAAACTACTTTTTTTTTTTAATTTAAAACTTGACATGTTAATCAAATATTATCAGATTTTCTTCTTATATATTTTTCTAAATAATATCCTAATATAAAAGTATGAAAAATATTATATCTTAAAAATATGTGAAGTAGGGATTTTTATCATTTGTCAATATTATTAAAAATTATTTTTCTTTTGAATTCAAAATTTCACATGCCAATAAAAATTTATCAACTTCTCTTTTCGAGTTTAATTTATATGTGTTGACAGTATAAAATAACTTTATATTATCAGCTAAAAAAAATACTAAAAGGTGACAAATTATGATGGATCACTCATCATATTAAGTAGTTACTTGCATGAATTGGTACTTTCTAGTATTATTATTACTTGGCAATGTAAAGTTATTTTACACTATTAGAACATACAAATTAATCTCTTTCCTCTCATATATTTGTTATAATATTGCAATATAAAAGTATTAAAAAATATTATATCTTTTAAAATATGTAAAGTAAAGATTAAATTCAGCCTCTAAACTATTTTCATTATCATGATAATAAATATAGACCATATATAAATTATTTTATTTTATTATTTTTTATTGCTTAAAAATTTAATCTATTGTATTTTATAAACAATTGTAAAGTTAAACATTTTTCTTAATTTAATTATGAAAGACAAAGAAGAGTGTTTCAGAGAAATTAGTAAATAGATTTATTGAGTGGGTGTCACGGCCCAACCAGGACCGTGACCAATGCATAGGGGACATGTCTCCTAGCAAGCCTGATATACAATTTCTTGCCGGGAAACGGGCAGAGTTTGTAACGTTCGCGACTGCACTTCCAAGCCTCAAGATTCCGCACTCCGACTTCATTTCCAAGGCTCAACTGGACTGGCAAGATTTCCGATTTCCGATTTCCGATTTTAATTAGGCTCTAATGGACTAGCTTGATTTTCACGATTTCCGACCTTATTCTTCAAAGATACGAGTTCCGACCTTAGGTCATTTAAGATGGACACCGAATCAAACTTCCGAGTTTATTTGAATTAGTCTCCAGCCATGTAAATTTTACTGACTTAATTGAGGCTATTCTCAAGAGCTTTCATTTCTATGATTTTTCCGATTTCGAGATGCTTTGAGTTCCGATCTCGAGTTTATTAGCAGGAGCTTTTCATTTCTCTAAATTACCGAGTTCCGAGGTCGAGTTAGAGTGCCGAGATCCTATGAGTTCCTACTTCCTGGTACACAAGATTAATGTTGTTATTCCCGATATCCGGTGTTATGCTTAGAACGGATTCAAGTTCATACAATGTCCCCGACTTCCGGGTTTAAGTGTTATGGTTTCACATTATGGTCCTTGACTTTCGATTTTAAGGTGACTGTTCTTTACGATTTCCGACATCCGACTTTGATTTCAAGTTTCCAATAAACCAGAAATATTTTCGAGTTCCGATTTCACCTCTTCAAACTGGTCCCGACTTTAAGTAGTGTACGATTTCCGAGGTAATGACACAATGGGCATGAATTCGACTTTTAGGCGACACAAGTTCAGGCTGTCACGTGTTCAAATATCTTTGTCGAAAGTGATTCTCGCGACGCGAGAGCAATTTTGTCACAAAAGAGGAAGATATAGACGAACTTTGCCCACAGAAATTTCACCCAATCAAAGCCACTCATTCTAACTACCACCTTAATGCCTTGCCTATATATATTCCCCTCCTGCCTCTTCAGCTCATTCCTTACGTTGCCCTCTCTTCCTCACTTCAGCTCTCTTTTCTTTTCTCCACTCACCCACTCCATCCAGCCTTCAAGATCAACCAAACCCTATTTCCAAACTCAAGCAAGAGGTAGAGGTTTTAATTCTTGTCTTGATTTTTTTTCTGATTCTTGGATGAATATTGGTGGTTTAATTCTTCAATTATGATACATTGACTGAGTGATCATGATGAATTATGGCTGGTTTATTGGCTGTTTGTGAGATTAAAATTGAATTGGAAACAAGAAAGGATGAAGATATGAGGAAGTTGAGAGGCTGGAAAACTCAAAACCCTCGGCAGTCCGTACGGCAGAGTGTACGGCTCCGCCTCCCGCCATTCAAAATTAATGAGACCATTTTTATGTAAAACTAGACATCTAGGGCTTTCTACACATATATCATATAAGACCATTGGAGTAATATTGAGAGAGATATGAATTTTTGAAGTTCGACCCAGGAATCAGGACATCCACCCTGGCAGTATGGGTTGAAAAGGATGTAACTCACCCTATACAACTCCAAATTGAGTGAAACTAATTTTGTTGGAAAGCTTACACATAGGAGAACATCTTACAAAGAAATTTCGAGTTTGTTATCATCCCAGGTGTTCCCAGTGAATTGAAGAAGTTACCCAATGTCTAAACCAGGCCAAAACAGGACAGTTCAGGAAGGTTAAGTTTCGGGGCTTATAACTCGAGCCCTACTGAGTCAAATGGAATGGGACTTTTTGAAAATGAAAGATGGTTCTATCATCTTTAATATGAGACTGATTTCGTATCCTTTGAGCCAGTTTTCGATTTTTAGTAGATTTTCACTTTTAAGTGTGCAATTCTGGCTAGCTACTGGGCAGGCCGGGATAAAATCTGAATAATTTGAGTTATGGTTATCAAAATGAGATGGGACCAAAGAGGTTAGAAAATAGACACATAACACTTTAACATATTCAAAATTGAGGTCCAAAAGAGTTAAGTAGAAATTATGGCATGATTTACAAGAACCGGGTTGACAGTTTGTCTATTAAATTCAATTACTGCTGTATGCTCATTACTCTGTTTATTATTGATATTAATTTACTTTGTTCCTTATATTGCCTTAAGTAAAACTGGACCTTGCCTCGGACCAGACCTCTTTCTCAACCTTATTAAATACGAATAGTTAAGTTTAATCTCATGTTTTTATAATTAAATAAAACCCGAGGCAACTAAGAATGAACGCGACGTCAGTTGAATGTCTTGCACGACCCTACTGAGAATTTTCTTGAATTCTCACCTCATTTTGCATTTCGCCATTCTAGACGTGACGATGGACACGACAGCTACCCCTTTATTGAGGTCCCGCACTTGCGCTCCACCATGACCGCAGAGGCTCGCTGTATATAGCCGCTCTTGCCGCCCGCCTTTATCTTTTTAGTGATATGAATTTCTTGTCCCTTTACAATCACCGCTTTTGATCCTGCCACCCCTTACTTTGAGGTCCCACTACATGTAGCACACCCTCTGCCAGCACCTGCAGCACCTGTAGCTCCTGCCAATCCTGCGCTAGAGTCACCTCCGCAAGTAGTACCCGACATCCTACTCAGCTCTGAGAACGACCCTTTAGAGGCCACCGGCTCATCATCCTCCTCCTCCTCCCAACCCAGTACTGACTACTCACCAATTGGACTTGATATGGCCAATGGCTACTGTTGATAGGTCACCTGACATGTTATTGCAAAACCTCTTTGGCAAAGATGCATCTTTAGGTCATAGATCTAGTGGTAGGCTTTGAAATGTCCTCCGAGACCACATGCAGATCAAAGCTGACTGATACTTATGCGCCTATGTCTTTTGGTACTACTACCCACTTATGTATCCTGCTTTGAAACTTGTACATATACTGAGACAAAGTGGCTTCTTACATATATATATATATATACATATTTAATTGACAACATATATATATATATATATATATATATATATATATATATATATATATATATATATATATATTATTGATCTTATCTTTTCCGTTGCGATAAATTAAAGTCTGCCATGTTCATTTTACAGAGTTCCATTTCTTATGTTATAAAAAAAAAAAAAAAGAACGTAAATGGAGCATTAACACAGTAACGCAATCTACTTAATTTCATGCTCTGACTTAAGCATAACATTAAATTAATAGGGTGTTATAGAGTTTCCCTTATTTTTGGTTCAATTCCCAAAAAGCCAAATCCTTTCCAGTAGAAAACAATACACACATTCATTCATTGGGGATCCAGGCAATCTTTGATTGCACCCCATAGCATGTATATAATAGTTATAATAACATAACTTCAACTTTCTATCATAGATTCAACATAACATAGGTTTAAATCAACTAGGAGATCAATTTCTACATTTAACCACACAACGGAAGTAAGACCCTGCCTGTAGATTAATGGAGCACTACTAAGATTATATATACAATTTGTACACAAACAAACCTAAACCATAAATCTAGATAACCTTTGGAACCACATGAATAAAAGTGTGGGTTGACTAGGAATCAAATGTCTTCAGTTAGCCAAAGGAACAAATGCATAAGGTTGTACCTATCTAAACATATGAAGAGAGGAGAAGAGTAAATCATACAAACTCAGTGAGAGATCATACATCTACACCTAGAGTGAGACAAGCTTAAACATAACCTTTTCATCAAACATATTATGAAAATACAATGTTGAGGGATCATTGCTATAAAACTTAAAGCTATTTAAAAATTTCAATACTTCTTTGTGATCTCATAATCCACTCTACAAATCCTTTTCAAATAGGCTTTTAGCAATGCAAAGTGTTATAAAGCTTCTTAAGAACCTCATATGTCATTCCTCAGGTAAAATACTTATCTATATATATATATATATATATATATATATATAATACCAAAAAAAAAAAAAAACTTCTAGCAAACATATCTAAGCATAATACTTTTAAAACTAGCTATAATAAATCGTATATAATAAGGATATAGAAACTGGGCTTAAGATAGAAATATTTTCTCATACTATGAAAAGTAAATACTTATTTCAAATCATAATAAAGCTTAAAGAAGGATCCTATTCAAAATCTATATTCTAATTTTTTTCCACATCTACGCGTTGCGTACTGTCGTCCCCGAATGTGGTTCACTTATCAATCACCTTTGGGCATTACATACCACCGTCCCAGGGTGTTCATATTTATTCCGATCATGTCGGCCAAACATGCCAGTCTAGCACCCACACTGCTAGCTGGGCTTTTCAAAGTGCACTAAGGCTAATATTGACTACCATTAACGAGCAGTTCTGTTGCAATTTCCTCCCCTTAGGAAAGCACTCACACTTGCTGGGTCTTTGCCATGCCTCATGTGAATCCTTGACTTAAATTTTCTTTGAAACACATTTCCTTTCTTTAAAACTTTTCAAATTTCAACTAGTTTTACAGCATCACTTAAGTAAACTCTTTTCTTTTTGTAATGAACATAAATTTTTCTAACATGGTATACCTAAAATCAATTACATTGCTTAAACTCTTAAAACATTAGAACTTAACGATTCTCAATATAATCACAAGATAAAATTCGTAATTCCTTAAATTTCTAATAGCATGAAACTATCCTTCTTCTATCAAGTTATTCAAGTATCATAAATTAATTTCCAGATTTGCTTGTCTCACACATATATATAAATAAATACAAAGGAGTAATACACTTTGTTTTTGAAGAATTCAATAAGGTCACACATTGAAATGCTATTTCACTTTCTTTGAACTTAATAACTCAAACCATAAGCTTAACATTTAAAAAATCATACATATACTTGAAACTAGCTAGCAGTAGATATATCATCAACTCACAGTTCAAGTTAGAAAAGGAAGAAGCTTAGGCTTCACGAAGCCTTAGAGCCACCAAAGGATTCCGAAGAGTATCTTAGAGTGTGGAGGAAGGCAGTAGAGCATGAGAAGAGCGGCGAGTCTCCTCCCACCATGATTTTCTCTCTATAGAAAAGAGAAGAGAGAGAACTCCAAGTGAGAAGACCAAGTTAGGTGATGAGGATGACATGAGGAAGATGAGTTTGGTGGTAGATTTGAGTGAAATTTGATAACGGAATGATGTGCCACGACCCAACCCGGGCCATGACCAGCGCATAGGGATAAGTCCCCACACAAGCCTTTCACCACAAAATTTTTATAAAAATTTCGACAGAGTCCCCTTTGTAATCCGGATATTTCCCAATTACAAAAGGTTACCCTGCAAGATAAACAAACACAATCTTCTATTGGGGATCCAGGTATTCCCAGAATACACCCCTCAGCACACAGTATAATAGTAAAATATATAAATACAATTGTATGTCCAAAATATATAGCTTAAGTTCTTCAAACAACAAATCGTTTACATAACTTTAATTCCAACAAGTTGATATATATATATATATATATATATATATATATATATATATATATAACAACAACAAAAATAGAACAAGGCCAGACCCTGCCTATAGTACTATGGAGCTACATACTAAGATTACAACTGAAATAGAATTACAAATTAAGGCCTTTACTATGGAGGGCTCACCAAAATAAGAACCTAACGAATATGAGCAGAAGAGTCGACTCCCAAGCCTGAACCTATATCTGAAAAGGATATAATAACCACGGGGTGAGTTTTGAGAAACTCAGTGAGAGATAAAATGTCCCTAACCCACATGAGACAATGTACAAACTTATAGATATTAAAGTAATACAATAATATGTATAAAAAAACCAAAATAGAAATCTTAATCAAATATTATCCAAATTTTCTTTTCCAAAAATAGAGTCCATCTATTCCAGGATAAATCCGTTAGGAATCATACTTAGGTGGCCTTTCCTTCGTGTGAAACCCGTAATCAGGCATGCACCACTCTTTTCCGTGACCGTGAATATCAGGCATGCACCACACTATATGTATGGCCGTGAATATGCAAGCCTTTTTCACCCTTGAGTGGCCATGAAATCCAACATCCTAGGTGCACCTAGGGCTAATACCTACTGCCGTTAGCCTACAAATCCTGGCCTAGACTTTCCCAAGTCTTTCTTTTCCATTATACAGAACATTTAATAAAGATTCTTATAAAACATACCAATATACCTTATAATAAACAATAAAATTGTAACTTCAAAGAAAATAAAGCTTTAACACTTTAATAAATAAAAAATGAACAAAAGTCCAAAGCTTTTATCCAAAAACCTTTCAAAACAAAGAAAATTTTCCAAAGTTTAATAGAAAACTAAGGTAATAAACATTTGCCACAAAGGAGTTTGAAGATTACCTTTTTTGAAGGGAGAATGGAAGAAGAAATCTTTAGGAGCCTTGGTGTCACTTCCTCCAAGCTCCAAGACCAAATATGTTGATTTTTTTGGATGAGGGTATAATTTGATATCAAAGAAAGAAATTGAGTTTACGTGAATGGGAATGGTGTAATTTAATGGAAAGATATGAAGGATTAGGTTTAAGAAGGAAGGGAGATATGTTTTAGAGAGAAGGGAGAGAGTTTTAAGGGTATAGAGAGAAAGAAAATCGCGAAATGAGGAGAAGGGACGCGTCTCAGCTTATATATTGACCTATGGTAATTGATTACTAAGGGTTGGTAATCGATTACCATGAAAGCAATGTCGATTACCAATCTTTGTGTCGATTACCACCCAAATCAGGCTGCGATCAATTACCATCCTTGGTAATCAATTACCACGCAAAAAATTTCAACCCGTGGGCATACAGAGAGGACTGTAATCGATTACAGATCCTCACATGTCGACACTAACTCCAAAAATTTGGTTCCCTCTTTCTGCAGTCCTTTCCCAGGTCCAGGATATTGCACAGACTTATTTATTAACTTTAAAACATAAATGTAAATAAGGGAATACCCCTCATTTGGATTCAATAAAAATATTTAAAAATTCAAAATCCTTAAGGATTATAATTCAACTTTTGGGTTTTAGTACAATTCTCCGAAAACTTGCATTTTTATAAACTTGAGGGTTGAAAACGAAGGGATTATCCATTCCCTAAAATTCGTTAAAAATCCCTCTTTAACTCATTGATGCCTAGAGAACCATCACCGGGACTTTTGATCTTTAGAAAATGCCTCAAACTTATAGCCCTCCAAGGAGGCATAGGGTTCAGACTCAGAATTTTTCAAACTTCGGTATCGACAGATAACCGCAACTCATACTGGGGTGTTACATGATGATTTCATGAGGGAAGAAGAAGGATGAGAAAGAGAGATTTGGGTGAAAAATGGTGGAGAAGGGTCGAGACCCTTGCTTTATTTCCATCCAATGGGTGCCTGGGCACCACGACTTGGCCGCCTGGGTGCCCACGTGCCTGAAACTCCTTCTTCTACAACACATCCAGTGCTCAGGCGCCTAGTCTTTTTTGTTTTTTTTTTTCCTATCTACACCTCTAAATATCATCCTACACTTATTTTACTCACTTATTTAATGTCCTTATTTGTTTTACTCTCCATTAACTTTAAAATATAAATGTAAATAAAGAAATACCCCTCCATTTGAATTCAATAAAAATATTAGAAAATCAAACTCCTTAAGAATCAAAATTCAACTTTTGGATTCTAGTACAAATTTTCGGAAACTCGCATTTTCTTAAACTTCTGAGCTAAAAACAAAAGGGTTAGTGGCTTCCTAAAACTCCTTAAAAATCACTCTTCGATTCTTTGGTATCTAAAGAACAATTACTGGGACTTTTAATCTCTTGAGAATGTTCCAATCATATGGCCCTCCAAGGAGGCATATGATCCAAACTTATAGCTTTCGCGGGGTCCAACAAGATGAAGTATCACAAAATTCATACATTCTCGACTTGAGTATTACAATGGGAGTAGCAATAGATAAAAAGAAGTGGCAGTAGCATTTTGACTTTGCCATTTTAAAAAGTGTTATGACATTTGTCATGTTTTATGTGGATAGTACACATCTTACATTTAAAATAGTTTTTCCAAAAGAAAAAAAAAACTAAAAGGTCACTGCTGTATATACTAACACTTCATAAAAGCTACTTAATTGATTTCAATTTTACTAACAAAGATGTTGGCATAATAGTAGAGTCACACTATGACCCTAGGGAGGATCGTAGTTCAATTCCTGGAGAGGACGCTAGTTGAGAGAGTAAACCTGACTACGCCCAAAAGGGATTAACCTTACTCCCTAGTAATAGGAAGAGGTACCTTGATAAACCAAAAATTGATTTCAAATTTTAATAATAGTTTTATCTAAACAATGCCATTGAGAAATCCAATAAAGAAAGTTTGTATTGAAAAAATAAAATATTTAAGTTTTTAACACATTGAATGCATTGACAGTTTCAAAATTTTCCTGTTTTTGATCCCTTAACTAGTGTTTTTAAGGCATTGGTTAGCAAAACTCTTTGGTAATCTTCTTTTAAAAGTCACCTATATAATTTAAATTCAAAAAACTTAAAATTTATCGAATGAAAAATCAATAGGCAAAAATTTTTAATTTTTGAAATAAATAGTATTTAGCTCTTTTTGTGTATTTGGATCCGACATTTTTTCCCCTCTTGTCATTGCCTAATTAATGATTTTAGGATTATTATGCATTGTCAAAAATAATTATTGAAGAAATAATTATATAATTTTTTCTTACTATTATCGCTACAAGAGCTTAATTCACTATTCTTTTTTTTTTTTTCTATTTTGCTCCAATTGTCTTTTGTAACATCCCTGATTTTTGTTGCATTTATAACTCTGTGCTACAAATTAAATAAATAATGTTGTGTGAGGTCATTAAGGGATAAAAACATGTTTAAAATAAAAATTACATTAATTACTGACTATAAATTTTAAATAAAAGGTAACGAGAGAGTTGTTCACCAAAATGCAACAAATAAAAATTAAAATGGAGAAATAAAATGAGCTAAAAATAAATTAAAATTGTACCGTTAAATATCCTATTAGGAATAAAAATTTAGTAAATTATTCTAAGGTAAAAACATTTAGAAACAGTTCCGAATTTCTACCGAAACCTCTTAAAACTCCCGAAATTGTTTAATTTAAGAATTCCGGATATAATAGAGTACTCGCGTCATGTCACAAAGTACCCATGATTAACATAAAGTGATAACTATCACTTCAAATCTTTTTATCAAGGACTTGGATCAAGTTACAAGTCTTATCTTTGATCAAAGACTAGATTTCAAATACCCACTATCACCGAAACACTTAAACTCTCTCCAAACACAACCGAAAACATAAAACACTCATCCTCTCCTCCTCTCATTCACATTACTCTCGCCCTCTCAAACCCTCACCATTTCTCTCTACTATTCATGTAGCCCCTCCCTCTCAAAACCCTCTCCATTCTTCTTCCTATAACTCCCCAAAGCTTTCAAAAATCTCTCAACACCCAAGCACTCTTCTTCTTCTTCCCATTTCCTCTTCTTTCTCTCCCTCTAAGGGCACAAAATCTACCCACTTCTCTCCCTCAAAGTCGCAAAACTATAGCAAGGGAGGAGCAAGGAGTTTCTTCTCTTGGTTGGGTGGTTCTTGGAGAAATAGCTTAAAAATTTGGAGGCGTCTTGAAGCTAGGAAGTGAGGTAGGGATTTCTACTCTTTCCTTGTCATGATTCTTGAGAAAAAGTGTGGTTTATGCTTGAGTCATTATTCTAGGGTTCAAAGGGTTACACATAGTGATGTGTTTAAAGTTTAGATTTAGCTTAAGTTAGCATAGGTGAGCATTCTAATATAGTTTTGGTGAGATGAAACCCTTAGGAAGGTTATTAATCAAGCTATGGCACAAATTAGCTAGTATAGGATTATTTGAGGTTAAAACTTGAATCCCCAAGATTTAATATGAGATTGAGGTTCCTATAGGTTTAAATAACTTAGTTGATCCTAAATATAAGTGTGATTATGGGTACAAACTTGTTAGAATCATTATTTTAGGTTTTGTCATAAAAGGGGTAGCTAGAATCACATACTAGCAACTTAAAAAAGTAGGAAATTAGTTATCTTACCAATGGAATTAAGGAAAACTGATTTTACCTCTTAACGTATATATTATATGGAGTCTAAAACTAGCTTTGGGTGGTTGGATCAATGTAAGAATAAGTAGAAATAATTTTAGACATAAGAGGTATTCTGATTTTGGGGTGATATTATGTTTGAAATTAATTTTAGCATGTTATTTGTTTTAAAATATAAGACAATTATTAAAAAATGGTTATATATTTTTTTAAAATACAAGATAGATTATTTTATAATATATTAATTCATTAGTCATTAGTATTTATTTTGTTCAGTGCCTTGTAATATTTACTATTACATTATTTAGAAAATTATTATGTTGAGAAAAAATTTTAATAATTGTGTTAAATAAAGGAAATTCATTGTGAATAAAATTTAAAATTTGATAATATTAAATATAAAAATTAATTAATTTGTTAATTACATTAACAATAGAAATATTTAATAAATATTTAAGAGATGTCACTAGCTAATATTTAGAATATAATTTTAAATTAATAAATCAGTGATAAAAATTTAATTTAGTTTTTGATGGTATTATTATTGTTATTATTATTTGCAACAAAGAATAGATAACATAAAAGTATCATATGATTTAAATAGTTAAATTAAATTAAAATGACATTTAATTTTTTAAAAAAAAGGTTAGAATAGAAATAATGATACTGATTTTTATTTTTTGGTTTAAAGTGATTTGTTATTTTCTGCTATTATTTACAATAATAATGCGATAATTTTTATTATAAATGTATAAAGTAAAATGTTAGGGTTTAGGAGGGAAGTGAAAAATTACATTTATGTGTTTTGGGGGATATAGTTTGGAATTTAAATTAATTCATTAGTCATTAAAATTCAATTTTGTTCAGTATTATTAATATTCACTATTATATTATTTAGATAAATATTATATTGAGAAAAAAATTTAAATAGAATTTATATTTAGATCGAAATAATTGTATTCAATAAAGTCACTGCAAACAAAATTTAAAAATTGATAATATTAAATATAAAAATGAATATTTATAGCTGCCTTTTTTTAAAATAAATTTAACTAATTTATTAATTTATGATAATGTTATAGGATGGTAGACAGATGTGCATGCAATTTAGGAGCGTGGAGCCACCGCATCATAAGATAGAAGGGTACTTACAGAGGGTGAGACTAAATGAGGTTGCCAGTATCAGGAAATTTCATCTACTTTCAGATCTAATTAGTGTATTGGTGGAACGATGGAGGCTGGAGTGTCACACATTACATTTTCCTTGCGAGGAGTGTGTCTTGACGCTGGAAGACATTGCACTCCACCTTGGGCTACCCATCAATGGGCTGGTTGTTACTGTAATTTTTTTCTTTCTGATGTATAATTTTTATTATTGTATATGCTTCAGTTTAATATGTAATTTGTATTGAACTTTCAACGTATGTAATTATTAAAGAAATTAAGATTATCTCCGGCTGATTTTTAAATTTTATTTATAGTGAACTTATTTAACATAATTATTAAGATTTAAATATAAATTTTGTTTAAAATTTTTTCTCAATATAACAAATATCTAAATAATATAATAGTGAATTAAAAAATATTAAACAAAAGTGAATATTAGTTGTCATTTTAATTTAACTATAATAGTATCGCATGCACGTGAAGCAAATTGAATGAATTTATAGATTTTGCTTCAAATAATATTTAACATCGTAAAAGCACATTATTATTTAAATTGAATGAATTTATTACATTGAGAGTATAGGTGTAAAACTTGGTTAGATTTTGGATTGGATCAAAGTATGTTAAGTAAAAAAATAAATCATTAATTTATTGATAATCTAATAAAAAAGAAAAACAAAATTAATGCATTCATGATCTATCAACAAGATTCGATTATTTGAGTATTTAAAAAATGAATTTTTAATTAAAATAAATGTATAAAGAAATCAAAATAACTAACCTTTTTGTAAAGAGATAGTAAAAGCTCTAAAAGGAATTATTTTAGTACTTTTCCACATGTTAAAAAGTATAGCTTCTTAAAAACACATTAGATTGGAATAAAAAGTTATTTACTTAAAATAAAATTATTCAATTTACTACCCTAATTGTGATTACTTTCCTGTTAATCTCTTTTATTAATAAAAAACACTATATAAAAATAACTTTTAAAAATATTCAATATAGTAAACTTTAATCTTACTTAAGGGCAATAAGCAAAATAAGAATTAGAAGCAAATATGAAGGAGTGTCAATAGATAGAAAAAAGATAAAAAGAAAAATGACCCAATAGTCTCACTCATAAATAACTAGAAGTTCAAATTACTAGAATTCCAAATTAAAATAACCAACAAATATTCAAACAAGAACAATTTACTACTTAGTACTAATTAGCTCCAAATCTGAGTGGATATTGTCTACGGCTATGTCTTTCAACACAACATAGGGCGCACTGTTTTGGTCCTTGCATTTTACGCATATCCATTTCGTTTAGAAAACGAGTTTATCATGGCCGACCTTTCATGTTGCACTTTGACTGAGGGTTAAAGCGAATCACCGAACCAGTATATGGTGGCCACGTACTTCGATTTCCCACAACCCGAAACTCCTTGTCATATACGTTGCAAACCTTTTCCATGCTATAAATACTATCGACATATACTTGCTAATCGATATTCTGATTAGTACAACATGCAATTACGTGACGGCATGGGTATCGATCAGTGTAACACCCTACCAATTTAATGTTATGCTTAAGTCATAAAATGAAATTGAGTAGATTGCGTTACCGTGTTAGTATTCCATCTATAGTTGTATTCATTATATTGTATCCTTTTTTCTTTTAAATATATGTATTTGATAAAATATACCTAAGAAACGGTGCGCTGCATATAATAAACGTGATCCATATTGTAGAACATAACAAAATTTAATAAAAGGCACAACAGAGAAAATAAAGACAGGTAATATATCATTAGTTGTATATGTACATATATATGCTGGAAGCCAATGTTTCAGTTTATATACAGGTTCCAAAGAGGATACATAAGTGGGGTCGGTGTACCAAAAAGACATAAGGCTCGTGTCAGTCAAAAATCATCCTATGGGATCCTCAGAGGACATTTCAAACTAGCTAATACACATGTGGCTAAGTCTATGACCCAATGCTGCACACTGCCAAAAGAGGGCCATACTGTACAATATCACCTGCGGCTAGGACCTACTCGGTCAGGTAGCCGTTTGCTATACCAGGCCTGGCTGGGAAGTAGTCAACATTAGGTCCCGAGGAGGAGGATGATGAGCCGGTAGCCTCAGAAGGATTGCTTTCTGAACTGAGTGGAATGTCTGGAACCACCTGTAGAGGTGACTTTGGTGGAAGAATTTGGCGGGAAGCGATAGTACTGTTGAAGGAGGGTGTGCTACATATAACAGGACTACAAAATACGGAGCGGCAAGGTCAAAAGCAGGGTGAGATAAAGGAATAGCAAAATTCCTATTGCTAAAAAGGTAAAGGCAAAAATGGCAAGAGCCAGCTATGTACAATGAGTCCAACTTGGGGTCATGGTGGAGCTGCAAGTCAGGGATCTCAATAAATAGATTGGCAATCGAGTCCATCACCAGGGTCTGAGAATGATGTGGAAATACAAAGTGAGATGAGAATTTAAAGAAATTCTCAGTAGGATTCGAGTACGGTATTAAACTGACGTCACATTCATTCTCAGTTGCCTCGGGTTTTATTTAATTATAAAAACATGGGATCAAATTGAACTATCCATATTTAATAAGTTTAAGAAAACGTATGGTCCGAGACAAGGTTCAATTTTACTTAAAACAACATAAGAAATAGAATAACTACTAAATAGTGATACACAGAATAATGAGCAGAATAAATGAATATACAACAGTAAGTAAACTTAACAATGAAACTGTAAACAACTTATAATGACTATTCAATGTGATCATGAAAAACTCATTCTTAAACTTATCTTCACAAACTTTTCCATTACTTGGTCCCGTGGGAGTTCTTGGCCATTCAAACTCCTGGGTAATAGTTTGCTTTTCACGATTGAGTTCGTTCCTATATAAGAATATCAGGTTTACTTTTTCCGACCTCCCCACCGATCTATTCCCCTTAACTTTAATCCGAGGCTGGCCCAAGTATTATGGAACTCTTGTCATAACATAATCTTTATGAATTCTTGCAAAATGCGCATGTAACTAAGTGTATCTCATAACTTATGCATAGGTTTTACCGAAATTTCAGCAGCATAACGGAATGTATCCGCTTCCTCGTGAATAGTGCCAGTATTCATAAAGTCAATTTTTCGGGAAAATCATAATATTTCATCCACAATTTCAATCATCAATCTCATAAGAACAATTGTTGCATTTAACTATAACACATAGTTGTTGTCCCAGCACATTCATTCAACCCGATTTTTGTAAATCAAACCAAAATTCTTATTTAACTCATCTGGATCTAAATTTTGGATATGTTAGAGTGTTATGTGTCTCTTTTCTAACCTCTTTAGTCCCATCTAATTTTGATAAATGTAGCTCAAGTTATTTAAGTTTTATCTCACCGCCTATAGCTAGCTGCACTGCACACTTAAAAGTAAAAATCCACTAAAAATCGAAAGCTAGTTCAAATTATATGAAATTGGTATCATATTAAAGCTAATAGGACAAGCTTTCATTTGCAATAAGTTCCATTTCATTTTCATCAGTATAGCTTGAGTTATAAGCCCCGAAATTTGATCTTCCTGAACTGCCTTATTTTGGCCCAGTTTGGACATAAGGCAACTTTCTTGAGCCACTGGGAGAAAACGGGATTGTATCTAACTATGAAATTTTTATGGATATTTTGCTATATGTAAGCTTTCTAACAAAGTTAGTTTCATTCAATTCCAAGTCGTATAGGGCAAGTTTTGCCCTAAACAACTTAGTCTGCCCAGAATCAAACTCAAAAACCTAGGTCAAACTTCCAAAATTCATATCTCTCTCAATACTAATCCAATGGCTTTATATTATATATGTATGGAAAGCCCTGAATATCTAGTTTCATATAAAAATATTTTTATTAAATTTAAATGGCTATAGGTGGAGTTGTATACTCCGTCATACCGACTGCCGAGGGATTTTGGTCTTCCAGCCTCTCACATCTTTCCATTCTCACCTTTTTCTACTCCTTAATCAAATTTAAACACAAAAACAGCTAACAAACCAGTCAAAACTCATCATATTCATTCAATCATTACATCAATAAGTAAGAAACAAAAGCTCAGTCACCCATACCCAAGAAAACAAGAATAAAGTTGAATCTCTACCTCCTTGTATGTGATCTTGCTAGATTTTGGAGTTTGGATTGATGGAAACTTATCAAGCTTGAAGGTTTGATGGAGTAGGTTGAGAGGAGAAGAAAAGAAGAAGGCTAGAACCAGATGAGAGGGAAGCGCAAGTCAGCATGAAATGAAAAGAGAAATCTAATTTAAACATAAAGAGGGTAGTTAGCTTCATGGGTTTTGATTGGCTGAAATTTTGTGGCCAATTTTCAGCCATGCTCCCTTCTCCTTGTGGCCTTGGTGGCGCCACCCATAGAGGCTTAAATGGCTGAGTATTCAGCCCTTTAAGTCATAGGGTTTTGGGTATATAATTCTATTGATTCGGTTTCAGCAGTTTAAAATACCGTAATCTTACCGATTTCCTTTAAATCGATAAATCGGTTTTGAGAAAATTTCTATGAAATCCCCTGTGCTTCTAACCTAATTACCTTATATCTAAACTCAATTAATTGTTAATTAATTGACCCTAAATAAATATTTAGTCAAATTTTAATTAACTTCAATTATTCGATAAAAATCGAATAATTAGGCGAAAAACGATAAGAAAAATTCCGGTGGATGTTACAATCAGTCTGAAAATCGCTATAGTCACAATACCTTCGAATCAAATCAACACTGAATTCATCCCCATTCGTGAGGTCTTGAACATAGAAAACTTGATTCTGCCTTAAAAATAGCGTGACACGCACATTATCAACTGTTTGTTGGATTTCTCGCAACCATGTCATGAGGGCTTCCGAGAAAACAAAGCCTGCATCTCTTCGAGCATGTGCTTCCCGACCTTTAGTTGCAAACAACTCAGCCAACCGAAAAGTATGTTGCTCGAGCCAAGGCTGTAATGAGTAGATTGCGAGCACCTTTTAATATAGAATTGACGCACTCCACTAGGTTTGTGGTCATATGCTCGTATCTATGCCCACCATCAAAAGGTTGAACCCACTTCTCTCATGGAATTTAGTCAAGTCAACTAGTATATACCTCACCATGTTGGTGCATCCATCCATAGTGATGATTAAATTCATGATCCGTCCTCGAATACCCTGCAAAACAAAATGTGGTCAATAGATTATCTCAAAAAAAAAAAAAAAAGCATTCAGAAATACAAACAAAATATGTTACCTATGCTTACAAGTCAATGCAAGTATGGTTTCTTGAATCTCCTTAAGAAGTTGGCTAGAAAATGTCTAATGCAGTACATGTGGAATGCTCTTGGAGGTTCCCACTAACCTTGGCTGTGTCTTATTACTGCTTTAATTGACTCGTACCAATTAGAAATAATACCAACCCCATCCTCGATCACTACATGTATGTGTAAATGGTTCAGAAAAAAAGACCACGCTTCTAGTCTCACCTTCGACAATTGCAAAAGCAATGGGCAATATGTTTTGATTGCCATCTTATGCCACTGCAATCAATAAAGTCCCTTTGTATTGCCCGTATAAATGTGTCCCGTTGTAACACCCTCTATCATATAAGCCATGCTCGAGTCATGGAATTACATAAAAAGGTTGTCAGTCTTTGAAAAACTCATTAAAATAAGGAAAATATAATACATGGCCCTTTTATTGTCCACTTTAATACTAACTACTAAACTCTAATACATAGAGAATAAAACAATTACACTTTAAAAGCAATTTGTGACAAATGAGTAAGCAGTCACGTGCTTCAACTAATCATTAGCTAGCTTCAATGGTCTCTTGATCTGGCTAGCGCCTGAGACGTGCTCAATGGGCGGCCCTGCATTAGTCTTGCCTTTGGATGTCCAACTTAGTCTTGGAATGTTTATGGAAAGAAGAACATACAAGCGAGCGGTGAGAACCTAGGGTTCTCGATGAGTAAGTGAACAAAACTTATGATGTCATCATAAACATTCAGTAAACTTGGTTTATTATGAAAATATGAGCATATATAAACAAATAGTGGTTCAATTTTAAGTTGGAAATCGTTTCTCAAAGCGGGTTATGTTTTAACCATCACCTTACCATATTATATTACAGGACATAGAAATATGATTAGTATGATATGCTTCAACCCGGAATCATGATAATAATAATAATATGACTTAATGAGATAACCAAGGATGCGCTTATAGATGCTTATGTTGTGCGTATGCAAGTGCACTTGACTTATTTCATATCTTTCTTTAGCTTGCAACTTGATCTTACTTTTACGTGCTTGGTCCCCCAGGTGAATGGCCTTTCTCACCTGGGCAATAGCACGCACCTTTTGGTCAGAGCTCATACCTATACATGAGTGTGGGTTTACTTTCCCCCGACCCTACAGGTCTATTCCACTAATGCAGTGAGGCTTTGGCCCAAGTCTTGAGCAGATGCCACTCAGCCCAGCTAATTTGGAGTCTATGCCATGCACTGGCGTGGTAGCAATGCGATCCCTCTTGAAAGTTCTTATCATCTTTTCTTTCCATATCTTTATCATGCGTCTGAGATGCTTTGTGTATACATGAATATGCCTCATGTCTTATTTCTCATATTATATTCTAATTATGCTTGCATGCATGACATACATGAACATTTCATGTGAATGTAATATATTCGATTATAACCTCTCATAGCAAAATCTCATAACTCATTATCATGCCTAAAATTCATCCTTGATAACTCATATCATCTTCAAATTCATCCTTAGTGTACACATTTCCTAGTTTCTAGACACGCCGTAATTCGTGACATATGAATCGACTCAGTTTCCCCATGAATAGTGCCAGTTCTCATAGACAATTCAATCATAGCAATATAATCAATTTAACACACATATATATCAATGTCAAACTGGCAATTCTCAACTCATACCTTATATGTTTTACTAACACTTGTGAAATCATCAATTGGGTCACTTTTGCCCATCTATTCAGATCTGCCTGAATTTCATATGACCCACCTCTATTTCTGTTCAACTCAGTTCAATATGAAATTTTGATATGTCATAGCTCTATATGTCTACTTTCTAACCTCTTTGGTCCCATATCATTTTGATCCATATAACTCAAGATATTCAAATCTTACCTCAACCTGTTCAGTCACTAGCCCGAATTACACTCCTAGAAGTATAAATTCACTAAAAATCAAAACTAAGCTCAAATCATACGAAATTGATCTCATATTGAAGCTAACAGGACAACCTTTCATTTGCCAAAGTTTCATTCCATTTGCGTAAGTATACCTCGAGTTATAAGTCCTGAAAGTCGACCTTTCTGAACTACTCTATTTTGGCCTGGTTCGGACATAGAGTAACTTTCTCGAATTACTGGGAGCAACTGGGACAATAACAAACTCGGAATCTCATATTGGAATGTTCCCCTATGTGTAAGCTTTCTAACAAAGTTGGTTTCACTCAATTTGGAGTTGTATAGGGTGAGTTATGTCCTCCTCAAGTCACCCTGCCCGGAAGAAAGCCTTGAACCCTAGGTCAAACTTCAAAAATTCATATCTCTCTCAATACTAATCCAATAACCTTATATGATATATCTATGAAAAGCCCTGAATGTCTACTTTCATCTAAAAATGGTTTTATCGGATTTGACTGATTGTAGGCGGCGCCGTACACTCCGTCATACGGACTACCGTGGGATTCCTCACCAAGATAGCATCCTGATTCTTCTCTCCTTCTAATTTCCTCTTCTAACCATAATTTCAACTCAAGATTTCCTATTAATCCTATCATAATCCTATCATAATTCAGCTATTAACTCATCAAATACATGAAGGAGAATACAAGTTCATACAGCATTAGGGCAAATAATCCAAGAAGAGAAGTAGAATCCTACCTCTTTGGAGTGTGATCTTGAGTCAAGTGTTGAAGCTTGAATTATTAGGACCTGGCCAAGCTTGAAGGAGTGATGGAGTTGGGTGAGTGGAGAAGAAGAGAAAGGCTGAAGTGAGGGAGAAAAGAGCGCTTGAAAATGGAGTGCAGATGAGGGGAGAAGAAGGTGTTATATAGGCATGAGTGGTAGTCAACTTGGAGGGATCTGATTGGCCTTAAAACACAAAGGTGAAATTGCCAACCTTCCCTCTTTTGTGACATTTTGCTCTCACGTTGCTCTATGATGGGACTCGTTTCAGTACGATGCGAAGATGACATCGGAACTCGTGCCAGTGAGATAAAATCGGAACTCGTGGATGATTTGGAAACCAGCTCAAAGATCCAAACTCGAGTCCTTTCTAACTGAATTTCACTTTAATGTGGGACCTCGTGACATTTTACTCGGAAGTCGGTACTTGCACCAATATGTTAAACTATAACTTCTGAGGTCGGAAAACATGTACACCATTAAGGTTAGATCGGAACTCGAGTAAATTTTCTTTGAGACATGAAGTCGGATATCGTGGAATTACGTCATGTCATTCGGACTTGAAGTCCAAGTCGGAAGTCTGGAAATGAGGAATTTCAAGTTGAAATCGGAGGTCGGAAATTATACCCACTATACTTTAACTCAAATATTGGAACTCGGAAGCCACTCCAGTTAACTCGAAGCTAGAACATTAAGTCGGAAATCGGAAAGTCCATGAAGTCAGAATTTTGCAGACCAATTCGGAAGTTGGACACGACATGAAAGTAGGAATGAGAACATCTTTGGGATAAGGTCGAAAGTCAGAATATTGACATGAAGACAAACTCGGAAATCGGAAATTGTTCCATTTCATGTGGAATTCGAGTACGAAGTCAGAAATCATAAAACTAATGAACTCGGAACTCGGGACTCGTTGTGGAGGTAAAGTGGAATAATTTAGCGCAAAGAAAATTGGGATGTTACACCCGTCAACTTGTACTAATGGTTTGCAGTGTCTAAAAGCTCTCCTGTAGGGACCAAAAGTCCAAAACACCCGCTTGAATAGTCGAGTGTTCGGCACTAGCTCATTTCCATGGTAGGCCGACACAGCTTCAAACTCAACACATGCATGTCGATCAAAATAGCACACTGCTCCTAGCCAAATTGGTAATTCTTCATACGAACCTTCCCAACTATCATAAACTCTTTCAATTGCCCTTTGCTTCGTCACCCATGTTTTCCGGTATGCTGTCAAGTATCCATATCGATTTTGGATCTCGGCAATCACATTCTTTACTTTTAAAGATAGGTCCACTCTTACCATTGGTTCTATATATTGTGCAAGCATGTTAGAATCCTATTTGGTGTGATCCTGAGAAAGCATTGCCAAAGTGTAAGTGTGCAGGCCGTTGTATTTCCTGACCTCTCAAATGCCCCAGTTTTTCCTGAAACTGACTCTAATAAGTCATTGAAACCTAAAGCCAAAGCGTTTGCACTTACAATAAAAAGTTGGTGGTTCTGACTGCACTTTGTAATCCATTGATCTAGATATACTGTAGTTCTTAACTGCTCATACTATAGCCTCCCGATCATTGAATATCATTCCACTATAAAACTCACCATCAGTAGCATTACCACTAACCATATTCGCATACTCTAAGAACTTAGGAGCATGCATAGCCTCAAGATGTAAAGTCCGCAAAAAAGGTGGAGTATCCTCTACATGCTAAACTGCTATCATTATGTTTAGTCCACCCTCGTCATCTATATCATCATTGCCACTTTCATGCTCTCCTTCCAAGTTTTCGCCGTCACTTTGACTTTCACTATTATCAACGATGCACTCAGTGCTGCTTACTGGAAATGGGCTAGGTTCATCTTCCCACTAATGCTGGATTAAAAAGAATTAAGTAAATTAACACATACATTATATTAATCAACATAACAATTTAATTGAATTAAAGATAAACATACAATTAACATATTTAACTCAATTACTCGTATCTAACTAGTAAATTTGTTTCTTTAATTTTTTTTTCTTATTATAACAACATCCTCAAATAATTATAATGGTGAGTATTCTAACAAATAATGAATAAAATTGAATAACAATAAAAAAAAATTAATATAACTATGGAAGTATTTTAAATTCATTAAAAAACTACTTCTAGTAAATTTTTACGCAAATACATTAAAAATAGTAATTTTAAATAAAAACATTGTTCTTAATTTTTTTTAAATAATTAGATAATTATCATATTGAGCAAATTTAGAAAAAAAAAACTTTAACATTTCTATATATTCTAATAATTATGTTAAATACGCTAATTAGACTTAAATAATTAAAGTATTAAGTAAGGTCTTTTAATAATATATCACATAACTAATTGGATTTGAACTGTGAGCAGTGTTGTAGTGATGTCATCTATTTGGATAAGAACTAGTACTAGTTTGAGCAACATGATCCTAAAACAAAAATTATTGAAATGTATTAACTAAAATAATACAAATATTGTATTGAATAAGATAAAAATTTGATTCAACTCAAGAAAAACTATTAATTAGAACAAACACAAACTTTAGAATAAAACTAAGTAATAAATAAATTCTACTATAACAAAGAAGTCTACATAAATAGTTTTAAAATAAAAAGCTAAATAAAATATTATATGACTCACTGGATGTAAACTACGAATAGTGTCATTGTCATGCTATCTTGCTAGATAGGAGCTATGACTAGTTTCAGCAACATGATATTGATGCTGGATTATTAACAAGAATTAATTGAATTAATACAAGTATTATATTAATTAACATAAAAATTTAATTCCACAAAACTATTAATGAGATTACTACATAATTAATAAATAAATTGCACTATAATCAAGAAATTATTTACATTACTAACTTTGAAATAAAAAATTTAATAAACTATTACATGACTCAGTTGATATGAACTGGGGATAGTGTTTTCATGTCGCCTAGTGGGATATGCACTTTGAACATTTTTGTTGTGATGCAAACTTGCTCAACCAGCTTCAGCAACAATTTCTTTGAAGTCGACGTATAGTTCAATGGCAGTAATATGCTGCAGATACTGCCTATGCATCCTAAATATTATTTGCATCTCTCTATCACTGCTTATTTTAACCAGTCAAAATTATATTTTGTCATTAAGATTTGAGACCGGACACCTATATATAATTCTCACCACTCTCTTCGGAGTGTTCATATTTCTGCCTTGACAAAGTACAAAATTTAGTTCCTCAAACAATATGTATTAAGGAACGAAAATAATAAGTGACTTGTCAGGCATAAATATCACACCTTCATCTGTATTTTTAATAATAGAGCCATTAAAATGTGCAATAATAGTAATATTTAAACTATTATCCATAATTTTCTCTCATTTTTCTTGCATTATTTTTCACTCTCACAACTGAAAGGGGAACAGAACAGCAATAATTGAATGGGAGAATGGCAAGAATGGAGTGAGGTAAAACAACATAAATGAAGAAAAAATATGGGAGCACTTGTGTAATGAGGAGGGTATATATAATCAAAGCTGAGAGCCGTTGAGGTTTCGACTGTTCGATATTTTGACCGTTGTTTTATGTCAGGACTGCCAATGTCAAAATATTTTTTTTTCAAATTCCTACACTTAGGGGGGCAAAATCTGTCACATACTTTTTTCTCTCACATTTCGCCCCCTTAAGGTAGAATTGTGTGTTATAATAATTTTTAATGTGCCATATTCCTACCTATGTAGCGGCGAATTGTGTAACAACATTTTTCTACCCCCACCACGGCGAATTGTGTAACACAATTATCATATCCGTGTAATTAAATTTTAAACCCAATATTTTCGGTAAAACATACCACAAAACCCATATTCAAATCACCAAACATGGTTTTTAAAAGTTTATCTTTTTAGTTTATGAAAAAAAAAACACTAAAATAACTTTTTTAGTTAATTTATTTCTTTCTCTTAAATTTTTTTATACATTTCATTTATTAAAAAAAAATTTCTTTAAAAAAGCTCAAATAAAAACGCAATATTTTTTATTTAAAACTCACAAATATAAAAATGTGTTAAATTAACATTTCAGTTTTCCTAAAATTTGAAATGTATCATATTAGTCTTTGAATTATCTTTTATAACACAGCTATTATAAAATTATACTTCAAGGGATAAAAGAATGCTTCTTAAATTTTTTTTTTTTTAATTCTTTGAATTTATCTAATTTTATATTGCTTCTAATTACTATACTCAAATTAACATATGTTTGTATCACAACAGAATACATTTCTAATATATTTTAAAAAATTATTTTAGTCACAATAAAAAAAATTTATTGCTGGTTGTTAAATCTTTAGAAAATTACAATATTTATTGCGGCTGCAATTACTTTACAAGCATTATAAAATATGAATAAAATAATAAAATTAACGAAAAATAAAAAAATAACATGAGGAAAATATTCAAGGAAGCACATTAAAATTAGAACTCAACTTCAACAAACAATTTTTTGCCATTTGAATAAGAAATCTTGTAAAACTTTATAAGTTTCTAGCAATTTATAATTGGTTATTTATTTTGCAAAGAAAAAACAAAATTATGGTAACGAAAAAGGTACAAAAAAGAATTGAAGAATGAATAGTTTTGGTATATAAAATATAGGGAATCATTAACATTTTATTGAAAATATAAATGGAAAAATTAGTAGTAATATAATTTTTTTTGCAATTTTAATAGTAATGTAATTAATTAAACTTAGTTTCAATAGAGTTATTAAGTGAAGGTATTTTTGATAATTATAATTATAAATTATTATTGGAAAGTGTAAATAGGCAATTAGGAGTGCCAATAGCCCCACATTGGATATTCCACCTCCCAGGCAAGGAGAGCTTGCGACCAATTGGGAAGGCCCTTACAAGGTTATTGAAGTCTTAGGAAAGGGAGCTTACAAGCTCTCCACATTATCAAGATTCAAGGTTCCGAGGTCATGGAATTGTTCGAACCTTAGGAAATTTTTTATATGATATAATAAACCACACAAAGTTACCATACTCTTTTTTCACCTTCGGTTCTATCCTATTGGGTTTTCCCGAGGAGGTTTTAATGAGGCGGGACTTTTATCGGTCGAGTGGTATTCACACACCTCTATTCGATTTTTTACTTTCCGACATCCGAGATAGTTTCATTTGTATTCTCCAGTTTATTTCGAATAAAGTTGTTCCTTTAATTCATTATTGTCTCGTATATTGCTTAATCAAGTTTATTATTTAATCCTAAGGGACTGATCAACTCTTAGTCGAGACACATGCAACCTAGGTCCAACACCTTGAGAATAATTGAGAATAAAATCCGAGTTAGTGAATAAGTTGGATAAACATTGTACAACCTTTAAGTAGCCTACTTAAGTAGAGAACTAATCTAAGTTATCAAAAGACCAAGAAAATAGTTTAGTTAACCTAGGTTTATAATTACCTCGGGAAAGTCCATGTTTTTACGTTAGACCTATTTAAATCCTTGAGCTTAACTTAAGCAAAATTAAAATTCCTTAAGTGGAAATAAAACCAGGTTATTAAAGACCTTGGAATAACTTATCATCCAATTCAAGTCATAACCAATTCGAAAAAAGCCAAGTTTCCTTTGCAACCTTGGATTAGTTTTGTTCCCTTAAGTTTTAACTTAAGTGAATTGATAAGCCAATTGGAGTGTCAATAAAATTCCCTTCAAGTTATTTAACTTAGGGGAAAAATGCAAAGTAAAGATGCATGCAATTGGCTAAATCATAATTTCATTAATAATAAAGCCCGAAAGTCAAGCCATCTGTTCATTACAAAAATCCTAGTTACAAAAATGCTCAAATACAAAAAAAAAAAAAAGAGGCTTCAATAGTCGGCTGTAGAGTTGGGCAGATCGGACTCTAGATCTCCTAGATCTTCCTCCTCCTCATCATTAGGGACGACATTGCGCCCATCGACAACATGCTTATCCAGCTCGATCTTGCTAAAGTCGGCATCTAAACATATCACTTGGACTTGTGCTAGAATGTTGTCCTTAATCTCAAAGGCCAACTTCTCCCATTGCTGCTTGGAAATCATGTCAGAAGAATTGACATGGGGTTTCTCGAGTTCCAATAGTCGAATCCTCGATTCCTCTAATTGTTGGTCTTTTGATCGCACTTACCTTTTCAGCTTGTTGACTTTGGAAGATAGCCATTGTTTGGTCTTCTCTAAGGCCAGCTTCTCATTTTGAAGGAGAGTTACGTTCTCTTCCAAATCCTTCACATCCTAAATAACTCAAACACCGAAAGAGATTGCCAGCTTTGAGAATCAAAAGATATCCATCAACTTCAGTAGCATACGACTAGCCCATTAGAACTTTTCCATAGGCTGTCTTCATCACCTCGGAGTTGCTTGAGGCAGACTGGGGGCATCAATCCCTTATCCATAAACTCTTGATAAGGGAAGTCTTCTACCAAGATGTTCATCTCTGTCTTGGCTTCCAAAGTTAGAGGATCTTCAAGGTCGACCTGGATAATCTTCTTCTCCTTGGCCACCTTCTTTTCTTTTTTCTTTTGGAGGTTGGATTTTGGGGGCAGAAGATTCTGGGGCTGATGTGAACTTTGGCTCCCCGAAACTTGCGAATCCAGGATTGCTGCTCCTATTTCCCTTGTGTGACCCTTTCAGAAAGTGACGTTGGAACTTCGCCATTACAAACTTCAAAGCCATGTAGTCTGCAAAAAGAGTAAGAAGTCAATAGCGAAGCATAAATATGAAAGCAAGGCAAATGTTAAAGGGAAAAGGGAGACCTAAATATTTCCTAACCGCTTCAGCTTCTACGCCGACTATGCCTTTTAAATTGAGATACTTTTTCCTAAAGCTCTAAAAAAGGAACTGAACAATGGCCCGTTCCTCAGGTGTGAGGTTATCCTCATCTATCCGGCGTGCCTCAAAGTCCTTGTACTAGTAACAATTAATTCGGAGCTCCCCTTCCTTAGTCTCTCAGAAAGGAGTTGTGCTCCGAGACCCGAAGATCTTCAAGTAAACAAATTTAAAGTGATGGCAGGACTCTTCATAAAGAAGGAATATCTTCCGATTGACGTCAGCCTAGAAGGATAGCCAACCCATGGTCAAACCATTGCCATTGGGGCGAGTAAGGGTGAATAGGAAAAAGAAAGCATCAGGAGAAGGTGGAACTCCAAGATACTTGTAGATGATCTCGAAGCCTTGTCTGGTGGCCCAATTGTTCTAGTGTAATTGGGAAGGAGCAACTAGAGTCCATTCTAGGACGGTAAATTGGAAATGGGTGAATGGAACTTGGATATCGAATTTTGAAAAGAGGACGTCATACATCCACCTCCAACTCGGGCCATTCCTGTGGTTGATATAGCACACTCTCTCGCTTGAACCGGGGGCCTCCAGGATGTAATCCTCCTCATACTTGCCCTTCGGTGTGAGCAAGTTTTCCCTCTGAAGTGACCTAGGAACTTGGGAGTCATGACTAAGAGAGTTCCTAGAACCTCAGGCTCCACCCATCGGTAGATTTAGTGAATTGAAGACGGAAATACGAGGGCTTTTTGAGCTTGTTTCTAGCCCATACTTGGATCCAGGGTGTAACCTATAAAAGGAAACCACCACTATGTATAGGAACAAAAGACGAAACTCGAAAATGGTAAAAGATAAACTACCTAAGTAAAGTCTATGGTGGTTTCCCTCACAAGGGAATGACATCACCGGAAAGTGGTGGAGAAATATGAAAGTGAAAAGCTAGGGGCAGTAATCACCCCCAACAACGCAAAATTGCGAAAATAAGGTGGTAAGGAACCAAACCCACCACCACAGAACCACATTTCTACTAAAAAATAAGCTATGAAGGAGCGCATACCTTTAGTAATGACAAAGGTAAGAAGGCTGGAGGAGAAGTGAAGGCCTCAAAGATTTCTTGCAAAGGTTCTCTCACTTTGGAAAACTCTTTCTCGCAAGTATAGAATCAGTGATAGCAGGATGAAGAAAGTGAAAAAAAAGGGAAGAAAATGGAGCATTTATAGAGACAATTGTGTCCCATAGCGCGCACCCAAAAGTTGCGAAGGGTAAAAGGTGTCTTTTGGCAATGTAAGCTGGAGGCAAAATTGAAAAAATGCCTCAGTTCAAATGATAAGGGTGCATGAAACGAGGCGCCAAAATGCCACACGTCTCCTTAGGGTTAAGGGACCTGATTTGCGACAGAAGAGGAAAGAATGAATCTCTAGGGAAAAATTCGACTCAAGCATAAGGCAGGCATCCACTATCCAAGTTCAAAACCGGGAGTTAGGATCTAATGAAACTCGGCACCCAACGTTGTCACCTCGAAAGCCGAGTTGGAGGCACTGTTCTGGACTGGAATTAAGAAGCCCAAGTTTATTCTGTTGAGGCCCAAAGCCCAGGCTTGAGTTGCCTAAATCGAAGGCCATTCGTTATAGGGCTGAGACCTAACTTGGAACCCATATGGAGAAAAGTTCCCCACATGGCACAAGGATAAGAATGTTGGACGGCATCCACAAGTATATAGGAACTGCCCACACCTAGCATGTTGTCGCATATCTCGGACTCACCATTGAGCATGAAGACATTGAGGTCCCAAGATTACTCCCTAGAATCATGGAAACACTCCTCCTCCTCTTTCTCATCCACTGTTAATTATAAATAAGTAGCTAATCACTAAAACCAAGTACGCATAATACACCCTAACCTAGTATCTCTTGCACTTCTTGATTTAAGCGTCAGAATCCTTGTAGGTACACCCCTTACCACCGTGGAAATCCAACTTCAGCTTTCCAAGATCAATTCAGGGCAACCTTGGGGTCCCAAATTCGTTTAGAGCTCATCTAGTTTTTAGATTCCAACAACCCACTTTCGAATAATATTTAGTTAAATTATCCTTTTATTTTATTAATTTTTATCATTTCACTTAATTAAAATGAAGAAAATCTATTTTGCTTGACCTAATTAATATTAGAGAAAGAAGATAATACATTGACGTAAGGACATTCCTGGTCAAGCCCAAAAAAAGGAGCCTCGTCTTACTAATTCAAATGATGTCATGTACTTTAACATAAATATTTTAAAACAAACTAGTGGTTATTTACTTTTTTTTATTGTAACTTGTGGTTATTAGAAAAATAAAATAGAACAACAGAAATATTCTTAGCATATGTCACAACCTATCCCTGAGTTGTGACTAGCGCTTGGAGGTGATGGACCTCCAGCAAGCCCAAGATACAAATTTTACATGACAAATGGATAGAGTCTACCCTATTTTTCCAACTACCCCATAATAGCCAGACCTGTACCAAATAATCAACTAGCATATATCTAAATTTGAGGCTCTTAGAGCTCTTTCAATAGTTTACATATATATTTACACACATCCATTCACTCTCATATATTTAGTATATGGTCACGACCTAACCAGGATCGTGACCGGCGCATAGGGACACATCCCTAGCAAGCCTATATTAGACCTTTTCAAACAAAAATTGGGCAAAGTCTCCCTTTTATTTAGGACTTATTCCAAATATAGATCCTCCACCTGTATAACAATCCAAATACACAAAATCATTGGGGATCCAGGCATTCTCCAAATGCATCCTACAGCACACAATATAGGACTTTAAAACATTATCATACTTATGAAAATATATATACATATATATTCTTGAAGTTTAATTCATAAATATTAAAACTCAAGTTGGTCATAACCAAATTAACATGCTATTACTACAAATTATAACTGACATGGGAAGGACCTTACCTGTGGGTTATTGGAGCATTACTAGAGGTTCTACCAATTTTACTCAAATACCAAAAAAAAAAAAAAAAAACAATTTTGAAACCCAACACGAACAAGTGTATGGGTTGCTAGGAATCTAACACTTCCAACTAGCCGTAGAAATCCAAGGACGAGCTAGCACCCATCTAAAAACATGAAAAGGAAGAAAGAGTGAGTCATATTGACTCAGTGAGGGATAATATATCTATAACTGGGGTGGGACAAGCCTAAACATACAATTTTAGTACAATATAATTTATAAGCTTTTTCAAAAACTCATACATCATTTCTCAAGTAAAATACTTTGTCTATGTAGTAAAATTACTATAAAAACTTCTGGTAAGGCATATCTGATATGTAATCTATTTTTAAAACCTCTCTATGGCTCATTAGAGCACCTTTTAGTTCAACTAAATATAAACCTCATTATATCAACTCATATGTATCCTTCCTTGCTCATGATTGGAATTTCCTTAAATTTCAATTTCAACTAAATATAGTTTCAACTACTAAATAAGGATCTTAAACATAAATGCATAATATACAAATGCTTTCTCAAAATATAGAAAATAAATACTTGTTCAATCTCATGAAAAACTTAGAGGAGGATTCTATTTCAAAAAATAACTGTCAGATTGGGCTTGCCTAGCAGTAACTAATCTCATGTCTGTGCGTGTCTATATCTATCGAACATGTTGGCCGACATGCTGAGCTAGCAATCACCCTGCTAGCTGAGTTATACAAGGTGCACCAAGGCTAATACCGTTGCCATTAGCAAGTAGTTCTATTACAGTTTCCCCCTTAGGAAGACACTCACACTTGCTGGGTTTTCGCCATGCCTCTTGTGAGTTCTTAAAAATACATTTCCTTTCTAACTCCTTGACAATAACACTTTTCTTTATCCCAAATCATATAGTTTCTTTCTCATAACTTTAAATGCACAATAAGGTTCAACCGTAGCGTTTTCAAACTATTCAACTTAAGGTATTTAGAGCTTTTTCTCAAATTATTGAAATGTAACTATTTCTTTCTATCAAATAGTTCAGAACATTGACTTTAAGAACATAACAATTTCTAATAACTTGAAACTTCATATTATTTAAATACCATAAATTAGTTTCTATAAGAGCTTGTCCCACACTTCTATACTTAAACATATATATATATATATACATATAACTAACATGATTATGTCCAGAGTTCTATAAATACGGAGTAAAACATATTAATTCAATTCTTTCATAAGCTTTACTAAATTACATTTTAGGCATGTAATTAGGAAATTAAGAATAAGAACAAGTTATAGATATACTTGCACTCACAGATCAAGTTTGGAAAGGAAAGAGCCCAAACTCTACGAAGTCTTAGAGCCACCAAGAGATTCCAGAAAGTATCTAATATCATAAAGAACACAATTCAAGAACCAATTAATTTCTAGAGCTAAGGATTAACTTAAATTACCTCCCAAGGTACAAAATCCCCAATTTAGAACCCTAGGTTCCCAAACCTCAACCTTAAACTTAATCCTCCAAGAAAATCCTTCCCTACCGATAAAATAGAAGAAGATTTGAGTTTAGAGAGTTACCTTGGGTTGCAAAAGAAGGAAGAAACTTGATGGGGGACATGGGTCTCCATGCCACTTCGTTTCTTTCACTAAAAATAAGAGAGAGAGAGAGAGAGAGAGAGAGAGAGAGAGCTTCAAGGGAGAACCAAGCCAAGGTATGATGAGGATGATGAAGGAAGAAGATGAATTTGATGGTGGATTGAGTGAAAAAAATGGTAAAGGGTTGATGGAAATCATGTGGGGGAAGAGAAGAATGAGAGAGAAGGAAAAGAGAAACAGACATGGTGAAAATGGTGGAAAGGGTCGAACCCTTCCTTTATTTCTGTCCAGTAGGTGTAACATCCCCACTTTCATAAACAGAACGTAATGGAAACTTTGAATTATTTCCCTTAGGCAGTGTGAGAATTTCTTAGGTAGCGTTATGCCATAACGATCTTCACACTCAGAATTATAGGGTAGTGTAACACTGCCGCTGAAAATATGGCACTGCCATATGTTAAAAATTAGGAAATGACAAAAGTGCTCCTGTCAACTTTTGTTAATTGTAATGATGCTCAGAATTTTTAGAAAATATATTTTGAACCCAAATACTTATTCCCACAATAACCCTAGAACTTTTCATAAAATGACCTTTATGTCCCCACATCTGTAGAATTAGCATAATGGAATTTTAAATAGAGCAGAATTACGATGTGAAACCGTAGAAGTTTAAATCTCTACTAATTGAGCCATGGAGGCGGTCTGGTGTGAAATGATATAGGATGCCCTTGGACTTGCTCAAAATTATGGAAATGCCATTAGTTACAGAAAACAAAATACAAAAAGGCTCCAAATTTGTGAAAATATTTAATTTGCGCCGTTAATCTATTTATTCGATTTTAATAGTTATGTAAGGCAATTAGGAGTTAATTAAATATTAATTAGGAGTTAATTAGGTGTTAATTAAAGAGATTGGGGTAAAATAGATATACAAAAAATCTTATTGGATATTTAGTAACGTTTTGCCAGCTTGAAGGAAATTGGTAAAGATTCAGTAAATTGTATCGCAAGAACTGAATCAGTAGAATTTTACACTGATAATCTTAGGTTAAATGGCTGAAATTCAGCCACCTCCACCACCATAGATGGCGCTATATTGCAGGCATATGATGAGGAGATTTGGCCAAATCATGACTACTAAAGCCAACTACTTCAAGCCACCCTTATTTATGTCATAAAGCTTAGAAAATTCCACTTACCTCCTTTCATTTTTGCACCCTCCACCAACTGTAGCCTCCTTCCATTTCTTCTTCTTCCTTTCTTTCCTTACTTCCATGATCAAGAGCTTCAAGCTCAAGATTGGAAGCCCTCTTGACCTCAAATCCTCTTGCTCCTTTTATGAAAATTAATCCTCATCCCCTCCTCTACAAAACCCTCTAACAATTTCATGATTTAGCATCAAGTGGTGTCCCTCCACCACCATTTATGGCTCTGCCATGAGAGGGGAAAAAAGTTAGGATATTGCTCTTGATTTCCTTGCATCCATGGTTTCAAGGATTTTGAGGTAGGTAGCTCAAACCCTTAGTTATTTGATGTATCATGTGACTATGTGGCTATTGTGTTCCTCTTATGCATGCTTGTATGATGGTGTTTTGATGTTTTTCTAGTGATTTGAGATAAGGAAACTTGGTTTAAGTTGAGGAATTTATCAAAAACTCAAAAAGGAGCTAAGCAGAATATGTTTTTGTGAGAAAATCCTACAGCGTCCATACCGGCGGAGTGTACGACTCCGCCTACAGCAGTAGAAAGTGAATGAATCTATTTTTATAAGAAACTAGATATTCAGGGCTTTCCATACATATAAATTATAAGGTCATTGAATTAGTATTGAGTGAGTTATGAATTTTTTAAATTTGCCTTAGAAACTTGGATTCTCATCTAGGTAGTATGGGTTGAGAAGGGCGTAACTCACCCTACACAACTCTAAATTGAGTGCAACCAATGCTGTTTGAAAGCTAACATGTAAGGAAACATTCCATAAAAATTTTAGAGTCAGATTCATTGCCATTTATTCCCAGAACATAAATGAAGTTACCTTAAGTTCAAACGGGCTGGAACATGGTAGTCCAGTAGAGTCAAGCTACGGGCTTATATCTCAAAATATACTCATGCAAATGATATGAAAATTCTTTCCTTTCAAAGCCTATTCTGTTAGCTTTAAATTGATATAAATTTTGTATGATTTCACCCAGATTTCTATTTTTAGTGAATTTTCACTTATAAGGGTGAATTTCTGGCTAAGTACAGGGAATTTGAGGTAAAATGCTAACAACTTGAGTTATACAAATCAAAATGAGATAGGACTAAAAGGATTGGAAACTAGACACATAGAGCTATAATATATCCAAAATTCAAGTTTAAATGAGTTGAATTAAACTAAATGTGGATTATACAAAATTCGGGCAGAACTAAATAGAATTGGCAGAAATGACCAAATTGATGGTTTCACAAGTATTAGTGTACATATAATGCTTGGGTTGAAGGTTGCAAATTTTACATTGATAGACATGTTAGATTGATTATACTGCTATGATTAATTTGTCCATGGGAGCTGGTACTATTCATGGGGAAGCAGGTCTAATCCGTTATGCTGCTGAAATTCCGGCAGGAATATGTGAATTATATAAATGTTACAAACATTTATATGTTATGCTCATAAGATTCATATATACAAGAATAATTTAAGTATGATATGAAGTTATGAGAACTTATACTATAGGTGATTATGCTTTGAATATAGTTACATTTACATGTCATGTTCATATACGTCATGCATACAAGCATAATTAGAATATAATGTGAGAAGTAAGGTGTGAGATATATCCATGAATACACAAAGCATCTGCATGCATGATAAGATATGAAAAGGAAAAGATAATAAGAACTTGCTAGAGGGACGTACTAAGCTACCACATGAGGCATGGCGTAGACCCAGCTAACGTGGGCCAGACGGGTACTGTCTAAGACTTGGGCTAGCCCTCGACCAGAATTAATGGGAATAGACTAGTGTAAGGGTTGGAGAAAATAAACCCGTTACTCATATATAGGTACGAGCTCAGACCTAAAAAGCAGGCTATTACCCAGGGGTAAAAAAGGCCATTCACCTCCGGGAGACCAAGTACAGAAGGGCAAGGTTAAGTTGGAAGTTAAAGAAAGATACGAATTAAGTCAAGTGCACTTGCATACAGTCAAGTATAAGCATCTATATATGCATATTCAATTATCTCGTTAAGTCATGATGTTATTATGATTCTAGTTGAAGCATATTATACTATTCGTATTTTTATGTCTGTCATATAATATGGCAAGTGGTTGTTAAAACATAACCCGCTTCGAGAAAGGTGTTTTCAACTTAAAATTTAACCACTATTTGCGTATATGTGCTCATATTTTCATAATAAATCGAAGAGGCTAGAATGTTTATGATGATACTGTAAGAGTAATGGTTTGAGTTTACCTACTGAGAACCTTAGGTTCTCACTGCTTGCTTATATGTTTTTCTTGTCCGTAAACATTCTAGCACCCAAGTTGAAAATCAAGTGCGAGGCGAAGTATTGGGACATTCACTGAGCAAGACTCGGGTGCAAACCAGACCAAGAGACTATTGAAGCTAGCTAATGATTAGTCGGAAGCAAATGCTGTGTATTATGTTAGTCATAATTTTATTTTATTTTATTGTAATCATTTTATTCTCTTTGTATCAGAGACGACGAAATTTATGAACTATTAGTCAGTAATAAAGTGTATAGTTAAAGTGTCATGTATTATATTTTCCATAATTTAAAGAGTTCTTGGCACAGTGACAACCTCTTAATATAACTCCATGACTCGAGCATGGCTTATGTAATAGAGGGTGTTACAGTAGGCACCTAGGTGCCATGACCTGGTCGCCTGGGCACCATGACTTGGCCACCTGGGCGCCCACCCACCTGAAGGAAAATCATTCAGCAGCATAGCTAGTGCCTAGGCGCTGGCCTTGGGCTCCTAGGTGCCCAATCCCTCTTTTTTTTTTTTCTCTTCTTCATCTACACTTCTTAAATATCATCATATACTTATTTATTTTACTCTCTATTAACTTTAAAATATAAATGTAAATAAAAGAATATCCCCTATTTGAATCCAATAAAAATATTGGAAAAATCAAACTTCTTAAAAATCAAAATCTAAATTTTGGATTTTAGTACAAACTTCCAAAAATTTGCATTTTCTTAAACTTCAAACTTGAAAATGAAAAGGTTAATAACTTCCAAAAATTTATTAAAAATCACTCTTCAATTCTTGGATACTTAAGGAACAATTATCAAGACTTTTGATCCCATGAAAATGTCCCAATCATACAGCCCTCCAAGGAGGCGTAGGGTCCAGACTTGGAACTTCGTAGGGTTTGACGGGGCAACGCATCACGATTTATGTATTCCTATACTTAGTTATTACATATAGAAAGGCTTAAACACAAATATTTCATCCAAAAAGAATATCGAGTAATAAGATCCTGCCTGTGGATGGTGTAGCAACTCTAAAGTGGCAACTATATCCAAAGATTAATATAAGAATCTATAAAAGGCTGTCACGTATAGAGAGACTATCAAAAGGCATCTACACGCTACGAGTCTGGAGAAACTATGTCAGATGCAGCACCAGGATCTGAAACAATCAGGGAAAGTGGGTGCGTCCAATCGACTCAGTGAGGTGTAGTGAAACTATAACATATGAGGACAAGCACTCGAAGAATAGTAAACTACACATAATAAAGCATTAATATCACGAAGCAAGCATAACTAAATAATCATAGTTGTAAATAACATATAAGTAAAAGAAAATCAACATTAGAAACTGTGCATAGATATAAAGAATTCACATTATTTTCATAACTTGAAGATATATTTCTCAAATGCAAATACCAAAGTAGAGAGGCTTCCAATTCAAATAAATTTCCAGACAAAGGTTAGCCCCCTTCAGATTTATTAGAGTCGGTAGGTGTGTGTTGGCCACATACATATACACACCGAGCTAGCAATGCCCCTGCTAGCTGGGCTTATCAAGATGCACCAAGGCTAACATTATGGCTGCTAGCTACCATTAAACTGAGAATCCTCCTGCCAAAATGTATAAGTAACATTTTGTAAAATATAAATATTAAACAGTTCTTAAAAGTAAAAATACCACATAAGGTTTCCAAACCCAACACAGGATTTCTCAACAAATTAGTTTTGTAATTTAAACAACTGATCAAGAGCTTGTCCTAACATTCAAAAAATCCATAGTCTTTTCCAAAAAGCTTTCAGAACATTTATTCATTGTATACTAGTAAAACTTCCTCAAACCAAAATAGATATACACAAATAAGTAGATATATCAAACTTTAAAATAATTATATTGCTAAATAAAATTTTTATAATTAACTAGATATATGAAATCAGCTATATATATATATATATATATATATATATATATATATATATATATATATATATATATATATATACACTAATACGAATTGCATAAAAATAACATATGCTATAGAAGCATTGTCCACTCATAATAAGTCAAGAAACGTCCAATCTACGTCTTGAGGGCTGTTGAACTTGCGCGTCGATCTCCTAGAGAATCGGAAATCATACATAAGCAATTATTTTCATTTTACACAAATTTGATTTAGAATTTAATCTTCACTTCTCTATTTAACCTTCTAAATAAAATTTAATCGACAGCTACTATTCTATATACCATAATAATTTTTATAAATTATCAACCTATATAACATAAGAATTTAAAATCTATATATGTAAGGATCTAGTAACTAACACTGTCTCTCCTATTACTCCTTTAGTGGCTAGGACACTTAAATAATTCTAACCATAATTTCAAAATGTTAGAATTTCAAATACTTATTCTTTCACTACTCTACCCCAAAATTAACATTATAATCGGACTTAATTTTTCAGATATTATCTAGTTTCTTTCTAGCACCAAAAAGACCATTCTATGTCTATTAACTTCCAAAAATGAGAACAAGGCATAAAGAGAGAGGATGGCTAACCAGTGCAATGGTAGTTGGTTTGAGAAGCTAGGATTGGAGTCCTCTGCACCCGCGACGGAGAGAGAAAGAGAAAATCGAGAGAGAGAAACTGATGAGAGAGACGCAGAGAAAGGGAACATGGACAGAATAGATTCCGTGGCAGAGGAGTGGCGGAGAGAGAGGTGGCATGAATAGTGGTAGTGGGGGGTGATGAAGAGACGTTGAGAGAGTAAAAGGGACTAAGAAGGAGAGAGGGAAAAGCATGTGAATGGAGGCGAAAACAATGAAAAAGAATGGCAAAAATGAAGAAACCACTAGGGAAAGCTCCATACGGTGAGAATGGAGATAAATGTAAATGGGGGGCCTACGGTGTGCCATATCAATTCATGGTGCACCGTGGTCTCACATCCCTTTTTCTTTTTTCTTTTATTTTTTTTAACACTTTTAAAAATTTCATCTACACAATTTTTATTTTTTTATCACCCTATTCTTGAAAATAAATAAAAGAAATATCCAAAATATAAGCTATTAAAATTTTAAAAAATTTAATTATTAATATTTTATCCTAAACATACATTTTATTTTTTAAATAGGATATCACACCATAATAAGTTTTTTGTACATCAATAACAAAATTATGCAGTTAAAACATAGAGTTTAAAGCATATAAAATATTATATTATGGATTTAATTTAAATGTATTATCAGTGTAAAAAAATTTTACACAGATATTCAATCATATATTATCACATCAATAAAAGTTTTTAATATAACCACCCACTAATTAAATGTTTATACAAATAAAAGGCTTTAATTTGATAATAATGTAAAAAAAATTTATACTGTCAGTACACCCTAATTAAACTCTTATATTATTATTATTAATCTTATTATTCTTCAACAACATATTTGGTGCGTTCTCCGCTGCAATTGTAATTCAATGCAGTTGGTGCAGTTTGTCTTTCTATTACATAATTTTAGTGTGCCACTATTTAAGATGTGCTGTGGCGGTGCCACTGCGTCACGCGCTCATCTCTCAATCCTAGGGTCGAGAGTTCAAAGATTTTTTGCCGCATTTTTCTATTTTTGCGATTGTTTCATTTTAAAAAAAGAAAAAAGAAAAAAAGGTAAAATAAAAAAACAAAACAGGTCTTAGCTCTTCGATTTGCCAATTTGATTTGTCAATTATTTTATTTTTGTTTTACTTTTTTTTAATTTATTATTTGGTCATTCTCATTTTATTTTATTTTTCTCCACCTGCTTTTCTGATTGCTATCTCTTTTTCTTATTTCAATGTTAATTGTTTTTCTTTATTTATCTAAGTAATAATATCATTCTATATAAATAACAAATCTATTTTACTTTTTCTCTCTTTTTTATTGAACATCATACTAACAATTTATTGAAATCAAATGGAAGAAAATTTATATATTAATTATTTTAAAATTAACATTTAATATATGATATATTACTATAATATCTATGCGAAAATTCAATAAAAAAAATGTTTGTTTTTTCACTTCCATCTCTTTCTTTAATATCCTAATAAAAAATCTTAAAATTAAATTGAAGCATATCCATATCCATAATATCTATTTACAAATTATTTTATTCGAATCCAATATAGCCTAATTTCTATAAATTGTATATAAAAAAATTAACTTTTTATCCTACCCTTGTCTTTTCAATTTAATTATATTTCATGCAAAGTTTTCAAGCTCATATATATAATAATATAAATAATTCTTAATATTATATGATAAAATATATATACTTATAAAATATTACAAAACACATCTTTATGCGTCACTAAACTAAGATGAAATAATTATAAAAACGAAACGTATAACTGTGACATCATTATTATAAAAAACAAACTACATTTGAAAAAAAATTATTTAAATGCATTCTATATGATAATTTATTATTGGAAGTGTAATGCATTGAAAAGTATAATTGTTTTTATAGACTAATACTTTTTCATTTATACATGTAATTCATATTTAGTTAGTCTTTTTATATAAATCCATATATATTACCTTTCTCTTAATAGTTTCAAATGGTAATCCACAATCATTAAGCAAAAGTATCCAATGCTACGAAATGTATATAAAATTGTATATAGTAATACATTACACTTTTGATAGAGTAGTTGTACAAAATGCATTTAAACAATATTTCTCAACAGTAATTTATTTTCTAAAATAATGATGTCACAATTATAATTTTCGTTTGTATAATGATTTCATATTAATTTATTTAGATGCAAAGATGTATTTTGTAATATTTTATAAGTATATGTATTTTATCATTTAATATTAGGAATTACCTATATTATTATATATATGAGATTGAAAGCCTTACCTAAAATATAATTAAATTAAAAGGTAAGCTAAAAAATTGAAGTTATTATATATAATACATAGGGATTAGGTTATATTGAATTTAAGAAAAATAATTTGTAAATAGATATTATGAATATGCTTCACTTTAATTTTAAGATTTTTTTTATTAAAATACTAAAGAAAGAGATGAAAGTAGGAAATAAATAATTTTGTTTCTTTTTTTCAATTGAAAGTTCACTCAAATATTACAAGAATATATCATGTATTAAATGTTAATTTTAATAATTAATATATAAAATTTCCTCCTTTTGATTTCAATAAATTGTTAGTAGGATGTTGAATAAAAAGGAGAGAGAAAAATAAAATAAATTTTGTTATTTGTATGGAGTGATATTATTACTTAGATAAATAAAAGAAAAAAAACAACTAGCATTGAAATAAAAAAAAAAAAGAGAGAGGGCAAACAAAAAAGAAGGTGCAAAGAAAAAATAAAATAAAAATTACCAAATAACAAATGAAAGAAAAAATAAAGCAAGACAAAAATAAAATGATTGGCAAATGGAAGAGCTAAGGCCTGTTTTTGTTATTGATTTTTGTTTTGTATTTTTTTTTCTTTCAAAAAATGAAATCATCACAAAAAATGGAAAAGTGGGGTAAGAAAAGTTCAAACTCCCTTTTTTTTTATGAAAAGAAAGGTTCAAACTCTTGACTCCAACATTGAGGGACGCACGAACCGGATGCACTACAATAATGCATTTATAACAATGGCACGCAAAAAGATATGAGAAAAAGGAAAAAAAAAAAAAAAAAAAGGGACCAATTGCACCGAAATCCAACTGTACCAAAGAAACTGCCATATTTTTTAATGAAGAAAATTTTAAGCCAAAAAAAATTGTCTCAATTTGAGGTTAAAATATATTTTTAGAATTATTAATCATTGTCAAGGGGTTAGACTTTTACTCTTATATTGTAATCACTTAAGTTCGATTATTAGATTTTATTGGTGGGTGATTTATAATTATATCTTTGCAAGCACTTAATAAGTTTGAAGATATGTCATAATCCTAAAATGGCATGAGTCTTTTATGCAGCCTAAACTTTTGTTAATAAAAAAATTATTAGACACTTATGAAAACACTTATAAATGACTAATTATAAAGAAGCTCAAAAATGGAAACCTATAGTGGTACATGAGAATGAAACATTTCATGTGAAAATTTTATATAGTCTTATAATGCATAGATTTTTACTACTAATTTCTAATTCGAATCTCATAAAAAAATTTAATCAATAATAAAAATGTATACATAATATTATCATATAAAATTTTCATAAAAAAATTTATTTTCACATAATTTATCCATACATTAACTGCACATCACCACATCATAATCAAGAATATGGCCAAGTTGTAATTATGTTCACGTTTGGGTCTGTGCTTTCAAACTAGTATAGTCAAGCTTATCAATATGTAGCACAAATTATGAAAGCAAATTGACCCAAAAGAGGTTGATTATTAAGTTTTGTTATTACTAAATGATCTATAAGTACTTTTGTAAGCATTCTATAAGTCTAAAGATATGTCCAAATCCTAAACTGGTACGAGTTTTATATGATTCTAAACTTTTGTTGATAAAAAAATTATTACTTATAGAAACATTTATAAATGACTAATTATAAAGGAGTTTAAAAATGGAAACCAATAATGGTACCTAGAATGAAACATTTTATGTGAAAATTTCATATAAATTTATTATGTATAGATTTTTAATACTAATTTCTAATTTGAATCCTATAAAAAAATTAATCAATAATAAAAATTTATATATAATATGATCATATAAAATTTTCATATAAAAGAATTTATTTTCACATAATATTTCCATGCACTAATTGCACATCACCACATCATAACCGAGAACAAGATCTAGTTGTAATTTTGTTCACACTTGGGTCTATGCTTTCAAACCAATACAGTTAGGCTTATTAATGGGTAGCTCAAATTGTCAAAGCAAATTGACCCAAAAGGAGGTTAACATCAGAAAATGATTTTTTATATAATGTTTAAGTAAAATATTTGCCACTGTATGAGAATTTATGGGTGTTTACAAAATATAGAACTTAGTAGGGAATTTGCCACTATGCGTAGCAAATTCCAATTTTTGTTATGATGTGGTGATGAAAAGAGCCTCACAACCCAGGCTATAATGTGACTTCTCCCCACCCAATCCTCCATGTGTTGTGGTGGGTTCATATTTTTTCTTTCTGAAAGTTAATAATAATGATCATTAGGAAGGATAAATTAGGAAGAAGGATAAGTTATATTAAAATTATTAAAAAGAAACAAATAAATATTTTTTAAAGAGAAGGATCATATAATTTTTATAATTAGACAATGATTTCCGTACTAACTAAAAAAAAAATCACTAAGCCTCTTACTTTTACCTCTCGATGCTTTTCTGCCGAGGCTTGCAAATTAGAAGAGTTTGATGTTCGATCTTATTTGAAGCAATAAAATTTCAACAGAGTAAACAGAAAAAAAAAAAGATATTGAACACATGTAATGCTTACTTCTATATCGGCGTCCATGTAATTACATCTTTAATTCTTTTATAACATATTTTATTAAAATTCTTTGATAAAATAAATCTCAATTTTTATAAAATTGAAATGTGATCTATTTCATAAATGAAAAACTCATCTCTAGAAAACGTCCTCTTCCTCAAATCCTATTCCTTTATGGGAGAAAAGCCTTAATTTCTCTAAACAATTTCAATCAACATTTTCCTTCCAATTTCCCTCCAACCATGCAAACACCCCAAATCCTTCTTTTTTTCCCCCTTTTCATCAAAATTTTGTTAGCTATAAATTAGCTTATGACCTAGTTGACTTTAAACTTTGGATTGAAACTTTTTCTTTTTCTTTGTTAAAAAAATTATAGAGAGATAAAATTTAGTTTGTTTTAGGGGAATATATGGGGGCGGTGTGACGTCTTAATGCTAGCAAAGTTTGCGCTCTTTCCGCTATCATACTTGTAACATCTGCCGAAATTCTTTTATCGTTTTCCGTTCAATTATTCGGTTTTTATCGAATAATTGAAATTAATTAAAATTCGGTTAAATAATTATTTAGGATCAATTGATTAGCAATTAATTGAGATTAGGTACAAGTTAATTAGGTTAGAAATATAGAAGATTTCATATGAATTTTCACGAAACTGATTTACTGATTTAAAAGAAATCGGTAAGTTTACGGTATTTTAAACCTGCTTGAATCAACCAATGAAATTACAAGCTTTAAACCCTATTTTGAGTGGCTAATAACTTAGCCACTTATCACCCAAAAGTGGCGCAACAAAGGCCACTAAAACATGAAGAAGCTTGGCTGAATTTCAGCCATGCAAAGCCAATCAATCAAATGCCAAAGGAAGCCAATTATAACCACTCATATAATCAGATTTTTCCACCCTTTATCACCCATTCAGACTTCTTTCTTGCGCCACTTTTCTCCTCTCCTTTCAGCTCTCTTCTCCTCTCCTCTACTCACATAACTCCAGCCAACATCAAGCCTAATCAAGTTTTGCTCATCCAAGCCTTCAAAAATCCAGCAAAATCACTTATAACAAAGGTAGAGGTTTAGTTCTTGCATCAATTCTGTGGTTTTGGCTGGCTGAGGTTGGATTATTCTTACAATCTTTGATATGTTAAATGAATGATTATGATGATATATGATGGGATATTGGCTGTTTGTTTGGTTAAAACCAAATTAAAAGCAAGAAAGAATGAAAATAGGAAGAGATGGAGAACCCAAAACCCCTCGGTAGTCCGTACGGCGGAGTGTACGGCTCCGCCTACAGCGAATTAAATTTGATGAAACCAATTTTAAATGAAACTAAACATCCAGAGCTTTCCATACATCATATAAGGCTTTTGGATTAGTATTGAGAGAGATATGATTTTTTGAATTTCGACCTAGGGTTTTGATTCTGATTCTGGGCAGACTAGGTTGTTCAGGGTAGAACTCGCCCTATACTAGTTGAAAATGAGTGAAACCAACTTTGTTAGAAAGCTTACATATAGAAGAATGTCTCATAAAAATTTCAGAATTAGATAAGGTCCCAGTTGCTCCCAGTGATCCAAGAAAGTTACCCTATGTCCCAACTGGGTCAGAACAGGACAGCTTAGAAAGGTCAGAATTCGGGGCTTATAACTCGAGCCCTACTAAGTCAAATGAAATGAAACTTTTTGTAAATGAAACTTTACCCTGTTAGCTTTAATATGAGTCCAATTTCGTATCATTTGAGTCAGTTTTCGATTTTTAGTGGATTTTTACTTTTAGGTGTCTGATTCTGGCTAGCCACTAGGCAGGCCAAGGTAAAATCTAAATATCTTAAGCTATAGATATCAAAATTAGATGGGACTAAAGAGGTTAGAAAATAGACACATAACACTTTAACATACCCAAATTTGAGGTCCAAATGAGTTAAATAGAAATAATGGCTTGAATTATAAAAATCGGGTTGGTTGACTATGCTAGGGCAAAAACTCTGCCTTGATGAGTTTAATGCTATTATGAGTTTTATATTGAAATATGTGTGTAATGTTGTGACCTTATTGATAAATTGATGTTCTGATGTGCTGGCACTATTCATTTGTTTTATTTATTTGTAGAACCCATGCACAAGTTATGAATTATATATTAATGCATGTGCAATTTCAAAAAAACTATGAAAGTTATGATAAGAATTATGTTACTATGAAAATTCCATGCTACTTGGGCCAGCCCCGAATAAAAAGTTAAGGGGAATAGATCGATGGGAAAGTCGAGGAAAGTAAACCCGGCATTCTTGTATAGGAACGAGCTCGATCCTGAAAAGCAGACCATTACCCAGAAGTCCAAATGGCCAAGAACTCCCAGGGGACCAAGAGATGGAAAATGATGAAAAGTAATGAAAAGACTTATGACGAAAAGTTCATGATGAAGTTTGCATGATTATATAAATGCATGGTTACATGAAATAATTATGTCAAGATAGATGTAGTGTCTATTAATTTTATTTACTGCTATTTATTTATTTATTTATTTTGTTTACTATTCTGTGGAATCTTATTAGTAAGCTATTCTATTCCTATGTCCACTAAAGTAAAATTGAACTTTGCCTCGGACCAGACTTTTTCTTAAACTCAATAGAATGGATAACTAGTTTGAACACATGTTTTTATAATTAAATAAAACCCGAGGCAACTGAGAATGCATATGACGTCAGATAACCACTAAACACAACCCTACTGAGAATTTCTTGAAATTCTCACCTTGTTCTATATTTTTCGCATCATTCTCAGACGCTGGCGATGGACTCCACAGCCACCCTCTTCATAGAGATCCTAGATCTGCAACTTCACCGTGACTCCGAGTTGGGCCTATTGAACATAGCCTGCTTTTGCCATTTCTGCCTCTGCTTTTTTTGCAATAGGAATTTTGCTGTTCCTTTGTTTCATCTATTTTTAATATAGACATATAAATTGAAGCAATGACTTCTAACATGTAAATATATGTGTATGTATACAGTTGATGTTTTTATACTATTTTTTATCTATTGTGATATTATGTTGAGTTTCATAACGCTCATAGTATAGCAGCGCGCCGTATCAACTGTTTTGTAATACTAATCACGAAATTAAGTAGAATGTTAATACGGTAACACAAACTACCTAATTTTATGCTATAACTTAAGCATAACATTAAATTAGTAGGGTGTTACAATACTTATGGTGGCGGTAGAACGCATAAATCAAACATGATGCACGTAGAGAGGATGCATGTACATAAAATTTTTATACTTTAGTTAATATGTTTTTTTTGTACATCTTTAATTAATATATTTTGCATAATATGATATTATTTTTGTATTAATATAATTTATTTTTTAATTTTATTTTTTACTTCTAAAATTTTATGATTTAACAATACATAATATCTAAATCTTTATATATTGTCAAAGTATTAATTTGATTCAATCACCAATCAAGTTATTATTAAGTTGGGTCTAAATTAAGAATAAAAAAAGACTCGATTAAAAAATTTGGTCAAATTTAAATTTGATTTAACCTGATTTGATCTGACTCATTCTTTATACGCCTCTAACCTCTAATAATTGGCATATACATGGTAATTGCAGAAAAAAAAAAAAAGCATGTGATTCACATTTTAGAAAGACGTGTCTAGAAAGTACAAAAATAATTACATGTTTGCCCTGCGAGAAAATGAAAGAAACTATTATTTTCATTTTACAATATTAATATAATAGTAAAATATTTTAGCATAAAAGCTGAAAAAGTTATAAATATATTACAAATTTTAAGAAACATAATTATATTTAAGTAAATTATGCCTTTATTTTATTATTTTTCTTATCATTTCACTTAGTTAAAACGAAGAAAATATATATATGCTTTTATTTGACCTAAGGACATTCCTGGTGAAGCCTGATAAATAGGAGCGTCGTCCTAATCCAATGATGTCATCTACTTTAACATAAATATTTTTAAACAAACTCGTGGTTATTTATGTTTATTTTTACCGTAACTTGTGGTTATTATAAAAAAACATAACATAAATATTATTCTTTTGTTATATCAATAACAAACACCTTGTTTCATACGCATAAATTGAGATAGAATTAAATTTAATTATATCAGTAATTAAATTTAATTGTATCATAATTTAAATTCTTATATTTAAAATAAATTAGCAAGTTATAGAATTAAATTCATTTGTATTATTTAAAATGTATATGAAAATAAATTAAATTTTTTATCTTAACTATTTTATTTTTTATTAATAAAATATCATATTTTAATAACAAACTCAATTATTTATTAGGCAGCATAACATAATCAAAACCAATCAAAGCACTCTACAAAATAAATTTGTCGAGAATATTTTTTCCACAAAAAACACTAAAATTGATAAAGTTCTGTATAATACACAGCACAACAAACATAAACAACAATATAGTGTGTTTGAAAAAGTTGTAAAATTAAAATTATTTTAATAATCATCTATTTGTATAATTGATTATATGGGAATTAATTTATATTTGGATATTTGAGCTAAAAAGTGGTTTTAAAATAATCTATTTTATTTGGATTGTATAAAAAAAATTTCTTTTATATAGTAAAATTACTAAAAATGGTATAGAATAATTATTTATATTATATAATATTTGATACTTAGGATCAATTTAGTCAAAACATAATAATTCTGAAATAATTAGTATCTACTTATAATCATAAGCTCCAAAATATTGCTTATGTTTATGAGATATTTTTTAATTTAAAATTATTAATTTTAAATTATAATCTATTTTAAGAATTTTACCAAATATGATAGATTGTTTCAAAACAACTTTTTTGCTAGAAAAAAAGTTGTTTTGAAGGTTATCAAACATGCGCATAGAGTCTACCTAAAGCAAAACTAAACAATAGTTTAATAACTTTTTACCAAAAGATCCCAATATCGGGACTAAAAGAACTATATGTAATTAAAATATTATAAGAACCTTTATACTCTCGAAAGGTTGAAAACGTGGGGACCAAAGATGTAGAGGTGAGTGTTTCTAAATCAAAAAACAATTAAAGATCATTCTTTTACCAGCTAGATATTGGAAAGCAAATAACAACATTTAAAATCAAGACTCTTGTTTTACCATTGACATGGAGAAAAAGAATCAAATATAAATGCCGCATGTGGGGACCAAAGAAACAAAGATGCATCTTTTGTGTGAGTGATGGATAAGATAAAAGCAGTGGAAACTTACAAATAGTGTGAAGAAAGAGAATGGAGTAATAGCTTGAAATGGTTTGTAGCCGCAAATTGTTTGAAAAAAGGGAAAGATAAAAGTGTCGAGAGTAGAGAGGCAAAAAAGAGAGAAAATATTGTATAGGGTCGAGGGTATTTTTCATATATCACTTTTTAATGTTAAATTTATTGAGTTAGAAATTATAAATTAGACATATTTTAGTCTTATTTATTTTTGAGCCTTTTTAAATAATTGAATCCTCTTTAGATTTTAATTCCATGACATTAGTTAATTCTAAATCAAAAAATTGAATTCAATTCCAAGACTTTCCAAATAACTCGAAAATTCTGCGGTTAAAACCTAGAGTTTAAAGCATATAAAATATTCTATTATTATTACTATTATTATTAATCTCATTATTCTTCAACAATATTTTCTTGATGAAGTCAAATTTAAGTCAAAAAGAAATTGTCTCTGTTTGAGGTTAGAATATATTTTTATAGAATTATTAAACATTATCAATGAGGGTTAACTCACCTAATTGGCCTTTCATTTATATATCATTATGACTTAGATTAAATTTTTAAGTTTGCTTATTAATACGTGGTCTGCAAGTATGTTTATAAATACTCAATAAGTCCAAAAATAAGTCATTATCCTAAATTAGGACAAGTCTTTTTCACTTGGCCTAAATTATTGTTAATAAAAAATTAGAAACTTATAAAAAACACTTATAAATGACTTATTATAAAGGAGTTCAAAAATGGAAACCAATAGGGATATATAAGAATAAATTATCTCATGTAAAAATTTTATATGATTTTATTATGTATAAAATTTTATTATTAATTTTTAATTTAAGTCTAAAAAAATTTAATCAATAATAAAAAGTTACTTATGACATTGTCATGTAAAATATTCATATAAAAAAAATTTAATTTCATATAGCTTATCTATGCATTAATTGCACATCACCATATCATAACTGAAAATACGACCAGGTTGTAATTACATGTACACTTGTGTCTGTGTTTTCAAACCAATACAATGAGGCTTATCCAAGGGTAGCTCAAATTATCAAAGCAAAATGATGTAAGGGAGGATGACGCAAATTGACAAGAATTTAATTAATAATAAAAATTTTCATTTTCTTCATTTTCACATAGTTTATCCGTGTATTAATTGCACATCACCACATCATAATTGAGATTACAGCTAGGTTGCAATTACAATCACACTTGTGCTTGTGTTAGGGATGATAATATTTATCCTACTTACAAATATTTAGTTTTACCTAATTTATAAGGGACTAGTTTAAAGCCCTACTTGTAAAGAAGGGGTGAGCAGTTAAAAAGTGTTGGGGGAGAGGGGTGGTAGGTGCGAGTTTAGGGTGTATCCACCTTATCCGTATCTCTCATAATAATGAGAATATAGTTTTATAATAAGAAGTTATATGTGAGCATAATATGTTTGAGATTATGAGATATATTTTTTAATATTTAGTTGTTATTTTATATTTGTTTAGCTTGCTTTTAAGAGTTTTAGTATTTTGTACAATTATGACTTGTGTCTTAATTATCTATTCATATATAAAGGGGATTTTCTTTAGTAACTATCTTTTATTTTCTCTAAATTATATTAAAATAAATTTTAAATTTTATAAACATATCTAACTAATACATATGCATAATCAATTAAATATAAATGAAAAAATGGATAAAATTATAAAAGAAAACAACCCATTAATTGATCAACTATCATTATATACCCTTTAAAACTATTTACTAACTATTACAAACTATTAACATATTTTTATTCTCTCTTAATTTTTATTTTTCAAAAAAAATTATTTTAAAATTTACACTAGAACTAAAAAAAAGATTGATAAGCACCTACGTACCTATCAATCCACTAGTATAAATTTATTTATAGACAACAATACAGATAAAGACAAGTAGGATAAGAGTTGTAAATATTTTTGTGCAAGTAGAGTATAAGGTGTAACATTTAAAATTCACGGGTTATTTTAGGGGCGAATTTTGAGAACTTATTAAAATATAATATTACTATAATCTTAGATTTATTATAAATTTTATACATAACAAAATTTTAATCATTTAAAATATAAGTTACAATTATAATATATATAAATACTATGAAAATTACTTATTGATGTAGTGTTATAAATCAGATTGATCATAAATTTGAATCAGTCGTAACATTTTTCCTTATTGAGATGCAGAATAATTTCTAATTAAGTTAAAATTCTGTCCTATTCTACCCTGCCCTACCTTATCCTAGCCATTGTGATTCCGTTGTCTGTGCTTTCAAACCAACAATAACGTCAAGCTTATCCACGACACTGGGGGCCTCAAATAATCAAAGCAAATGACGCAAAGGGGCGTGACGCAAGGGGGAATGACGCAGATTGATTGATACTATTTCAGATGTTAATAACTCTGTGAAATTGAAATATGGAATTGCGCCCACGTATACCAGAGACTGCTTGCAATGTAAATTGGGCAGTTTCATACTTTCATTTCAAGATACTATTTCTTTCATACTTTCATTTCAACATACTATTTTTTTTTTCTCTAATCAATATTTAATATTAGAGAGTAGTTAATAAATGCATGTGTTAAGATTATTAAAAACTACTTTTTTTAATTCAAAACTTGTCATATTAATAAAACATTATCAGGTTTTATCATAATATAAAAGTATGAAAAATATTATATCTTAAAAAAATGTGAAATAGGGATTTTTATCATTTGTCAATATTATTAAAATTTATTTTTCTTTTGAATTCAAAATTTCACATGTCAATAAAAATTGAATTTAATTAGTATACATTGACAGTATAAAATAGTTTTATACTATCAATCAATAAAAATAGGGGAAATTGAGAAATCATAGTAGGTCCCTCATTATAATGGGTGATTATTTGTGTAAATTAGTACTTTTTAATATTTCTATTTGCTGACAGTATAAAACTATTTCATACTATCAGTACATTTAAATTAAATTCATAAAAATTTATCAACTTTTCTTCTCATATATTTGTTATAATATAGCAATATGAAAGAATAATATATATATATATATACCTTTTTATAATCCATATTATTATCAATATTTAATTGATTTAAATAGTTTGACACTTGTCTCTTTTTTAAGATTCAAATTTGAGTTTTATGGATAGAAAAAAAAAAATTAACGTTAGGAAAGTTTTATTGTTATACTGAATTGACTTGGCTCAAGCAAGAGTAGTTAAAATTTAGTGGGTTTACTATTGGCTTAAACGAAAAAATAAAATAAAATAAGATCCACATTATTAACAATTTTATATTTTTACTTATGTTATAATTCAAATTATTATAATCATATTAATTGTTTATTAATTTCTTTAATGACAGCTTATTATCGACATAAACTATAATAATATATTTATTAAAGATATATTTGTTTAAGATTGGAAAAGTTAATTTTATGATGTGACTTTTTGTAGAGTGGTTTTTAGAAGTTAATCTTTTTAGTTTATGAAAAAAAAAACAATAAAATAACTTTTTTTAGTTAATTTATTTCTTTCTCTTAAATTTTTTTATACATTTCATTTAATAAAAAATTACTTTTTCTTTAAAAAAGATCAAATAAAAACGCAATTTTTTTTATTTAAAACTCACATATATAAAAATGTGTTAAATTAACATTTAAGTTTTCCTAAAATTTGAAATGTATCATATTAGTCTTTGAATTATCTTTTATAATACATAGTTATTGTAAACTTATACTTTAAGGGATAAAAGAATGCTTCTTAAATGCATTTTTTTCATTCTTTCAATTTATCTAACTTTATATTGCTTCTAATTACTATACTCAAATTAACATATGTTTGTATCACAACAGAATACATTTCTAATATATTTAAAAAAATTATTTTAATCACAATAAAAAATTTATTGCTAGTTGTTAAATCTTTAGAAAATTACGATATTTTATTGTGGCTGCAATTACTTTACAAGCATTATAAAATATGAATAAAATAATAAAATTGAAGAAAAATAAGAGAATAACATGAGGAAAATATTCAAGGAAGCACATTAAAATAAGAACTCAACTTCAACAAACAATTTTTTACCATTTGAATAAGAAATCTCGTAAAATTTTATAAGTTTCTAGCAATTTATAATTGGTTATTTATTCTGCAAAGGAAAAACAAAATGATGGTAGCGAAAAAGGTACAAAAAAGAATAGAAGAATGAAGAGTTTTGATATATAAAAAATAGGGATTTATTTACATTTTATTGAAAATATAAATGGATAAATTAGTAGTAATATAATTTTTTTTTTGCAATTTTAATGGTAATGTAATTAATTAAACTTAATTTGAATAAAGTTATTAAGTGAAGGTATTTTTAATAATTATAATTATAAATTATTATTGAAAAGTGTAAACATGCAATTAGGAGTGCCAATAGCCCCACATTGAATAATTTTTTACCTTCTTACTAAATTTGTAAAAGATTTTTAATGGTATATAGAAAAGGTTTGCAAAAGCAGTCAATAGTAAATGGGGACTATAAATATTCCTTTGATAGAAATTTTTGGATATTTTTTCTTTTACTATAAACATGTAAATTAATTTCAAGTAGAATTTTGATTCATTGACAATGTAAAATTTTTTTATAAAGTCAACCAATCATATTCTTCCATTTCCATGATCATTCAAATAATGAATATAAGACTTAATCATATTTATTAACATAACAAGATATAATTGAATGTCAATTTAAAAAAAAAATTTACATCCAAATTAAATTCATTAATTTTTAACATATATTAAGTTATTTTAAAAAATTTTTTTTAATTAAAACAACTTTACACATATCGAGGAATAATTTACAATGGCTAGATGGAAAATTCTTACCCAAGAATTTCTCTAATCGGAGGCAACCCACCCATCGCACAAGATTAATTCCTTCTTGGGGTCTTGTTCATCTATGAATACCTTGTTACTTGGCTTCCTCTTCCTCACAAGCCACATCCTTCGCCAACCTTTCCATAAAGAATTAATAGTGTTGATAGCATCAACAAGTAGCGAGACAAAGATGTTTCAAATTCCAGGAGCAGGTATCTTCCACAAGACTGACAAGAGCCAAAAGATCAAGGGGACCGTGGTGCTGATGAAAAAGAATGTGTTGGACTTCAACGCTGTGACGACAACTACTACTAGTGTTACTGGCACGGTTGGAAGCTTCATTAGGACTGGCAATGTGTTGGACATCAATGCTATAACGTCAGCTACTCGTAGTGTTACTGGCGCAGTTGGGAGCCTCATTGACAATGCCGCTCATGACGTCAGTAGTCGATGCTCTCGCCATCTTCAGCCGTAGCATCTCCCTGAAGTTGATCAGTGCTACGAAGACTGCTGGTTTCTTCTTTCTTTCTCCTGTTTGTTATATATTTCATTCATTCATAATTCAACTCTTCCTCTTCTTCTTTCAGTGTCTGAAGAAACATGCCAGAAATAATTTTAGGCATACTATTTTCTGAAAAATTCGTTTGAAATTATTTTTTTTGAAAACAATTCTCATTGATGTTTATCATGAGCAGAGAGCCTTAGCAATTTTTTTTTTTTAAAGAAAATAATGAAGTATCTTTACACTCTTTAGACTTGGAATTAAATTTTAGCTCAAGCCTTAGCCGCGGGTTACTTTTAACGTGTTTCCACCAACTTTACCCACATGAAACTTAATAAACTAAGTGAATCACACATTGTAATACCTAGGATATACAAATTCCATTTTTGCATATTAAGATTGAATATTTACTATGATATTTCTCACATTACCATATTATATATTCATTTACATGTACTATTCCTTGATATTCACCTACTCCTTTATTAGCATTTTATTTTTTATATACCATGTTTATACACAAAACTGCACAAAACATTTCCTAAAATCGTACAGCAGAATTATTATTAAGAGTTTCCATTTTAGTTTAGCAACAAATTCACCAACAGTATATTCATTTAGCATAAGTTATACAATATTTGTGTAAGTATCACTTCTTAAAAGTTAAAGTTTGTTTAAATAAGATACCTGGTATGGGTCTTACGAAAACAAAAAATTACAAGCTCTAGGTGAGTTTCACCTACATATTAAGTCGATTTGACTTAAGTTAGGATAATTAGAATCAAGTAAACTCTAAATACTAGTAGATTATACCCAAAAGATAGTTGGATCGTAAACTCAATATTTTAATTCAACATTTATTTTTTATTTAATTTTTGTATAATTTTTTGTAGCACATGGAAATGGGAAAGTTGGAAAAGAAACCTATTTGGAGCAACATCTTCCCCGGTTACCAAACTTGAGAGACAGGCAGGACGCATTCAATATTCATTTTGAATATGATGCTGATTTCGGAATTCCAGGAGCATTTTACATAAAAAGCTATATGCAAGTTGAGTTCTTCCTTGTTAGTGTGACACTTGAAGACATTCCAAATCACGGAACCATTCACTTTGATTGCAACTCATGGGTTTACAAATTCACACATTATAAAAGAGACCGCATTTTCTTTGCTAATGATGTAAGCCTTTTACCTAGCAAGCTGGTTAATAAAATTTAAGTACTGTTTTTCCAACGTTTCTAAAATTTAGTTCAATTGTTTTGGTTACATGTACTGTTTTCCCTCGTCCCGACTATTAGTCCTTTTCTTTACGTAAAAGAGAAGATTAATTAAATATATTGCAGACATATCTTCCAAGTGAAACTCCACCTGCACTAGTCAAGCACAGAGAAGAAGAATTGGAAAATTTAAGAGGCGATGGAACAGGGGAACGCAAGGAAGGGGATAGGATCTATGACTATGATGTCTACAATGATTTGGGCAACCCAGATCTGGGTGACAGCCTAGCTCGCCCTATTCTTGGAGGGTCTAGCACCTATCCCTACCCTCGTAGGGGACGAACTGGGAGAAAAGCAACAAGAAAAGGTTAGGAATATCTTCTTTTTTTTTTTTTCTTTGTTACCATCTTAACTCGGATAATCAAATTTGTTCCAATGACCTTGTCCCGCGATCATATTAGTAACACGGGGAGTTTTATTATAAATAAATGGGTCTAATGTCTTGGTAACATGCGGAGATGTTATGTAGTATGATCTTGAATTTGGTTTTCTTTTTGAAAATTCCATTGTAGTTGTTGCTGTTGATAATATAAATTTTCTAATATGATCTAATTTTGAACAGATCACAAGAGTGAGACACCGTCCTCGAATAATTATGTTCCAAGAGATGAAATCTTTGGTCACTTGAAGTCATCAGATTTCCTTATATATGGAGTCAAATCTTTAGCTCAAACGGTTTTACCTAAATTTGAATCGCCAATTTTAAACAGTGAGTTTGATAGCTTCGAGGATGTGCGTGAACTCTTTGAAGGTGGAATTTCGCTCCCTACAGATGTAATTAGCAAAATTTGCCACTTACCAGTGCTCAAGGAATTATTCCGCACTGATGGCGAGCAAGTCCTCAAGTTTCCTCCACCCCACGTCATCAAAGGTGTGCTACATATCTTAATTGAACTGCTTGTAATTAACATGGCACTTAAAAAATTTACGCCATATATATAAGCATCATGCTCAATAATAGAGGAACACGCTAGCATTTGTTGAAGTAATCTAATTTAGCAATTATTATTATTTTTTTTTTGTATTATTTGGAGCAGAAAACAAGTCTGCATGGATGACTGATGAAGAATTTGCTAGAGAGATGCTTGCTGGGGTAAATCCTTGCTTGATTCGCTGCCTTCGAGTAAGTAGTGTTTATAAAATAGTGAATTTGCTTTCCATGTTCAATTATATTTGTTTACGGTGTGATGAAGACTAGAGTCATTGATTGTCATCTTTCGTTATAATATTCTTTAATGAATGGTAGGAGTTCCCACCAAAAAGCAAGCTAGATTTCGAAGAAAAACTGAAGAAAAACCTAGATGGACTCACAGTAGATCAGGTAATGATATTTATGTGTTTCATAACAAATTGATATATAAAGCTTTGTACTTAAAGCCAAATTGCCTGTGATTCGAAGCCATAAAACGAAGTGATTAAAATAATTATATTAATTTAACAGGCACTTAAGGATTACAGATTATTCATATTAGATTACCATGATGCATTCATGCCATTCTTGAGGAGGATAAACGAAACTTCTTCAAAGGCTTATGCGACTAGGACAATCCTTTTCTTGAAAGATGATGGCACTTTAAAGCCATTGGCCATCGAATTAAGTCGGCCACATCCTAATGGAGATAATTTTGGCATCGATAGTGAACTCATCTTGCCTGCTAACGAAGGTGTTGAAAGTACAATTTGGCTACTGGCCAAGGCTTATGTCGCCGTAAATGACTCAAGCTATCATCAACTCATAAGCCACTGGTATTTTTTTTTTTTTTAATTGAGATCATTGTAATTTGCAAACGAATTTGGTCGCTAAATAAGTGAAGTGATTTCTAATTTTTCTTTTCTTTTCTTTTCGTGAGATCATAGGTTAAATACTCATGCAGCAATTGAGCCATTTGTCATAGCAACAAACAGGCATCTTAGTGTGCTCCATCCCATTCACAAGCTTCTACTACCTCACTATCGTGACACAATGAATATCAATGCTTTTGCAAGAAAATCCTTAATCAATGCAGATGGCATTATAGAGAAAACATTCTTGCCGGGACCGTATTCTATGGAGATGACTTCTGCCGTTTACAAGAATTGGGCTTTCCTTGATCAAGCACTACCTACTGATCTTATCAACAGGTAATATTTACATACAGAGGCCAATAGGAAAGGGATAAATATTTGAAATATAATGTGATGATGGCATAAATCAGATGAGACTTTTGTTGTTAATAACAAATTATTGTTTCTATTTTTTCCCCCTTGATTTAGAGGAATGGCAATTAAGGATCCATCTTCTCCCCATGGCCTTCGCCTTGTGATAAAGGACTACCCTTATGCAGTTGATGGACTAGAGATACGGGATGCTATTGAGACATGGGTCCAAGACTATGTCTCCTTGTACTATGCTACTGATGATGCAGTTAAAAAAGATTCTGAACTCCAAGATTGGTGGAAGGAAAGTTGTAGAGAAGGGTCATGGCGACCTAAAGGATGAGCCAAGGTGGCCTAAGTTGCAGACTATTGAAGAGTTGATCCAAACATGCAGTATTATCATATGGAATTCTTCTGCCTTGCATGCAGCTGTTAATTTTGGACAGTATCCTTATGGAGGTTATATCTTAAACCGTCCAACTCTTAGTAGAAGATTTCTCCCAGAAAAGGGAACTCAGGAATATGATGAGATGGTGAAGAAACCTCATAAAGCTTATTTGAGAACAATTACAGCAAAGCGTGAGGCCCTTATGGACCTTTCAACGATAGAGATACTGTCAAGGCATGCTTCAGATGAAGTCTACCTTGGGCAGAGGGACAATCCTAACTGGACGTCTGATCCAAAGGCATTACAAGCCTTCAAAAAGTTTGGAAGCAAGTTGGCTGAAATTGAGGTTAAAATCACAGAAAGGAACAAGGATCCAAGTTTGAAGAACCGAATTGGACCGGTTAACCTGCCCTACACCTTGCTTGTTCCTTCCAGTGATGAAGGGCTGACTTTCAGAGGAATTCCCAATAGTATTTCTATCTAAATGAGCGTGTGGCCGTTTACTATTGTACCTTCCAATAACAGAGATGCAAGCTTTTGTGTGCATGTATAATTGTCGTATGCATGTTTCAGTAATATTATATTTGGATGCTACGTGTGCTTGGATATGCAAAGGAGCGTCATGAATCTGCTCCCTTATTTCCTTTGCTAATTACCAATGTACCTTTCAATAACAGATATGCTTATCTGTGTATAATTCTCGTGTGTATGTTTAATTAATGGCTATATCTGAATGCCGTTTTATTCGCGAGTTTAGTAAGAATGTTATCAAGCTGTATCTACTATGAAAAATCCTTGTTGCAAATCTCTAGGAAATACATCACTACATGTGGTAGAATTAATATAGATGTGTATAGAATAATGTGAAACTAATTACAATCAGAGGATAAAAATTGTACAAAAAATGAAATGATGATGTAAGTATATATGTACTATTTATTCTCATCATGTTTACTTATAGGATGCATATATGTACGAGTTATGTTTATAATTTTCATTAGAATTCCATTTTTCAAATACACATGTGATAAAGTCCTAATCTTCTTTTTCTTTCTCTCTCTTTTTTTTTTTTTATTTGGTCTTCTGCTATGTGAGTGTTGTTGAAGGGGATTGCCATATTTCTTTGTTAGTGGCAACACTCCATCATTTTCTTTTTCTTTTTGTTACTTAGAGTTTTGTATCTTTTATTTTATATTTGGTATTTTCTTTATGGGTGTGTTTTGGTTTTCCTCGTGGTTATTTCTATTTTTAAAAGAGACATAATATACTCCTCAAGTTATAGCACTTTTTTTTCTAATATAAAAAATGCTTAGATATTCATAATTTTTTGGCAAAAATCAACCATAAATTGTTGATTAGTTAAGAGTATAAAATATATTTATTTTTTATTAAATTTAATTTTTTTTTTCGATTTGTAAATATTATTAGCTTCTTTATGAATAAAATTTTTCTCGTAAAAAGAATATTAGAATCCTAACCCTATTATAAATATAAAGTCAGAATCCATGTAGCCGATGATATTGTTCGCATAGGCCTTTTTTGGTATCAATGATAGAAAATGAAAGGAAAATAAAAGTGCAGAAGAAAAAGTTGGCCCTTCTTTGCAATGCATTTTGTAATCGAAATTTTTACCATACAAATCTTTTGATGAAAGATGTACACCGTTGGATCATTATTTTCAGCTCTTCATGGATCGTTATAAAATAGACAAAGGAAAATACTCGTTTGTACGAAAAGAGTTCATACGAAAAACAACAAATGGCGTGGAGAATGGTTTTATCACTTGAGCACCATCAAGGACGGTTAACTCACTTAATTAGTCTTTCATTCATATATTATTATGATTTAAATTAAATTTTTAAGTTCTTTCATTAATGAATAATTTATAAATACATTTATAAACACTTAATAAATCTAAAAATAAGTCATGATCTTGAATTAAGATAAGTTTTTTACTCAGCCTAAATTATTGTTAATAAAAAATTAGACACTTATAAAAAAATACTTATAAATGACTTATTATAAAGGAGTTCAAAAATGGAAATTAATAGTGATATAGGAGAATAAATTATCTCTTATAAAAATTTTATATGATTTATTGTCTATAGCTTTTTATTATTAATTTCTAATTTAAGTCTAAAAAATTTAATCAATAATAAAAAGTTACCTATGATATTGTCATGTAAAATATTCATATAAAAGAATTTATTTTCACATAGCTTATCTGTGCATTAATTGTGCATCACCACATCATAATTGAAAATATGGCTAGGTTGTAATTACATGTACACTTGTGTCTGTGCTTTCAAACCAATATAGTTAGACTTATCCAAGGGTAGCTCAAATTATCAAAGCAAATTGATGCAAGGGAGGATGACGCAAATTGACAAGGATTTAATTAATAATAAAAATTTTCATTTTATTCATTCTCACATAGTTTATGTATGCATTAATTGCACATCACCACATCATAACTGAGATTACAGCTAGGTTGTAATTACAATCACACTTATACTTTTGTTAGAGATGGTAATATTTATCCTGCTTACAAGTATTTAGTTTTACCTAATTTATATGGGATTGATTTAAAGCCCTACTGGTAGAGGAGCAAGTGCTCAATCAAAAAGTGATGGGGGAAAGAGTGGCAAGTGTGAGTTTAGGTAAAGAGAATATAGTTTTATAATAAAAGTTATATGCGAGTATAATGTATTTGAGATTATGAGATATATTTTTTAATATTTAGTTGTTATTTTATATATATTTTTTAGCTTGCTTTACTGAATTTTAGTATTTTGTGTAATTGTGGCTTGTGTCTTCATTATCTATTCATAAATAAAAGCGATTTCCTTTAGTAATTATCTTTAGTTTCTTTAAATTATATTAAAATAAATTTTGAGTTTCATAAATATATTAAACTAATATATGTATAATCAATTAAATATAAATAAAAAATTGATAAAATTATCAAAAAAACTATCCATTAATTGATCAATTATCACTGTATACATTTTAAAATTATCTACTAACTACTGCAAACCATTAACATATTTTTACCCTCTTTTAATTTTTATTTTTCAAAAATAGTAAAAATTTATTTAAAATTTACACTAAAAAAATAAAAAAAAATGAGATTGATAGACAGGTAATTAGCTATCAATCCACTAATTATAAATAAATTTTATTAATTTATTTAGACAACAATACGGATAGAGACAAGTAGGATAAGTCATAAATTTTTGTCTGTAAGTAGAGTATGAGCTGTAGCTTTTAAAAATCATGGGTTATATTAGGGGCAAGTTTTGAGAGCATTGTAATCTTAAATTTATTATAAATTTTATACATGGCAGAATTTTAATCATTTAAAATATAAGTTATAATTATAATATATAAATATTATAAAAATTACTGATTGATTATAAATCAAAGTGACCATAAATTTTAATTGGTCGTAACATTTTTTCTTATTGAGATGCAGAATAAATTCTAATTAAGTTAAAACTCTCTTATTCTAACCTCCCCTTCCCTACTCTACCTTATCCTATCCATTGTGATTCCGTAGTCTGTGCTTTCAAACCAATAATAAAGAGAAATATTTATATTGTTCGTATATATTACGTGATTGTACTTTCTATCAATTATGTAAATATATTTTGTATAAAATTATATATTAATAATAAATTTTATATAAAATATACTTATATAATTAATATAAGAACACGACACTTCCGGATCGTCTAAATATTTCTCATAACAAAGTCACGCTTATCCACAGCCGTGGCTGGGGAGCTCAAATAATCAAAGCAAATGACCCAAAGGGGGAATGACGCACATTGATTTTCCCTTCCCTGTTATTATTATTGTTCAGCTAATGGCGGGGCCATTCACATGTTAATAACGATTGTGAAATTGAAATATGGAAATGCGCCCACGTATACCGGAGGCTGTTTGCAATGTGAATTAGATGGTTTCATACTTTCATTTCAAGATATTATTTCCTTTTTTTCCTAATCTAATATTTAATATTAGAGAGTAGTTAATAAATTCATGTTCTAAGGTTATTAAAAACTACTCTTTTTTTTTTAATTTAAAACTTGACATGTTAATAAAATATTATCAGATTTTCTTCTTATATATTTTTCTAAATAACATCATAACATAAAAGTATGAAAAATATTATATCTTAAAAATATGTGAAATAGGGATTTTTATCATTTGTCAATATTATTAAAAATTATTTTTCTTTTGAATTCAAAATTTCACATATCAATAAAAATTTATCAACTTTTCTTCTTGAGTTTAATTTGTATGTACTAATAATATAAAATAACTTTCACTGTTAGCTAAAAAACTACTAAAAAGTGACAAATCATGATTGATCCCTCATCATGATAGGTAGTTACTTGCATGAGTTAACATGTTCTAGTATTATTATTATCTGATAATGTAAAATTATTTTACATTATCAGTGTATATAAATTAATTTCTTTCTTCTCATATATTTATTATAATGTTGCAATATGAAAGTATAAAAAAATTATATCTTTTAAAATATGTAAAGTAAAGATTAAATTCAACCTCCAAACTATTTTCATTATCATGATAATAAATATGGACCATATCTAAATTATTTTATTTTATTATTTTTTTATTTCTTAAAATTTTAATCTATTGTATTTTATAGACAATTGTAAAATTAAACATTTTTCTTAATTTAATTATGAAAGATAAAGAAGAGTGTTTCAAAGAAATTAGTAAATAGATTTATTGAGTGGCTGTGGCAATAGATAAAAAAGAGTGGCATTAGCCACCGCCTAATATTATATATAAAAGCAAAACCTTGAGTCGGCTCTATCATGTATATTTTGACTTAGTATTTAAAAAAGTGTTCTGATATTTGTCATATTTTATGTGGATAGTACACATCTTACATTTAAAATAGTTTTTCAAAAAAAAAAACTAAAAGGTCATTATTGTATATACTAACACTTCATAAAAGCTACTTAATTGATTTCAATTTTATCAACAAAGGTATGTGCGTAATAGTAGAGGCACATTACGATCCCAGGGAGGATCCCAGTTCAATTCCTGGAAAGGACGTTAGTTGAGAGGATAAACCTGACTATGTTCGAAAAGGATTAGCCTTCTTCCCTGGTAATAGGAAGAAAGATACCCTCAATACACCAAAAAGTCATTTCAATTTATTGATTTCAATTTTTAATAATGGTTTTATCTAACCAGTGCCCTTGAGGAATCTAACAAAGAAAGTTTGTATTGAAAAAATAAAATATTTAAGTTTTCAACACATTAAATGCATTGAGAGTTTCAAAACTTTCCTTTTTTTAATCCTTTAACTAGTGTTTTTAAGGCATTTGTTAGCAAAACTCTTTGATAATCTTCTTTTAAAAGTCACCTATATAATTTAAATTCAAAAAACTTAAATTTATCAAATGAAAAATCAATAGGCAAAAATTTTTAGTTACCAAAAACAAATTAGTCTACCAGAAAAATAGGCAAAAATTTTTAACTTTTGAACTAAATAGTATTTAGCTCTTTTTCTGTATTTGGATCCGACATTTTTTTTTCCCTCTTATCATTGCCTAATTAATGATTTTAGGATTATTATGCATTGTCAAAAATAATTATTGAAGAAATAATTAAATAATTTTTTTTCTTACTGTTATCCCTACGAGAGCTTAATTTACTCTATTTTTCTATTTTGCTTCAATTGTCTTTTGTAATATCCTCAATTTTTGCTGCGTTTTTACTCTGTGCTACAAATTAAATAAATAATGTTGTGTAAGGTCATTAAGTTCATGAATCTGCTCCCTTATTTCCTTTGCTAATTACCAATGTACCTTTCAATAACAGACATGCTTATCTGTGTATAATTCTCGTGTGTATGTTTAATTAATGGCTATATCTGAATGCCGTTTTATTCGGGAGTATAGTAAGAATGATATCAAGCTGTACCTACTATGAAAAATGCTTGTTGCAAATCTCTAGGAAATTCATCACTATATGTGGTAGAATTAATATAGATGTGTATAGAATAAGGTGAAACTAATTACAATCAGAGGATAAAAATTGTACAAAAAAGAAATGATAATGTTAAGTATATACGTAGGTGCTATTTATTCTTATCATATTTACTTATAGGATGTATATGTGTACGAGTTATGTTTATAATTTTCATTAGAATTCCATATTTCAAATACACATGTGATAAAGTCCTAACCATCTCTCTCTCTCTCTCTCTCTCTCTATTATGCGAGTGTTGCTGAAGGGGGTTGCCATCTTTGGTCTTTAGTGCCAATACCCCATCATTTTCTTTTTCTTTCTGTTACTTAGGGTTTGATTCTTTTGTTTTATATTTTGTATTTTTTATGTGGATGTTTTGGTTTCCCCTTATGGATATTTATGTTTTTAAAGGAGGCATAATATATTTTTGAAGTTGTAGCACTTTTCCCCCTAATATAAAAAATGCTTAGATATCCATAGTTTTTGGGCAAAGAGCAACCACGAATTGTTGATTGGCTTTTTCACCAACCTACAGTACTTTTGCAAACTAATTACAACATTATAGTAGTTTTCAAATTATTATCTTGTTTGTGGTAGCTTTTGCCATGGTGGATTTTTTTTTAATCTTTTTCTTTGATTCAGATGGCGCAAGTTGAAGCAGTGTCACCATTGCCTCTCTGCCACCCTATGCGAGACAAGACAGGCAGGGCGAGTGGACAAGTAGATGGCACAGAGTCACAGAGCCCCACCCACATGCCAAACCACTCCAGCAGGTGGCATAGGGCCACACAGCGCCAAGTTCTAAATTCCTGATTCCACTAGCAAAGTAACGCAACCAAAGTATAATAAATAACTGAAACTACTATAATCTGTATAAGTATAATAGAAAAATATTTTATTGATGAAACATAAAGAATTAAATGAAATTAGAATAACATTTAAATATTCTTATAATTAGAACTCGCATGATTTATATAATTAAAAAGAATTTCTAAATATATGAAATAATAGTATTTAAAAGATACTTTACTAACGTACATTTTTATTTTTTTCCTATTTAAGATCAATTTTTGAACAAAATATGTATTTTTTTATTTTATTAATTAATAGTTTACAAAATATAAATGCACTTCGATGGTTATTTAGAAATTTTAAATAAAAAAACTTGAAAAGAATTTCAAAAACAAAAATATCATATAAAAAATAAGAATGAATATTTGATGGTAATTTAAAAAATTTTAAAAACTAAGTATACTTTCATTTTAGTATAATGTCCAATTCCTATCGATATTTTAAATTTCAAGTATACTTGAAAAGAATTTAAAAAATAAAAATTTTAAAAACATCATAAGAAGAAAGCACGTAAGAAAATTTATTAAAGCTATAATAGGAATTTAGAATATTGAATGAATGCTACATTTATTTGGTGTTCTAAAATCCTAGTGTATATCTAGTAAATTTTCTTATAAAGAATTCTTATATCGAATAATAATAATAATAATAATAGATAGATAGATAGATAGATAGATAGATGAAAACAAATAAATTAGTAAGAATTTAACAACCGAAGGAGAATAAAAATTTAATTAAGGCAACGGGTAAATATTTATATATGTTTTGTATTTTTTATTTTTAAAATAAATCATAATATATTATTATAAAATTAAAAGCCTTCAAAATAAGAATTTAATTTTGATATATTATTAAGAGTTTAATTGGTATGCACTAACAGTGTAAAACAGTTTTACATTATCAACCAATAGAAATTATAAAAAAGTAAGAAATCATAGTGGACCCATCATTATCATGGGTGGTTATTTGTATGAGTTGACACTCTATTATTTTTATTGGTTAACAATATAAAACTGTTTTACACTGTCAGTGTATTTAAATTAAATTCTATATTATTAATATAAAATTTTTTTATAATATTATTTAATTATATATTGGCACATTATTTAAATATTTAACTATCATAATAATCACTTCAAATTTAATTATATAATGATATATAATTATATAGTGGATGATATAGAAACAAAATAACATTTATACAGTATTAAAATTAAACTCCTAAAAACAATGGACGTAACCCGGAAATCTTGCAATATTGTGGCATCATATAAATTTGACTTGTCATGAACATACATACATACATATATATATATATATATATATATATATATATATATATATATATATATATATATATATATATATATATATATATCACATTAGATGATATATCAGTATATATGCTCTGGATATTGATTTTTCCACTAGCTAATATTTTAACCTAAATATGGGCGACTTTGCTGTGAAAAATAATTAACTATCGGATTGCAAAGATGATATTAGGCATATTATGATGGTAGATACCAGAAGAGCATTTGGGCTCAAACAACTTGGTTGCGTTACTTTGCTAGTGGGATGAGGAATTTAGAACTTGGCACTGTGTGGCCTTGCGCCACCTGCTAGAGTGGTTTGGCATTGCGCCACCTGCTAGAGTGGTTTGGCATGTAGTGGGTGGCGTTCTGTGACTCTGTGCCATTTGCTTGACCACTCACCCCACTTGTCTTGTCTCGCATAGGGTGGCAGAGAGGCAATAGTGACGCTGCTTCAACTTGCACCATCTGAATCAAAGAAAAAGATAAAAAAATCCACCGTGGCAAAAACTACCATAGGCAGGGTAATAGTTTGAAAACTACTGTAATATTGTAATTAGTTTGCAAAAGTATTGTAGATTGGTGAAAAAGCCATTGTTGATTAGTTCAGAGTATATGATATATTTGTTTTTTAAATTAAATTTAAATTTAATATATCTTTTTCAATTTGTAAGTATTATTAACTTCTTTAAGAATGAAATTTTGCTCATAAAAAGAATATTAGAATCCTAACCTATTATTAATATAAAGTCTGTAACATCCCCAATTTTTGTCTAAGCTAATTAGTTCAGTGATCCTGACTAATTAGAGAGGTTAACGATTAACTGAGAATTAATCGGCAAATCTCGATGAGCAAGAGCTTAGTGAATTGAGTCAAGTCAATAATTGAATCATAATGCACTAAATAGTTTAATTAAAACCTAATTATTCGAACCTCATTAATTCGTAGCTTATAAATGTAATTAAGCTAATCCAATCTTATTAATTAAGTACAAGACAATTGTTTTACCTTACCAATTGAGATAGATTAATTCCAAACCCTAATTACATAATTCATAAGATCAATTCTTTTAAGAGGAAAAACGTCTTGAAGATGTAATTAATCGAAATCGGTTAAAGAGCAATTTAACTAATCAAATTAATTAACATTTAGATAATTGTAACAATTATAAAGATGTAGAAACTTCCCTTTAATTATGGATTGAAAGTTTGGTTAAAGCAAGAGCCATATCCAACTATCCATTTACTTTCTCATCATACACCACAAGATTAAGAGTCCATATTAGTAGATCCCTTAAGTCATGACAAGAGTTGTACTCTCCTTCATCAAGATAATGACACTTGGTGTGATCCTAGCCATCCAATGCCAAATCCTAAGAGAGCTCATGCTTTTAACCACTTGACAAAAACACTACATAGTCTTTACCCAATTTCCAATACTCAAAGGAAACACAACACTCTCTTTTGCCCCTAGGTTTTTCCCACTCCCTAGTTTGTGTAAGAAGCAAAAATCACATCACCTTTCTCCCCATTTGTGCACCACTTTCAGCCCTCCCTCTCTCCTCAATTCATTTTCATTTCCTCTCTCAAGAATACACACAAAAGCTCTCACCTCTCTCTAAACCTCTCTTTGTTCTTCCTACTCTTCTTCTTGTTCTTCTTGTTTTCCTACCCTAAGTCCTCACTTTTCTACCACCATCACCCTCATCTCCTATCACCACCATCACTATCCCTTCAAGGACTACCATTTTTGGTCCTTGGAGAAACAAAGCCACTCATACACAAGCCTCACTATCAAGCTCAAGGAGAAGGAGGCCATCTCCAACACCTTTCTTTCTCTTCAAGCTTTCAAGAAATCCAATTGGTAGTGATTCTAACCCTTCCTTCTTCTATGTTTTTCAAGCTCTAGAACTCCTAAGCGCTTCATAGCTAGGTGGTTTTAGGACTTGCTCCAAGGTCTCATGACCATTCCTTGCCCTATGAGTTTTCTTGTCTTGTTGAAAGTGTTGTTTTTAAAGTGAGAATATGTGGCATGATGGATTTATGTATCTTGCTTTAGTTTAGTTAAAAATATTGATTTGGTGACTAAAACTTTGAGTATGATGATGAGATAAAACACAAAAATAGTGATTTGAAGTGGTATAGCAACATTTCCACAAGATTGATATGTAAAACTTAAAAACTAGTAAATCTGGAATTCTGGCAGTCTGTAAAGCGTGCGGTATATTTATTGTTACAAAACTCAAAATGCAACGAAACTAATTTTCTGTGAAAGTAGACTCAAAGAGCTTTTCATACATATAAAATATGAGAGATTTGGCCTTAAAACGAGAGAGATATGATTTTTCAAAGTTTGCTGTTCCTGGATGGGTTTCTGTCCGGGCAGTAGGTAATAAAACATGCATAACTCAAGTTATACATAACATTTTTGAGTGGGACCAAGTTTTTTAGAAAGCTAAGACATAGAGGAACATCCCCATAAAACGGTTTTGTCAGATTCCATGTGAGGAATTCCCAGTGAAGTGGACAAGCCACTGACCCGAGTTGAACTTTCAATCTAGAACAGTCAGAATAAAATGTGCATAACTCAAGCTACAAAATGAATTTTTAAGTGGGGTTTATTTTGTTTAAAAATAGACTCAGAGAAGTACATCCACACAAAAATTCGAAATAAAAGAGTAAAAGATGAAATTATGGTGAATTTTTGAAGTTACTGCCCCACCGTAAAAGTAAAACTGGTTAGGGTAAAAGTTAAAGGTTAATGAGAAATAAGCTTTAAAACATTAATACCCTTACATTAAGTATTGGAAAACCTTCAAAATTCAACTTAAAAGTTTCAAAAAGGATAATGGATGAAAGTGGCCCTATGCCCAATAAGAGAATTTATACAAGAGGTAACCTCAATTAAAAGCTTGCACTAAATTTACTAAGCTAAGCTCATAAGACCTTGCTTGAGAATATGCCTATGTTTATGTGCAAGCATGATGTTATGATAATGATCATGATGATATGATGATGTTATGATAATGATGATGATGATATGATGATGTTATGATGATGATCATGATGATGATGATATGATATGATGCTTAATGTTACATGATATTGGTTTCTCTGTTTGGCAAAATTTTGGGAAGCGGTCTGGCCCAGTTATCTTTGCCGAAATTTTGTAAGAATTATGGACTTAGAAATATTTTGCATCATAATGCTTAAATAAGAAGAAGTTTAATTCAAGTAAGTGATCCTTCAAAAGGGAAGGTAACCTAATTTAAGTTTCCCCTCACCCACGACTCACATGAGGCATGGCATGACCCAGCTAGTGTGAGTATAGGGGATAGGTCTTACATGAGGCATGGCATGACCCAGCTAGTGTAAGTACCGAAATTCTATGGTGGCGACGGCCACGGTATGAGCTCATTACCACTTATGTTTAGTGGGTGAAAAGATAAAGTCAAGTTAAGAAAAGAAAAGGGACCTCGGTCTAAACCCTAGCAAGGGAAGAAGTTAAGAAAAACTTATAGCACAGTCATGCATTTTTATATGATTATACTTATGCCCATGTGTGTTATGATATAAATGATTAGAGAGTATGTTAAAATTGAACCCGCTTCGGATATTCATGATTTCGAAAATCCAAGAATTGAACCTTATGCATGCTCACTATTTTCATTAATAAAACCGAAGTGGCTGGGACGATGACGATGACACTTTCATGTCGGGTTCAAGTCCTACTGAGAAATTCCATTTCTCACCCTAGTTATTCTCCCGTATCGTCACCAGATCTCGATGGCGCATCCGGTGGAGCAGAGCATGGATCCCCGACACTGTGAGTGGGCATATGACGTGGAATGTCAGACGATTGCTGATGAGGACTTGTCGTCGCCGTAGCTCTGCATCTTCATTCATCTCTTTTGTGACGAGCGATGTCGATTTTAGTTTGTATCTAGTATTTGGACCATGGCCCGACCATAAGCCTCCTTTGATGTAATGCTGATATATATGTATGTCTATATATTATGAACCCACATCGATGTAATGATTTTGCTACATAATGCAATGTATTTTGTGAATTACTATTCATTTACCTTTCTCTTGTTTTATGATATTGGAGTACGTATTTTATGCGACACGCTCTTTCTCTGTCTGGCTTCTCGTTCAAGGCTTTACTTTTCAAAACGCTGCAAAGCGACGACATATTTCAAAGAAAAATCTTATCGTATTTTCAACGTAACTTAATTTCAAGCAAAGATTAGTTTTCCACGAGCATAAGTAACAACTAATAAAACGCCGTAATACGACTTAAGCGTAGTATGGGTTTATTAGGGTGTTACAAAGTCAGAATCTATGTAGTCGATGAAATTGTTCGCAAAGGCTTTTTGTGGTATGGATGTTAGGGAAAAGAATAATGTTCAGGGGATGCACATATTCACGACACATACGGAAAAAATGAGGAAAATGACAAAAATACTTAGATGATTGGTCCTATATGATCATTGTTCTTTTCGTCAATTTTTTTTTTATTTGTCTAGAAAGTTATCAACGGACTGTTGAAAATGCTAGCAAGTACTTATAGCATTTTCAGCAATATGGCGATGAGTAAGAGTTTTTTGTCATTTTTTTTTTCAGAAAGTTATCAGCGTATTGCTAAAAACATTAATAAGTAACTCTTATTTACCAGTGTTTTCAGCAATATGCTGGTACAGCAATATGCTGGTAAGTAAGAGTTTTTTTTTTTTTGGTTAAAAAGTTACCAGTATATTGTTAAAATCACTGGTAAATAAGAGTTATTTACTAGTGCTTTTAGTAATATGTTGGTAAGTAAGAGTTTTTTTTTTATTTTTTATTTTTTTTCTAGAAATTTAATATCATATTGCTGAAAACACTGGTACGTAAGAGTTTTTTTATTTTTTTTCTTCAGAAATTAACCAATTTATTGCTAAAAACACTGGTAAATAAGAGTTATTTACCAATATTTTCAGCAATATGTTAGTAAGTAAGAGTTTTTTGTCATTTTTTTTTTCAGAAAGTTACAAGCGTATTGCTGAAAATGCTAATAAATAAAATGCTGATAAATAAGAGTTATTTACCAGCATTTTCAGCAATACACTGGTAAATAAGAGTTTTTTATTTTTTATTTTTTTTAGAAAGTTATTATTGTATTGTTGAAAACGTTAGTAAATTATTTACCAACGTTTTTAGCATTATGCTAGTAAGTAAGAGTTTTTGTCATATTTTTTAGGAAATTACCAATATATTGCTAAAAAATGATGGTAAGTAAGTTTTTTTTCATTTTTTGCTTAAAGCACTGGTAAGTAACATTTTGGATTAGAAAAACTGATGAAAAGAACAATAATCATGTGAGACCAAGCATTTTTGTCACTTTCTTCACTTTCTCCATATGTATCATGATTATGTATGTCCCCCTATCATTACTCTGAAAAGAAAGGAATAGTAAGGGCAAAAGAAGAAAGTTGTCCTTTGTTTGCAACGCATTTTGTAATTAATATAAAATTACAATCTATATAGCCAACACTACAAGAAATAAGCAAATTTCTAACCGCTAAATCAGTTACAAAACATAACAAAATCAGTCACAAAAGGAATTACTAACCAATTTCTAACCAATTTCTGTCGGTCATAATTTCGTAGGTTGGAAAAAAAATTTTGATCGATTTTATCGGTCAGTAATATTTGTGACTGATATTTTGACTAATTTTTTCATTAAAAATTAGTTACAAATAAGGCATACAATTGGTTATTTTTCTTGAGTTTTGACCCACATAATTGGTCACAAGTAACGGTTAGAATATATTTGTGATTGATTTTGTGACGCATAATTTTCAAAAAAATTAGTCACAAAAAAGACCAAAAATTGGTCATTTTTCATGAATTTTGACCGACAAAATTGTTCATAAATAATAGTAAGAATTTATTGTGACCAATTTTGTGATGAATAGTTTTCAAAAAAATTGGTCACAAAAAAGTAGAAAATTGGCCATTTTTTCTTGAATTTTGAGTGATAAAATGGTCACAAATTTAGTCACAAAATATTTTAAATACATGGTTAGAAATTCAGTCATAATTTTGTGACCATATTTTTGGTCACAATTGCAAACAAATCCAATTAATAAAATTTTTTATTTGGTCACAAAATTAGTCGCTGTTTTTAAACATATGATTAGAAATTCAGTCACTAATTTGTGACTACATTTTTTATCACTATTTTATGAAGTGGTTTTTTTACCACAAAATTATTATTTTTATAAATGTATTTTCAAAATGTATCGGAAAAATTGAAATTTTTTATTCAATTATCATCAAAAGATAATCTAATAATCAATATTAGCATAAGTATCATTGCCTTCAAAATATAACCCAGTGGTCATAATCAATATCAACATCATTAACAAAAGAAAGAAAGAAAGAAAGAAAGAGACATAAATCCTAATTACGAAACAACTCATAGTTAATAGTAGCATTAGCATTGTCACTGAAAGAGAAGTAAAATCTAAATATCTTCAGAATCAAAATCAGCATCATTATCATCGTCATTTACATGGGTAGAAGCATCTGATGGAGGATGTGAAGTAGAAGTAAATTGTTCAAACTTGAGAGACAACTCATCTACCTTATGTTCAGTATTTTGCAACTTTGCTTTTGTATTTTGAAGCCTCTGTTGAGCTTGCTCTTTCTCAAGCTGCTCTTTTTTAACTTGAGCTCGTAGTTCAGATGTTACAGCATCAATTAAAGTTTTTAACTGCTCTTGAATTTCTGGAGTGTCAATCAATGATCTCATCTGCATGGATGAGTAAGTAGAGGCATGATGGCCAGCAACAACTATGGACTCTAGTCCAAGTCCATAAACACATCCTTTATTCTTTCCACCAACAGTCTTAATCCATAAATCTAACTTTGACTCTATAGCTAATTGTTGAACCTTAGAAGACCCCTCAGTAACATTGTTACTAGAATGTAACTCCTGTGATGCAGAATCAAATGTCTCCTGTAAAAAAACAACATATACAACTTATAACAATGGCAATATACAAACATTGCAATGGGATTGTTCGCTGTGGCTTTGTTTGGTATCAATGTTAGAGAAATGAAAGGAAAATAAAAATGTAGAAGAAAAAGTTGTCGTTTGTTTGCAATGCATTTTGTAATCGAAAAAGATATAGTAAGAATTTTTACAATACAAATCTTTTGATGAAAGATGTATGCCGTTGGATCATTATTTTCAGCTCTTCATGAATAATTATAAAATATAAAAAGGAAAATACTCATTTGTACGAAGAGAGTTTGTATGAAAAACAACGAATGACGTGGAGAATGATTTTATCACTTAAACTATCATGTATTTCCGTAAAAGTGGATTGGAGAACCAATCAAAATTGATGCACACTCTTTCACGACCATGAGAAATTCTTACCTCCACCATGGAGGTAAGAATTTCTCCAATACCATTTGGTACCAAAAATTTCTATCCATACATAGCATCACTCAAAGAAAAATTAAATTCCACATCGAGTATTCATGCATTTTGTACAAAATCTTTCAAGCCATATAGTAGCTCTATATACAAAATGTGATTGATTCATCGTTATTTCGTTAGCTTTCGTATTACGAATTTTTGAGGCCCCAAGCATTGCTCTTTTGTAATGCCATCAAGTATCTATTTACGTGCTGATTCTAGCATCAAAAAAATATTCAATGGACAAATTTTGACTCCAAATCCCAATTCACGGAAGTGAATCACTTCCTCTAATAAAGAACGCAGAGTTTGTGTGAAGTGGAGATTTTGACATAGGAATGTTACTCTGTCATTGAAATAACTCTTACTCAGGGGTATAATTGATAAACTTGAGAATTTGATTGATCAAAAATGTAAATGTGCTTACAAGAAATGTAAATAAACAGAAATGAAATGAAATAAAATAATAAAAAGCAAACAAATTAATTGAAAGGAAATGAAATGAAAGCAAACTAGACTAAAGTGATAGTGTTGCACTCAGTATTTCCCTGTGGCTCCATTGTCGTAGTGACATCCCCATATAACGTAATAGGAAATGATGAAAACGTCCTTGGACAAAATTTTATTATTTACAACCTTGCCCTTGAACATTTTAGAACATGACATTTTGGTCCCTATATATGTAGAAGTAGCAGAATAAGGTTTCAAACAGAACAGAATCACGTAGTGAAAACGTGGAAACCTAATTCTTAGCCATTTGGGCCATGGAGGTGTCCACATGTGAAATGACGTGGGATGCCCCTAAACCTACTCAAAATTACAGAGATGCCACTAGCTACAGAAAACAGAAAATAGAAAAGACTCTGAATTTGCAACACGTTTAATTTGTGCTGTTAATCGATTTATTCAATTTTATTGAATATATATAGTTAATTAGAAGTTAATTAAAGATTAATTAGGAGTTAATTAAGTGTTAATTAGAGTGATTAAGCTTAGGAAAGATTAAGATAGATACATAAGAACTCTCATAAAACCATTTAGTTATGACTTGCCGATTTGAAGGAAATCGATAAAGATTTAGTATATTAAACCACCGGAACCGAATCAATAGGATTATGTGATAAAAACCCTAGGATAAGTAGCTAAAATTCAGCCACCATTTCCCACCAAAGTGGCGATAAGTTGCTGCCAAAGAATGGGGAAAAATGGCTCAACAACCACCATAAACCGAACAACCAATCAAGTGGCAAACTCCAAACTACCTTGTGTCATGAAATCTCACAATTCCTTATTCTCTTCCTTCTTATTTTCATGCATCAAGAGGGCTGAGCTCTCTCCCTCATATTGCTTCCCTTTTTCATCCTTTTCCTCTTACTCCTTCATCCTACACCACTTCCCACACTTAAGGCTTCCATCTTCCAAGCTCAAATGTCAATTTTAAGGTAGGATTCAACTTCTTTGCTTGATTTTATTGAGTTAATGACTGCTAGGAATACTTTCTCCTTTCATGTAATTGATGATATATGGTGGGGGTGTGATGATTTATGGTTGGTTTAGCATGTATTTGCTTGGTTTGGATTGAAATTGGAATGAGAAAACACAAGGAGCCACAAAATAGAATCTAGATTCCCTTGAAACCCTATGACATTTGTATTTACAGAGTGTATGGATCCTCATACGATCATCAAACTTTTATGCAACTATTTTTAGATGAAACTAGACATCTGGGGCTTTCCAGATATATAAAATATAAGGTCATTGGATTAATATTAAGTGAGATATGATTTTTTGAATTAAACCCTAGAATTCTGTCCCTAATTTTGAGCAGACTGGATTTCGAGGGGCATAACTCGCCCTATACTCCTTCAATTTGAGTGCAATCAATTTTATTAGAAAGTTAAGACATAGGGTAACATGCCATAAAAATTTTAGAGCTAAATTCAATCTTGTTGTTCCCAATAATTTATGAAATTTGCCAAAAGTCCTAATCAAGCTAGAATAGGGCAGTTTAAGTTAGCCAACTTCAAGAGCTCAAAACTTGAGTTCTATTTATTAAAACGGAATGAAACTTGTTGGAAATCAAATTTGGTTCAGTTAACTTTAAAACCATTTTCGTATAGTTTTGATTAGTTTTCCATATTTAGTGAATTTTTACTTTTCAAAGCTTAAATTTGCCTAGTACAGGATAGGCCTAGGTAAATCTTCAATAACTTGAGTTATATATATCAAAACTTCATGGGACGAAAGAGGTCAGAGACTAGACAAATAACAATTTAACATATGTAAAATTCAGATCTAAATGACTTAAATGGAATTTATGGGTTAATTTCAAAAATCAAGCAGAATTGAAAGAAAGAGGTAAGAAACCAAAATTCAGGATCAAGGTTCTAAATCTTGTTTGATTATTGAAGGATAGATATCTTGTATTGAATTTCTATATGAATGACTATCTGGCTGATAGATACTATTCATGGGGAAGCGGACTTGATCCATTGTGCTACCAAAATTTCGGCAGGAATATATGAACGCTGCACATGTTTATATGTTATGTCATGGATGCATATCACGCAAGCATAAATGTTTGAAGCCAAGATATAGAAAATGTGCATGAACCTCTCATACTTGAAAATATGAGCATATGAACCATGAAAGCACATGAAAGACAAGATGAGATCTCTTCACTTGGAGGCAGTTACTTGGGTCCCTCTCGGTGAAGGTAGTTAAAACTATTGGATTCTTCTACATTGGAGACAGTTGGCTAGCTGAGTCCCTTCAATATAGAGGCATGTGGGTCCCCTTGTAGATTAGTACTGTGTGATAAAGGTCACGGATGAGCTCACTCATAGATTAGGCTATCCAAAGGCAGTAAAATTAAAGGAAGCTAAGGAAAGTAAAAGAAATCGAGAAAGACTGTACTGGAGGACGGTGATACGTAATGCTCAAGTGCAGACACAAGTAGACACCCTAGGGACGACGATACGTAATGCCTAGGTGTGTCAAGTAAAGAAAGTAAAAGAAGCATAAAAGTATACGCATAATTTTATGATGAGCAGCGGCATATGCACATGTTATGTTTTCATTATCATTATTTTGACATTGCAAGTTATATGCTTGATATGATTATAATTATGAAAATTGCTCTCGACTTTGCGGTACTTATGGTTTGAATTCTTACTCTATGAATCAAGTGCATAAATAAAATTAACTATGCTTCAGACTATATGTTTTCAAATTATAAAACTGAACAGTTCATATAACATGTTCACCTTTTTCATGATAAACTAAAGCAGCTAAAGATAATAATGATGACACTATATGTAATAATTTAGAGAATCCTACTGAGAATTTTAAATTCTCACTCCTATGTTTATTTTCGTATTATTTTCAAATAGTTCAAGAAATATTGAAGATGGCTAGAGATTATTGTCCGACAAGGTCCATTCAGATAACAGTAACAACTCCTAAGTATGGTGCTATGACTTAAGAGTAGTAAAGCATAGTACTGTACTTGGGAGGGTGTTACAAAAAGCATACCGAATAGATATACTAAAATATTAGCTCTTGCCAAAATAAACCAGGCTTACAGCCAAAGAAAAAAAATGCCTAGATTGTAGCGGAAGTAAGATACCATACCACCTTTCTTTGTGTCAAATTACTGCATCCATTCTTTTATCCATCTAACCATTTGAACTTAGATATCATCTTAAGCTGTAATACACTTGATGTAAGCCACTTTCTCATAACTTGTAACTTGTTAAATGCAAATATGCACTCCCATGGAACTTGAGTGTGCCGATTCCACCATGAAGTAATTTCCTTAGATCTAGACTTGATACAACTATCACCATCCTTGGATCTAACTTCTTCAAGCAAGAATTGGATAGATTCTGCTAAAGCTAGAACTTCAGCCTCGAAAATAGGATTGGCACAAACATATTCCCACATGGAACACTTAGGGAAAGAATTAAGTTCTACAAGATAACCCCCAATGGCATACACATTTTTCTTCTGCAAAAAGCTCATGCATAGCCACCAAGTTTCCTTCGGATTATGCAATGAATAGCAAACATGATAAGGCAATCCCATCAGAGCTGCAACTTACTTGATAGCTACCACCCTAAAGCTAAACCAGTCTTGATCCTGCTACTTGAGTTGTCTTGCCATGACTCACACCAGTGTTTGGTTTGCCCCTTTATCACCTCTATGTTGAATTCTCTCTTATAAAAAATTTCACAATTCCTTGCTTTCCATATCCCCCATGTAATGGCGAAAAGTAGTGGATACCAGTATTTTTTCCTATGTCTACTGATCTCAAAATCAAACTAGCAGTTAAGTTATAGGGATGTCAATAGGGCAGGGCACGGGTAATTGGAAACCCTTGCGGATAAGTAGGTACCTGCAAATATCCATAGGTACCCATATATATTAAAATTTTTCAAAAATTCAGAAAAGTAAAATAAATAAAAAATTTTAATACTATAATTTACAACTTAAAATATTTAAAATAAAAATAAATATATAATAGTAGTCCAAAATAGGTTTTAGTAACTATTAAATTACTAAATAATAGACAATTTCTGCATTTGTAATCATGAAAAAGGTTTCAAAAATTAAGCCACAAATACAAAGATTAATAAACAATATTTTGAGTCAGATTTGTGAGCAATAATATTATAACACCAATAATCACAAAACAAGCCAACCAGAAAAAAGAATTTAAATTATTAAAAATACATAAAACTATCAAATCTAATTTCAAATAAGCAAACTTCTAAGATTGTTAAAAAATCTCAAACATTTTTCCTTTGAAAGAAATTCATTACAAAACAAAACTCCAAGCAAAAAGCATCATTACAACATTCAAACCTTAGAAAGAAGAAACCAAAAGTAAACCAAGCATGATGAATTAGTAGCCAAATTAAGAGCAAAATCCATTTAAGAAATTACCAAAAAATAAAAAGAAAAGGAAAAAAATTCAGAAATTATGTTGCGAGACTTGTTGCAAGATAATGGCTGAGGCCCTAAGGCTTCTGTTGTTGACTTGTTGTTGTGTGGTTTGAGGCTATGTTGCAACAATGATGGTGGTCTGAGGTTGTTGTTGACTTGCTGCAAACTTGCTAACTCACTTGCGATAGTGTCTCATGGTCTCGCAAGGCTATGACGGTAGAGCCAGCGGCAGAGCTGCGTAGATGAGGTTGAAGTTGTGGCGGCAAGTGCAACGACCATCAATGTTAGTTGGTGGTGAGCTAGCGGCGAGCTGGGGGCTGGTGTTGGCCAAATAAGGTGGTTTTGGATTTGAGTTCCCATATTAAAGCAATGATAGATGGTGAAGGTCTTGGGTAGGCAGTCGAAAGACTCAAAGTAGAGAAATTAAGGTTTGAGAAAGACATAAAATAAATATATATAAGGGTAAAATTATAATTTTATACTGGGCACTAGTGGGTATAGGGACAGCAATCCCCGCTTTCGCCCCGTTTAACAAATAGGTATATAAAATCGCTATCCCCATTACTCGTAGGGGAAAAAATTCCCCCCATACTCACTTCGTCACAGGTATCACTTGCGGGGGGTGAGTAAAATTGACATCCCTAGTCAAGTAACCCATGCAAATTTTGTGGAAACACCCAAGCTAGCCCCAAAAAACTAACACAATCACTCCAAATTCTCCATAAAACAAAATGGTGCAAGAATACATGATCATGTGTCTCTTCACACTGATTACAAAGAACACACCTAGTAACATCTTGTTGGATGATATTGAGTCTCTTGAGCATGTCCATAGTGTTTAACCTACCCAACATCGCAAACCAAACCGGCATTTCCACTCTAGGGGGATCAATTCCATTTTGGATTTACAGAAAACATGCTAAGCCTATAGTAAACTAATATGCCATGTTGCAACCATAAAAGTGAAAGATTTGACAGAGAAACATCTTGAGCTATGGAATTTCCAAATAGTCCTATCCTGCACATCCTCTCAAAGAGATACCTGCAACCAAATTACCTGTAAATCTAAAGCAAATGTTTGTTCTCATTCAAAAAACTGGCGCCTCCATAGAAGGTTCCAGTTCCAAGAATATGCATCCTAAAACCCATACTCAAAGATGGTTCTATTTTTTATAGAAGAGATGGAGTAGAGCCTCAAAAAGCTTTTCATGAGACAATCATCCCTGACCCACTTGTCTTCCCAAAAGAGGGTTTTCCTACCATCACACACAAGCCATTTTTAACAATGGATTCAACCTCCTTATTAAGCTTCCAAATGTTGCATATAGCCCCCATACACCACCTAGGTTTGCACCTTTCTATTCCCATATTGGTCTGCTCATATGCAAATTGTAGCACAAACAAACAATTTTCTTCCACAATGGTGATTCCTCAATAGCAAATTGCCACCACCATTTGAACAACATAGCGGCATATTGGATTTATCCTGGTTCAGTCATCCCTTGTGGCCTACATCTAGTTCCCAAGTAATTTACTCGGGATTTTCCACTATATCCAATCTTCAATAGGTGTTTGAAAACCTTTCCAACTTTGAGCACTCTCAATACTCTTGAGATCCTTTACAGTTGTGTATGAGTCGCTTAAAAACAAGGGGATACCTCACCTTTTCCTCTCTTAAGGGACGCCTCACCTTATAATTGAAGGAAATGAGGTAGAAAGAAATTTCTCTCTTAAAGAACAAATGTTACAAGTTGAAGCACTATGAAGGTTTTCAAATGATATCTCTCTTTGGCAAAAACTGAGTTAAAAAAAAATCAAAGTATGGAAATAATAATTAAGAGTGTTTGATCCTTGATTGCTCTAGTCTGAAAATCTGTGAAGGAAAGGGTATTTATAGGTTTGTAAATCGAACTAGTTGTTTGAGAAAATTTCCCAATGGGCATGACTTTTAAGAACTAGCAATTTGTGCAATTAAGGTTCATTGTAATTGATTATAGCCATATGGTAATTGATTACCATGAACAAAAAACAAGTTCCTAGCACATCTATGAATGTGGTAATCAATTACAACTTTGGTAATCTATTATTGGCTTAAACTTAGAACCTATAATTGATGCACTTAATTTATTATAGAAACAGTGAGGGTTGTAATCGGTTACTTGCTTTAGAAATACAATTTTAATGACTTTTTGAAAACTTTAATGAACTTAATCAACTGGAAACATTATTTAATCGATTACGCCTTTCTAAAACAAGTATTTTCTCACTTTGAAACCAAGTTTTCCGTAGGCTAAGTTCTAAGACATGTTGTTTGTGAATTTAAAACTTATTTTCAAAAATCAATAGCTCATCAAAAACATTTTTCAAAAGCTTTTAACAAGAAGAACTTAAGTCCTAGAAATCTATACCATTTGAGCTTTGGACTTGGTCTTCTTCAAGTGACCTTATGCTTTTTCATTGCAACCATATGTAATCCTTTTTGCATCATTAAAACATACAACATAAGAATTCACATTCTCCCCTTTTTTTTATCATGATACACATCTTAGGTGAGGAGCCAAAAATAGATATAACATAGTATACAAAAATTGTTGTTAACTCCCCCTAAGAACATGCATGGATTTAATCAAAAGATTTAAAAACATGCTGGAGGCTTCCCCTCAATTTGTGCCATATTCTTGCAATGATTTTTGCCGCTTTTGGCATTATCAAAAAGAGATACCATTCATGATAAATCTAGAAGTAAAAACAGCAATAAGAGCATGCATCATACAAGTCATAAGATACTTGTAGCAGAAGCTAAACATAATGACCAAATATCCAAAGTCATAACCAAGTTCGAAACGAAATACTAAGAAATATAACTAGCGACTTAGACATAAGCAAATTAACATATATATAAGCATATCCAAAGACATAAATACGCATAAGCAAAACATAACTATGGGTTAGATAAAAGCAAAAGCAAGGAAATAGAATGTAGTGCATCCGATCGCTAGCTAAGCTCTATTAGAGTCCTCATCATTGTCAACATCATTCGCCTCAGTGGCATCAATGTCATTAGACGTATCAGGATCATCAAAGTCACCAGGCTGAAGGATAGTACGACCACGCAGCTCGGATGATAGTTTGAAGCCTTCTTGAGCAGCACGTGCAGATTGAGAATAGGCTGAGCTATTGTCATGAGGTCGAGATGTAGGTAATGCAGAATTTGTCCAATCCAATTGAAATCTTATAGATTATATGTACAAATTTTTATGTTAATTGGAAATCATTTAATATATTTTGAGTAAATTACATACCTTCCTTTAGAATTGTTCTTATTACACAATCCATCCATCTAATTTTTTTAAAAATATATACTTTACTCCAAAGTACTTTATTAATTAAAATATGTATATAAATTTACTAAACTACCCATTATACAAAATGCTTCGTTAACTAGCGTTAATATTTTCTTTGAAATTTTTATTATTATTTTAATTTTAACTATTTAACATTATTGAAATTATTTTATCTTTGTAAATTTTTTGAGAATTGATAAGCTAATATTAATGATACTATACTTCTTAAGATTGTTTAATTCTCATTAAATAATTTAAAAATATAAAATTAACATTTTATTTTCACTGCAAATTAACACAATTTTTTTTTAAATTCATATATTAACATTTATTGTCACAAATTATAGTCTAAAAATATTACAAGAAATTGAAAAAAAAAACTTAATTCTTACCTTTTTTAAATAATCATGAGAAATTAGTGTTATTGTTAATAATTTGTTCTCTTAATATACTAATAATAATAAATAAAAAATTAATTTATATATCCCTATGTCTTTATATTATTACTAGTCACATATCTTTTACTTTGTAAAAAAAAAAATCTAAATATGTATAATTGTTAATTAAGGGTATTTTGATTAAAAAAAGGGGTAATAAACATAAGATAATGCAGATTTATCAGAGAACATAAAAATGAATTAAAGTGTAGCACTTTTAGGGGATGAAAATATATATTTTAAAAATAGAGAGGAAAATGCCATGTAATAAGAATATCTATCAAGGGATATATTTTTGTGTAAATAACATAAACCCGTTTAAGATATCTCAAATAGCACCTAACCCCATTCTTGGTTGAAAGCTGCACTCCACCGCATCATAAGAATATTATAACGGAATATTCTTACTCATTTACCCAAGGTTAACCCAAAATATTTTAGGGAAAAAAAAAGGAAAAAATGCAACTACCACCCTTGAAGTTTGTTGAAATTACACCAAACACCAATCTTATCTGAATATTGCACTCCATCCCATAAGTTTGAAGGTAAGTTAGTTTTAGGAGACATCCAACTCAATCATAGTTAATGATAAGTTTTAAGGTGGTCCACCCCATCTTCTAAACCACCATAATGCATTTACTTTTAATTGTTAAACGTTATTTGAGTAGTTTAGATTTAAAAATATATTAATCATATAAAATTATGAATCAAGATAATAATTTTTAAAATTACTAAACTACCACATCTATCTTTTCTCCCTCCACTTTCCCAAAGGTGTCTAACAAGCTAGCCCGATCAATTTAGGTCTAACCTATTTAGGCTTGTGGGCTATACGACTCATCCTTTTTATCTTTTTTTTTTCTTTAAAAAAATAGATAATAAGTGACAATAGGTGTAACACCCTGATAGCTCCATGATATGCTTAAGTCATATTATGGAATTATTAGTTGTTACTTTTGCTCACGGAACTAACTTTACCATTTTTAAATTACTTTATACTAAAAATAGAGGAAATTTTTTTTTTTTGAACGGTAAGAACATGAGTAAATCATTTTGAAAACTAAGAGCCATGAACGCATTGTGAACGTGTAAAGTCGAACATCTCTATCTTAGATAAGCGGTGTGAATAAAGTAAATAGAGGTGACATGAATAACAATTATCTTAGGTAATTATAGCATTCATTCCACAACCATCATAGTTAATATAATAATAGTAATGCCAAGAGTCATACATAAAGATAATGATAGTTCGATCTAACGTCGGCCTTGCAAGATAAACATAACTGAATACATAAAAAAAAAAAGTATATGGGAAATCCCAAACACCCATACATGCTAAAAAGAAATGATAACCCCACAACTTCCAACCAAAAAAGGGCTATCCTCATGCTCAGCTCCGCATGTTCTACCCAAATCAACTGTCGGACTGGTGGAAGCCATTCCCAAATCTACAGGGAGTAACATCGCCACGACCTCTTCCCCGAGCACGCCCATGTCCACGAGGTGCAGCATGGGTACGAATGAAACGACGATCATGAGCCGAAGGTGGTGCGTGATGAGGAGCTGCTGAAGAAGGAGACGAATCAGAAGTCAGGCGAATCATTGAAGGTTAAGAAGGCTTGGATCGATCAGTCTCCAAGTGATAGCTTGGATAGGATAGCTTCGAAGAATTGGAATCCAAGGAAACAGTCGGTGTCAGATGGGTATCCAAGTCAGACTCTCCATCAGTGGGGTACCTTGGCGGCTGAAAGGAAGGGCGGATATCATCCAGGGTAACCTCGTCGTACAGCTGATGTGGGCAGATAAACGAGCTCATAATTGGAACCTAAAATGGATGGTCGTGGAAGATGTAGACCTTCATAACTGCGCTCGTAGACATCACAGATGCGTTCAACACTAGGTCAAAGCGCCAGTGCCAAAATGGGAACTCAATGAAGATTACCACTGTGCCCGACACCGGTATCTTCTGAAGACGACATGAAACATAGGAGTAGGAAATATTAGATTTCTCAATAAGATCACGACTAGACAAACATCTTGTCATCGTGATCGTTCCAACCACTTCGGGTTTAATTATAAAAGCAGTGGACATGCATAGGTTCAATTTAATGATTTAACATCATAATCATATCATAATGAGTAAACATACATATGAAAGAATAGAATAAACATTCATAATGCATATAGACAATATAGATACATGCACTGACATGCAACCTCATAGATGTAACCATGGTTTTACTTTAACTTTACTTTTATTCTTAGAACGTGCTTAACTTTCTTTACTTTTTCTTTGAAATAGATTGCTTTTGGACATGAGCTCATTCCGTGACAATCGTCATGTAATACTAAATAACTCAGACTAAGCTGATAATGGTTACCTCTAAGTTGGAGAGTCCCCCATGTTATCCTGCCTCCTCCATAGAGGTTTCTTATGTAACATCTACTGGAATTTTTTTTTATCATTTTTCACCTAATTATTCGGTTTTTATCGAATAATTGAAGTTAATTAAAATTCGACTAAATATTTATTTAGGATCAATTAATTAGCAATTAACTAAGTTTAGATCTGACGGAATTAGGTTAGAAGTATAAGAGATTTCATAAGAATTTTTCTTAAACCAATTTACCGATTCAAAGGAAATCGGTAAGATTACGGTATTTTAAACTGTCATAACCGAACCAATAAAATTGTATACCTTAAACCCTATAACTAAGGGCTGAATACTCAGCCATCCCTTCAGCTATTGGTGGCGCAAAGGAGGCCATAAGAGAAGGAGACTTGGCAGAAAAATTGGCCACAAAGCATCCTCCAATCACAACCCACCAAGCCAACTACCCTTCTTTATACTTGAATCAGATTTTTCCTTTATTCGCTGCTGACTTGCACCCTCTTCCTTCATGTTCCAGCCTTCTTCTTCTCTTCTCCCTTCAATTTACTCCAACAACCTTCAAGACTTGACAAGATTCCACCCACCAAACTCCAAAATCTAACAAGATCACACACAAAGAGGTAGAGATTCAACTTTGTTCTTGTTCTTTTGGTTATGAGTGGTTGATTGTGGCTTTATTTTCTCAATTCTTGATTTGACGATTGAATGAATATGATGATCTTTGGCTGGTTTGTTGGCTGTTTTTGATGTTAAAATCGATTAGGAAGTAAGAAAGGGTGAAAGTAGGAATATGTAAGGAGCTAGAAAATCAAAATCCCTCAGTAGTCCGTACGGCAGAGTGTATGGCTCTGCCTACAACCAATTAAATTTGATGAAACCATTTTTATATGAAAGTAGACATTCAAGACTTTCCATACATATATAATATGGGGCCATTGGATTAATATTGAGAGAGATATAAATTTTTGAAGTTTGACCTAGTTTTTGAGTTTGATTCTGGGCAGACTAGGTTGTCTAGGGAAAAACTCGCCTTATACAACTTGGAATTGAATGAAACTAACTTTGTTAGAAAGCTTCCACATAGGAGAATACCCCATGAAAATTTCAGAGTTAGATGAGGTCCAGTTTGCTCCCAGTAGCTCGAGAAAGTTGCCTAATGTCCAAAACGGGTCAAAACAGGGCAGTTTAGGAAGGTCAAATTTTGGGGCTTATATCTCGAATTATACTCATGCAAATGACATGCAACTTCTTTCATTTGAAAGCTTGTTCTGTTAGCTTTAAGCCGATATAAATTTCACATGATTTCACTAAGATTTCTATTTTTGGTGAATTTTCTCTTATAAGAGTACAATTCTGGCTAGAGACGTGTGAATACTAGGTCAAGTTTAGTTAATATCGGAACTTAGGACTTAGCAAACAGAGAGCTAGATTAGATATACTTAAGGTTGAACTCGGAACCTAGCAAAACAGAGAGCTAGATCGGGTATACTTAAGGTTGAACTCGGGGCTTAGCAAATAGAGAGCTAGATCGGGTATACTTAAGGTTGGACTCGGAGCTTAGCAAATAGAGAGCTAGATCAGGTATGGTTAATGTTAGAACTCGGAAATTTGGAAACATGTTCATAAAAGTTTTAGAAGACCAATTGTGGCTTAATATCGGAGGTGAGAAGCACATAGCACATAAAACACTTAAACCCGGAAGTCGAGGATTTTCAGCATAAACTCGAAAGTTGATACCAAAGCATGAAACCTTATACCTGCATCTTGAAAGTCGAGAACTAGGACGCTTTAAACTCTTATACACATAATTCCTAAACTCGGTCCAAGATCAATCTCGAAGATCGATTCTAAACATAACCCCCGGAAGTCGGGAATTAAGACATTGACCTCATATACATAACTCCGGAAGTTGGAACTGGTATGAACTCGGAACTCGGAAATCGGTCCTGAGCACAAACTCAGGAACATCAGTAAAAGTTAACAGCTTGCAAGATAGATTTAGATTCAAGATTTCAAAACTAGCACGTATTGATATCATTATATTCTTGGTATGATTATGATGTTCTATATGGGGTTTGCTGTTTGATTAAAATTTCCTGGTTGTCTAGCACTATTCATGGGGAAGCGGATTCGATCCGTTATGCTGTCAAATTTTCGGTAGAATTGTAAGGAGGTTATAAGTATTTATGTGTTAAGAATATGTATGTGGAAATCATGTATGCAAGGATATATGAAAGTAAATGATGAAGCATATGTATGAGTGCATTCAATATGTCTATGCACGATTATGTATGGGAATGAAAGGACATGAATATATTAAATATGGATCCCTTCACCTAGAGGCAGCTATGAGATCCTTCCTTGTGAAGGCAATTAAATAAGATAAGATTGGGTCTCTTTACTTGGAGGCAGTTAATTGGGTCCCTCGCTGTGAAGGCAGTTAAACGATATGATGAAGGTCCTATATTTCTAAGGAGTATGACATGGCGATTACACCCCAATGGGGTATGACATGGCAATCGTTCTCTGGAATATGGCATGATGAGCACATCCTAAGGAGTGTGATATGGCGATCATGCTTTGATGGGTATGATATGGCAATTATACTCTGGAATGTAGCATATAAAGATTCCATGATGAAAGATATGATGATGAGTCCATCTTCCTAAGGAACGTGACATGACGATCACGTTCTGATAGAATATGACATGGTGATCATACTTTAGAATGTGGCATAATGATCCCACACCCTAAGAATGTGACATGGCGATCACATCCCGATGGAGTATAACATGACGAACATACTTTAGGATGTGGCAGGAAGAACATATTCCTAAGGAGTGTAACATGGTGATCACACCTCGATGGAGTATGACATGATGATCGTACTCTGGAATATGTATAACAAGTAAAGGAAGATAAAGGAAGAAAAGAAAATTATGTGTATCTGCATAAATTCAAGTACAAGTAAAGGCATGTGCAGACTTTATGTTTTCAGTATATTGGTGCTATTATATTTTAATGCGTTTTAGTTATTATTCATAGTATGATTCATGAATTGACTTTGTATTGGCTCACCCAAATGAAAAGTGTATGAATAAAATGAACTTTGCTTCGGATAGTATATTTTCGAACTATAAAATTAAATAGTTTGTATAACATGTTCACATTTTTCATAATAAATTGAAGCAGCTGGAGATAATAACGACGACACGACACGTAATTTCTTAGAGAATCCTATTGAGAATTTATAATTCTCACTCCTATGTACATTTCCGTGTTATCTCCAGATAGCTCAGGACATACCAAAGGCGGCCACCTAAAGTTGACTAGAAATATTGAGAACGGCTGAAGAGTGCTGTCATACAAGGTCTGTTAAAACAATAGTAACAACTCACGAGTGTAGTACTCTAACTTAAACATAATACTATACTTGGGAGGATATTACATAATGGTATCAGAGTAGTTCGGTCCTAACCGGATCTGAGGGTTGAACTGACTATGCTTCTAGTGTACTCTGGAATCCTTAGAAAATGTCATGCGATAAATCTTATCTACTCAGATAAGATATAGGAAATTAGATATGCATGACTGCCTAACTGTGATTGTTATTAGTTGCTGTCACACTCAACTTATTATTGAGCCTGATCAACTCAATCTTTTGTTGTGTGTGATTAAGAACTAATGGCTTTCAGGGGACGTAGTAGGCCACAAACTGCACCCACTTCAGAAGACCCCGCTAATTTCATGGACACTCTACGAGAGATGGCATATGCCATGCACGAACAAGCTGCTGCAGCACACCAAATGATAGACCAGTTGAAAAGACAACCTGGGGTTAGTCACAGTGGAAACCCAAGTAGCTCAGGATTAAACCTGGAATATCTCAAGTTTGCAGAATTCCCAAAGGTGAACCCGCCCAATTTTAGAAGAGGTTTTATCCTGATAAGGCTAATGAGTGGATTAAGACAATGGAGAAGGTCTTCTCCATTCTGGACTGCACTGACCACCAAAAAGTGGCCTTTGCCACTTATATGCTCGAAGCAGAAGCAGAATTCTGGTGGAATGGTGTGAAACGGCTATTAGAAGAATCCCAGACAGAGATCACCTGGATTGTGTTTAAGGATGCTTTTTACCAGAAATACTTTCCTCCATCAGTTCGGAACGCCAAGGAGTTGGAATTTATGCAACTCTGCCAGGGAAGCAGTAGCATGCCAGAGTACATCGCTAAGTTTGAGGAGCTATGTAAATTTTCCACAATCTATCAACGGAATCTAGATGAAGCATGGAAGTGTGTCAAATTTGAAGGCGGATTGAGGGAAGATATCCTTGGAGCAATAGGCCCTATGGAGATCAAGGATTTTCCTACTTTGGTAAATAAGTGTAGACTTGTGGAAGACTATAATAAAAAGTTGGAGATTGCCCAGTCTGATGCTTATGGAAAGAGGCCGGCACCTGAAAACCAGGAACTCGAATATGCCTCACCACCAAAGAAGCAATTTCACCTTAACGAATATGAGGGCAAGCAGCTGCAAGAATCAATGGTCAAGCAACGATGTCCGAAGTATGGGAAAAATCATGGGAATAAGCCTTGCCTGGTTAAACAGTATGTGTGTTTTAGATGTGGCAAACCAGGACATACAATCAAAGAATGCCTTGAGAACCAACCACCGACTCCTAAACCGCAACGTTCAGGAAGAGTTTTCACAATAAACGCGGAGGAGACTACACCCCAGAGGAGCCAGAGCGAGAATTAAGGATAAACCAGAATAAGGAAGTGGCAAATTTAGTTTTAGTCGATCCTATTATGCTAAGTGGTTTTACATCTACTATGTGCTTATGTATGAACTTTATTTAAACTGTTATGATTATAACTAGTTAGTTTTATAATCAAATTTTGAGGACAATTTTTTTTAGGAGGGTGGTAATGTAACATCCATAGGAATTTTTTTTATCGTTTTTCACCTAATTATTCGGTTTTTATCGAATAATTGAAGTTGATTAAAATTCAACTAAATATTTATTTAGGATCAATTAATTAGCAATTAACTAAGTTTAGATATGAGGGAATTAGGTTAGAAGTATAATAGATTTCATAGGAATTTTTCTTAAACCAATTTACCAATTCAAAGAAAATCGGTAAGATTACGGTATTTTA